>JBAIZL010000005.1:285664957-285917457 GCA_036971475.1 Prosapia bicincta | reverse complement strand
CTCTGTGATTTATTTGTGATTGACGAGGTTTTTATATATTTAGAACTTTTCCCAGAGGAAATCATTAATTTTAAGTATTTGAAGCCGATACTTTGTTTTTGTTTTCCCTTCAAAGGATTTTAAAATGATATCTCTCTGTACATGAACAAGAATTCTAACAAAATTCTATTCAAATATTATAGAAGTATTCACTTCATATATGAAAGATAATCACTTACATTTGTTAACAGTACATTTAGCAAGGGTCTTGCAATGATGATATATTTACAGTAAATTCTATTCAAGCTGTGCTTGAATCTAGCGCGTTGAAGTCTTTGTGACCCTTGTGATAATACTGCTTTTTTGTATTCATTATACTAAGCCTATTTCAATATTAGTGAATTTATCTACTAATTAATTACTGAAAAACGCTAAGTTGAATTTACTTCGCGTACATCAAGCACACACGTGACGCCTCCACTAGGCGTTTATGTCCCTATCGAGATGATACCTAAATCATACACTTTCCTATCCTTCTAGGCAATAACTCCCATATTGTACATGATCTTAGGCTCCATAAGAAATCTAGTTCTTTCAGATCTTTTCATGTAATCCTGGATTTATTATTGAGGATTTTAATAATTTTACTAAAGCTTTTCAAGTGAGTTTATGTTATGAGAAAACTGAACTCGCATATTTTTACATCTCTTACGAACTGCTTCATTGTGTCCATTTACTTGAGTAGCAATATGCATACAAGCAGCAATAAACTAGAGGATTTGTGAATACAAAACGACAGATCCCGCAATTCGGCCCTCCCGTTCCGGCACGTCTTGTAATCCAGTTGAGAGCTTTGGTAAAAATCTGAGTGATATGGTACTTAGCTCAGCGCGAGCGGCCTTTTCGTTTACATTGCATATCAAGCGACATCGGAAGTTTGTGACAGCTCTACTGGACTTCAATTAATAATAAATGAAACTTATTTTAAACAATATTCTTGTTTTATTCCAAACGTTTTGTAAAAACCTGGAATTGTAGTTCCCTAAACGTCTCAAAGCTTTTAGTTATAGTTTCGTGCATAAAAATGCGTAATTGTGCAATACATTATCTCTAAACAAAACTTGATATTCGTTTAACTATTGTTTAAAGTTTACGTTCGAATACAATTTAGTTTGTGACATAAAATCATGTAGGTGATGCAGGTAATACCTGACAAACACTACAGTTCCTATATTTCTTTTTTTATGTTACTAAAACAACATTTTAATTACGAAGACAGTATAAATAGCACAAACAAGTAGTGTTTCGAATATGAATAAACGCAAACATAACCTTAAATATTTGTTATCGTTCCATGTTAACGTGAGTTTCTAGTTTTTAATAAAAGAATTTGTAAATTGTTACTTGCCTATAGTAGAGCTTTCTATATTGTTGAGGACGGCCTATGTTGATTCCATGGTGCCCCGGTTTTTGCATAGGCCAGACGGTGAGATCATTTTACACACCCTACCAAGAACACATAAAAGCACAAACAAACAAAAATGTCCAATCAAACTTCGCCGAACATCTCATATCCACAAACCGTAACTACACAAACTTAACATCAAACCTACAAAACATAAATAACGAATGATACACCCGAGCTATATGAAATATACAAACATTTCAAACTACACCCTACACACATACTCAACACCCAACTATATTATAACTCATACACACTTTTCGACATTATAACTTCTAATACTCACCAAAATACATTTACAACCCCTATCCTTATATCCCACCCATACCCTAACCTGCAAAAACCTTAAGATCAGTTACTGTCTGAGTTGACAATGGAACACATCTCCTGAAACGGCCGTCCTCAACAAATATAAGTAAGTTTAACTATATGCAGGTGTAACATATTTACAAGTGGTTTTAGTTATAACCTTAAATTTATAAACATAATCGAAAAAAAACAAATCTTTTATAACCAAACAAAGAACAATATTTAAATAAAGTGATTAGGAAAGGTTAGGATAAACAAAACTAAAGCATAAATTACGCGAGCATAAACTATTCAAGTAAGTTTCCAAGGTCCGTATATTGTTGGAAGACCTAAGAAAGTGGAGGCGAGTTATTCAATTCGGCAATCGTTCGCTTTACTTAGAAAATAATTTTCCTCTTTCTAACCTAACCTATCCGAACACATTATTGTTATATTTTATTATAGCTACATAGCAACGTATCACAATGAGGTGGTATTTGTTGAACAGTTACTTCATAAAGGAGTGTTTTTGTGAAGTTTTGTTTTTATAATATGTGGTTTGCGAAAACTTAATTCAATTTCTTTATACTTAGAATATATTCTTAAATTATATTCCAACAAAAAAAAAATATTGAATGTGGTGTAGTATTTGTGAAGTATTACCTTCAAACAATACGCTAACAAAACCGTATTTATTATATTATTTTACAAACATAAATTTAAATAAAGTAGTTTATAATACACCGCTTAAAAATCTTATATTTATATTTTATTTAAATAGTAAACTAATTTATTTTACTAATAAATATGCGTACTTCATTGACAACTCAGTATATTATAAAACTAAACTCATCACTAATGTACTGGGAAAAAATTTTAATTTTCCTTAGGCTTGCATTTTAACTTACTGTACAATATAAAAAAATATAGTAACATAACCTAAAAGTAATGAAAACAGCTGTTGTGTTATTACGTACGTAAACCAAATACAAAATATTTTTTATTTTACAGGAATTTCATTTAAATCTTTTGATCATAACCTCCGAATAACCTCTAAGTGGAACGTAAAGAGCTTCCAGCAATAGTCGCCATGTTTGCGTTCAGCTCTGTTATCTCCGGATCGTTGCACACTTTAGTCCCTGACAAAGGTTATCGTTGAAGAGCTGATGCTATTTTTCTGGACTTAGTTAAAACATTTAGTTATGGTTACGTCCTACTACGGTATGTTATGATGAATGAACGACATCTTAATATGATGCATGGAGAGCTAAAACAGCCCTTTCCGTATTTATACGAACAATTTCTTAGTTTCTTCATCCGTTTTTCTCTACTGTAATATTTGCGCCCGTTTTACTCCAACGAATTTTTAAAATTAGTTTTTGAAAGTTAAAGACACTGAATCAGTCTTTATTTTCTTAATAGTGAAATCTACCTTTTACAAAAATATAATAAAAGTAAAATAATAAAGATATTGCTTTAATAAAAGAAACAATTGTTTTATTTTTAATAAAGTATTTATATGTGATTTGTTTTCCAGAGCAGGAAACACGCACCGTATTAAATGTCCAACGCAAGTAATATTTAGAGGCAATTATACTTTCCATAGACGTTGTGGGGGGACCACGTACACAAATAGAGGCTAAAACTGTTGTAATATTGTTTCTATAACCTGTTTATGTAGTCTTGGCTACAGTGGCGCATACAAACGTTGGCCTGAGTAGTGGCGTAATATGTGGAACGCCACTACAGCCACTTTATCATAACTAAGGCAGTGTGTCTGGTAGATATTCCCATGAGCCATATGCAACGCAGTGGAGCAGGTTCGATAGTGCGTGAGGCATAGACAACGGATGAAGAGTGAATGGCCCTATTCTACTCAGGGTCACAAAACTACTTGTTAATGACCATTGTTAAATAATTTTCACTTTCCCATTATTTCTAAATTCGTCTTCTTTACTAAAAGTTCGTGTATACGTAAAAGGCACAGTTATAAAAAAATACAACAACAATATTAAGTAATTGAAATAAATAAAAAAAATACTCTATATTTTACGCATCAACAAAGAAAGATTTCAATTAATTGCTTTTTATTAAATATAAATATGTATAGGACAGAATAAAATTATTAAGTGGCAAAATAGAAAGTGAAATTAATTATTAAAATAAAATAAATAAATTTAATTAATGAATAAATATTTGAACTAATTGAATTAATATCAAGTGGCATCCACTACAAGTTTTTAAAATTTGTATTTTAATTCGAGTGGATGAATGAAAGTATTTTATTGATTGAAAATTTGAAATATATATATGCTGATAACGTATTCCTTCACGGATGGAAAAATATGATGAATAGTTATTATCTGGAGTACATCCGTTCATTCTGCAGTGCATAAAATCGCAGTTCCGATGATTCGCTAGAATCTCATTTAGCATTGACGAGATGAAACCCGTCTCGCTCTTCAACTGTTATTGGGTTCACCTCGTCAATGCTAGATGAGATTCTAGCGAAACGTCGGAACTGCTATTTTGTGCACTGCAGAATGAACGGATGTACTCCAGATAATAACTATTCATCATCATCATATATATATATATATATATATATATATATATATATATATATATATAATAATTAATAAATTAAAAACATTTCAAAAACAAGAATACTTTGAATGCATATATTATTCAAAGCTTTTCGCCGATAAAACAGTACCAGCATCTTCAGAAAAATAATTACCTCTAGTACTGTTTTATCGGCGAAAAGCTTTGAATAATATATGAATTTAAAGTATTCTTGTTTTTGAAATGTTTTTAATTTATTAACTATATCACAAGAAAACATTTCACCATATTTAATATAATAATATATATATTTATTTATATATAATACGTTTTCTTGTTTAATAATTTAAAACAACATAGGTTATTCAAATACAAGAATATTTATTAATTTATATCCAAAGCTTTTCGTTGGCAATCAGTACCAACATCATCAGGAATGAAAATTACAGGTGTAATTTTCATTCCTGATGATGTTGGTACTGTTTGCCAACGAAAAGCTTTGAATATAAATTAATAAATATTCTTGTATTTGAATAACCTATGTTGTTTTAAAATATATATATATATATATATATATATATATATATATATAAAGAACAAAAGTCAAAATACAAATACAAGAATTATTCTATGAATTGTAAATTCAAATATAATTCTTGTATTTGTATTTTGACTTTTGTTCTTTATTAATACACAAGAAAACATATTGCGATATTTATATATATATATATATATATATATATATATATATATATATATATATATATATATATAGGAAGAATGTGAACTAATAGAAGACTTCCATAGTTTATAGAGGTATTTAGAAAGAAATACAAGAGTTGTAGAATTGTATTCTTTAAATCTGTCAAGAAAACATATTGGATAAAATAAAAATTATAAGGTCGCTTTCTCTGTGGACTAATAAAAGGCAATTCTTCAGAGGAGCCAATATTAGCCGATAGTACCTTGTGACGTCACAACAAAATTATTGTACTCATAGCTCTGCAAACGTTTAATAGATCAGCTGCTGAGGGACGTCATCTTCTGGTAACTAGAAATTTCAATTGTTACTTATAATAATAATTATTGTAATCATTGTCACAGTGATATTGTAATTATAGCCTATTTGTAACTTATAATATGATCGATTATTATACTATTATAATAATAATGTAAGTGTGAAACTCTGAGGGGAAACTCTCAGTTTTATCAACAAAAGAGCTGCAAATGCAAATGATTGAAGCATTTTACCATGATTCCATTACCAAAAAGAACTATAACTCTATTATTATTATTATTATTGTTATTATTATTATTATTATTACTATTATTTTTTTATTGTTATGTTTAATATTGTTATTGATATTATTATTATAAATATTAATATATTTGCTCCCCGATGAATATATTTAGCGAAAATTTCTATTTAATATGTGAATTAATTTTATAAAAATAGAATTTTATATTTGAAGCACAATATCCAAGAACGGAAATGTCAATACAATCTACAAACTGGGTTGTAATTTATTACAATTATTACTTGTAAGTAATATAAAAACTTTTTTAAATTCAATAACTACTTAAATCAACTAATAAAACTTATATTTTATTGTATAATTACAATTAATTTATTATCTCTATACATGTCATAATAACAATATTAAGTGGCAAAATATAATATCAATTTCCCAGCAATTTTCCATTTCCTTTCTATGTATGGTGCTGGACTATTATTTTTGTTTGTTACTTTATACGCTTTCTTTTTCGTTGTTTGGATTATGTTGTCGTTTTTTTCGCTTTCCTTTCGCATTGTCCGTTTGTGGAGCAAGGTTCGATAACGTTAATCCAGATTATACGTTTACTATATTTTTATCATTTATTTTTATTCCTACAACATTATTTATGATATTGTGTTGTAACCACGACAACAATTTAAGGTTATACAATGAAGGTTTTTCATATTGATCTTTGAGAAGTTTAGTTCTAGCTATGAAAAGTTGGCTCAGTGTCAAACAGCTCTAGACTTCGAACATGAAGATACTCGCCTCGGAACCGACCTAGACCTCCCAATTTTTAGAATTTAGTTATTGAATAAATATTTGAAAAAACTTTATTAACATCAATTGTCATCCACTTTAGGTTTTTTAAAAAATTTATTTGAACTTGAGTGAATAAATAAAAACGTATTTTATTAACGATTGAAAACTTGTACAAGATATGTATAAGGAGAGTGTGAGATAATAGAAGGAATTTAATAGTAATTTTTAAATTTTAAGCAACGGTAACTAACCTCGAATAGATGTTAGTGATTAACGTATGGCGTGAGAAAGAAATCGTTTTGGAAATCTTGCCAAAAGAGAAAGTCATCACAATTGATTTCCACACCCACCCCCTCTATAACTTCCTCATTAAATTATTAGGACGCATCTCTGCCGGGGTGGGGGCGATTTTATCTCATAAACCAATCTACCAAATGGTCTGAAAATAATGGGTTCATGTAATTTACAGCGAAATCTTTAAATGATAGAAGCATGTGTAGTGAACGATTTAAACTGGAGAAATATCGTTGTGTGTTATATTTAATGAACGATAATTTAAAGGAACAAGAATCAATTGATTTTGTTAATAAGGATTTATTTGTTCTTTTAAAACCTTGCGTGGAATTTCTTCTTATGTAATAATGAACAAAGGTAGCTGTAAAATAGTTTAAAATTTATTTCAAACGAAATGTTTTTTGTAATAGTTTATAATTATCGAAAGGACGTTTTATATAGTAAGATATCATAAACACTAATTTAGTTTTAAGCATCTAATTAAAATATGTCAAATAAAATAACAACTTGGAGCAACGGTGTTGTATTTTGTTTTTAAATAAATAAAACCTTTTAACCACAAAAACTTTTTATGGAAATCCTAATGTACATTTCGACTGCAAAGCAGTCATCTGCAGAAGAAATTATTACAACAATAACTACTAAGACAACATTTTGTGGTTAGGAGGTTTTATTTATTAAAAATGTCAAATAAAAGTTATTTAAAACTTAGTAGCCATCATTAAAATCCCAATTCGTTTTGTTTATATTTAGTTAGCTTAGCAAGTACAGCACTTCCTATCGAACACTGTAACTTACCGTAATAATATCTGAGCTAAGAACATTTTACAAAATTATTTCACTTGAAAACTTATTGTGTTTGACTTTTACTTTGTGTGGTTACTTCTTGTCCTGATTTCGTTAATTTCAAGATTTACTTAAACTAAATATACCAAGTTTATTACTATATATAAATTAATTGAAAATAAAAGTTTCCCTATTGTAACATTAACTTATTTTAAACTGTATGACTGCATTATATTTATGTCTTTCTATGTATGTTGCTTATGTTTACGAAATATTTTGTTCGTTTTTGAAAATTTAATTCTTTTTATCTGCTTTTACGTTTTCAAATATTTTATTGCATTTATTAATACTTGAATGTTTCATTGTCAATCCGTCAAAGTGACTTTTCTGGATTAGTCACTGCGATATTGTGTTAACCGCAGCTGATTAATTCACGTCTCATTGAAATACTTACGCCACCATTAATTACAAGGGCCTGCATCATGCAGTACTGATACAGCACGGAGACTGTGACGTCATACTGAGTGATTTGTATGCTGCGAATATGGCTGATTGTTTCTGTTTTATTGGATTGATGAAAAGGGTTTATCTTCTTAAGAGGTAGCAAATCAATTTAAATTTATAACTATTTAACCTGAGCGATCGTTGAGAATTATCGGAATGAGCTTAAAATAATATCCAAAGTGCTTTCGAAGAAATCTTATATACTTGAATATTGTTTTCCAACATTAATGTTTTCAAGGATTACAACTACCCCAACATTAGTCTACATTTTCACTACGTTTTTAGGTTTTTATTAAATGTTACTTTTTTAATTTAGAATATACATCGCCGGACTGGTTTTTACAATATGGATCTAGGTATCGTGCATTTCGAATGCAAAACTAGAATTTATTCAATAATATTCAAACCTAATAATACATACAATGTAAAATAACTTTATCCACTCATAGTACACATGTTTACTCTACATTTACAACGATCAGTATTTTTACCCAAAACTTGACGTCATTATGAAACTACAGTAAACTCCCGATTATCCGTGGAATAGGGTGGCCCGGCAACGCTGGATAACGAATTCCCCGGATAATCCGCTATGAACAAAGAATACGCAAAACGATCGATAATCGATTATTATACCATAAGTTACACAAATAATGACCCCGGTTAATGCAATTCACAAATAATCTTCAGAGGACAAAATAGACTTCAGAAAATAATTTAAAATGTCGATGTATTATAACATGTACATTTATAAGTCTAACTATTTACAATATGTACATAAGTATATGTCAAAAGTAAGTATGTATGTACATATTTAATTTCCTTTACAAATAATACAAAAAAAATCTGTCACTTTCGTTTGTTTTTTTTTGTGAGCATTGATTTTAGCTTTAATGTGAGATCTAACCATTTTGTCGCACAGTGTTTACTTGTGTCACAAAGCCATAAAGATCGATAATGTATATGACAGACATGGATAATGCATATGTCACGTCCTAGACTGATATCCTATATAGCCTAGACTGATATCATACAGCCGAGATTAGCTGACATTTGTTTACAATCTTATGATACGCATTAGGTTTTCGGGCGTCCAAGCATTTTGTCATTGTCACTTATAAACCGTAGTCTGCTCGCCCTTTTATTTTGCTGGCCCTCGTCGGGATGCTTCCCTTTCAATGTAAAAACTAGTACGTACATATTTACATATC
This sequence comes from Prosapia bicincta, assembly GCA_036971475.1. NCBI lineage: Eukaryota > Metazoa > Arthropoda > Insecta > Hemiptera > Cercopidae > Prosapia > Prosapia bicincta. Next base: position 285,908,326 of record JBAIZL010000005.1, on the reverse strand, counting down.
TATTCCCTTCATCTTAACTTCTATTAAGCCTTATTATGTATTTACGTCGTAATTCACCGTTTGGAAATTTAAACACAGGAATATGATTGGAATAAAAACTGGATATATGTAAAACAATGGCAGACTCCGGATAATCCGCAAACCGGTTAAACCGCCCACGGATAATCGGGTGTTTACTGTAGTTAGTCAAGACCGTATCAACAAGTTTATTTCATTTGTTGTAATAAGTCATGACCGTATCAATCAGTTTAGTTTTATTATCATCAGCAAGCCAAAACCATCAACAAATTTAGTTTTATTGTCATCAACAAGTCAAGGCCGTAACAACAGGTTTAGTTTTATTGTCATCAACAAGTCATGACCGTATCAAAAAATTTAGTTTTATTGTTGATTATAGGTCAAGGTTGTATCAAAAAGTTTAGTTTTGTTGTCATTTACGCGTCAAGACCTTATCAACAAGTTTAGGTTTTTTTTGTTATAATAGGTCAGGACTGTATCAACAAGCTTGGTTTAATTGTTACTAATAAGTCAAGACTGTATCAGCAAGTTTAGTTTTATTGTCATAAACAAATAAAGACCGTATCAACAAGTTCAGTTTTATTGTCATCAAAACGTCAAGATAGTATTAACAATTTTATTTTTGTGTTATAATAAGTCAAGACTGTATCAGCAAGTTTAGTTTTATTGTCATAAACAAATATAGACCGTATCAACAAGTTCAGTTTTATTGTCATCAAAACGTCAAGATAGTATTAACAAGTTTATTTTTGTGTTGTAATAAGTCAAGACTGTATCAACAAGTTTAGTTTTATTATAATCGGCATGTCGAGACCATATCAACAAGTTTAGTTTTTTTGTCATCAACAAGTCGAGGTCCTATAAACAAGTTTAATAATATTGTCATAGCTATTTCTATATTTAATAGGTTTTCGCGTTTTTCATCCAATACCAACAGCCTGATATTTCATCTTCTTATCTACCTCTTACCTTATCACAACTGTAACTCAAATCTTTGCTCCTGTACTCTTTTACTATACTACAGCTCAGATATAAAAAAGCACTAAAATCTTTGTTGTACCTTAATACCGATTTTCCAAGACTCATTCTTAACTAAATAATTTTGTACGAAACGGTATTGAATCTTGCAAACATAAATAAGGCAATCTCTGTAATGCATGACGTCAGCAACGCTACTCTAGAAATGTACTCACCTAACCAAGCGTACATCTTACTTTTCCAACCGTATATAGCCTCGAGTGCACGAAGGATAATCGTATTGCAAACAAAGGACGCCGCTAAGTGCGAGAGACGCAACGGCTAAACTGAATGCGTTGTCGGTTGCAACAAAACTGCTTACGGCCCGTTGGAGCAAACTTTGACTAGCCGCAACACATTACTCACTGCCTTTGTTCCTGTTACCCTCGCCTCATATACTCCTGCCTTGGGATAACACAAGTTTATATAAAGAACAATACAACTGCATTTCATTTCGTCTTTGGTAGGCTTGTTATCTACAAACTAGCCTAATAAATCATTTCTGCTTCCATAGATTCAAATGACCCAACTCACAGCTTTACCTAGTTATACTCAATTGTTTGACAATCTTTGAATTATTCTCTAGGCAAACAGTTTGTGACCCTTTTATCATGAACTGTCTGTCTATATTAATGCCTCTTCCATTGTTTACGGATTCCTTTACCCGTATTATATTTATCGAAATGTGTTATAAAAATTATTAATTGGATTTTTATTCTATGATTCTTAAGAAATTGTAATCTAATACCTTATATGGTTATTTTTTAATCTGTGTTCTAATATTATTTATATAATTATTATTTTTTCTGTTATTATTATTCTTAACATTATTATTTAAATAGCATTTTAATACTATTATTTTTATTAATATAGTGTTATCAGTTATAATATATTATTATTTATATATGTTATTGTTACTTACATTATTATTACTTGTATTGTTATTATTGATAATAATTAAAATTAATATATTATTATTATTATTATTATTATTATTATTATTATTATTATTATCACTATTATTGCAACTAGGCTAACTCCGTTACGCCAGTCCAAAGCCCGGGGCCTCATCTTATGATGGGGAAGGAGGAGGGATAGAGGAGTAACACCTCTTTAAAAAAATCTTGGTTTATCTTGCCCGGCTGATAGTACCTCGTGAGGGCTCCTTGTACAGGATTACAGTACTAGGTGAAGGAACTCCGAAAACAAACCAAAGATAGAAGTTTTAGATAAAACCAAACCTACGGTGCAGGGGTCGGATCCCCAGTACCGGCGACCGTCGGGAGTGAGCAAGCAGGCTCCGGGTCGTCGTCAGCCAGCGCCTGCGAGAAACATACCTCGGGGATGGAACACTTGGTCCCCTTGGATGAAATGTTACAAGTGGTGAGGAAAGAGATCCTTTCTCTAGGAGCTTCAGGGTTCAGAGGACACCACCGTCAGGTCCCAAGCCACCCGAAAGGAAGAGAAGCGACCCAAAGATTAGGAAGAAAAAAGTGATGCCTCTCAATTGGTTACGCAAGGGAGAAAAAATGGAAGTGTGGGAGCTGGAACACCGGGAAACGCAATAGCAGAAAGCTCTCAGCAGCTATCTCCTCAAGAGAAACAGCTGCAAAAATTGCCCGAGAGGAAGCAGAGCACTTCAAAAAATGCCGAGTGGGGCTAAGTAAAATGAAGGCTCCTATAGGCAGATAAAAAAACGTCAGCATTGACATTAAATCTGGAATTATGGAGCTCGAAGATCTAGTAGGTGGGCTAAGCTACTTGAAGAGATCTCGAGAGAGGGCTGAATTCTTCCTCAAAGAAGAAAAGACACAAAATGCTAATTCTCCACACACAGGGGAAGGAAAGAAAAGAGTGGCTTCGAGTCCCCTTCACAGGGCCTAGGGAAAAAACACAGAGAAGGAGTCAGACAAGATACAGTGAAGGAGCAACAGTGAAGATAAGGTCAAAGACTGTCAGCAGGAATCTTATTGTATGCTGTGCCCGGATATGAACCTGGATGTAGACAAGACAAAACACCTCTCCGTATCTGGGAAATGTATAGTATTTCGCCAATCGTTGGCAGGCCGAAAAACTAAAAACGAATGGCTAGACGGATTATTCAAGAAAATCTGGACAGAGGGAGACTGGCTAATGATCTTCTTTCGCAACTTCGATTAGAACATAAGGCTGACATTATAATAATAAGTGAGCAGTATAAGGACTTGGCATCACCTTCGTGGTTTTCGGACAGCTTGGGAACCGCAGCTATTTGGATACCTGACGGAAATCTTACCCTTGATAGTCATGGCTCTGGAAACGGCTATGTATGGGTTAAAAGCAATAGTGTTACATGCGTCAGTGTGTACCTAACTCCCAATGAGTCCATCGGAGACTTCCGCCAAAAGATGGACCTGCTAGAGGACTGACTACAGGCAATAGACGGTAACATCATTGTAGGAGGAGATTTTAACGCGAGGGTTGCAGAATGGGGGGAAGATATAACTAACTCTAGAGGCAAACGCGTGACCGAAATGGCATCAAGACTGGGACTCGTCATCCTTAACTAATGACTACCTTCCGTCGACCAGGATATAGAGGTAGGATTATCAATATTACTTTAGCCTCAGAGTCTTTAGTCCCTAAAATTTAGGACTGGGTAGTGATGGAGGACTATACGGCCAGCTATCACCAGTATATCCTAATCAGCATCAACCCTGAGAAACCAAAGAGACGGTAGAGGACACTGAGAAGAAGCAGGTGGAATGTCGCCCGAATGGATCAGGACAGATTCTCGGAGGACCTGCAGGGTTCCCAATTGAATGCCATGGAAATGGGACAAACAACGCAAAGGCACAGGCACGCTGAAGCTGTAGTAGACGCAACAATGAAACTCATTCAAAGAGCCTGCAAGGTTACTATCCCACAAAAAAGATTCCCTAGAGGAAATAGAAATCCGGTATATTGGTGGACTAAGGAGATAGCCATATTACGGAGAAAGTGTCTTAGAACGAGTCGCCTAGCTCAACGGGCAAGGCGAAGGGGACAGGGTGTGCCCTATGAAGAGACACTGGAATGCAAGACGGCAAAGAGAGAACTCCGTAGAGCAATTAGAGAGAGCCAAAGGCGATGCTGGGAGGACCTTCGTGAAGACCTAAATAACGATCCCTGGGGCCTGGGATATAAGCTGGTGATTAAAAAGCTAAATTCATTCACTCCGGGAGGACAATTGAATGCGGCACAGATGAAAATTATAGTAGATGGTTTGTTCCCTTCTCACCCTGTCGGACATATTTCAAAGAAAAAAACCGGAGGGCAAGATGTCCCGCTCTTCACGGAGAAAGAACTATGGACTGCAACCAACTCCCTCCAAAATAACAAGGCTCCGGGACCGGATGGAATCCCTTCGGAGGTTCTTAAAGCCATAGTGAAGCTCACCCGCACATATTACTCAACATGTACAACCACTGCTTGAAATCTGGCGTATTTAATGTCCGTTGGAAGTTATCAAGATTGATCCTAATTAACAAAGGCAAGGGGAACTTAGATTCTCCGTCTTCATACAGACCGCTGTGCATGTTGGATGCGGCTGGAAAGTTGCTAGAAAAACTTATTTGCTTAAAAAATTATTTTTATAATTATATTTCTTTTGTTATTATTTTTTCAATTAAAATTTCATTATTAAAATTACTCCATTTATTATTAGTAAAAAAGTAAAATCATAATAAAATTACTATAATATTACTATAAAATTACTATAGTAAAAGTACTATAATTACCATACATTAAAAAAAAATGGAAAATTTCAAGGAAATTCGATTTCAATTTTGCCACTTAATATTATATTCTGACATATGTATACACATATTTATATAAATTGTATATATAAATTTTTTTTTAAAATAAAATAATATTTTTCTTAATTAATTTAAGTAGGAATTGGTTTTATAAATTTTATATTACTTGTTATTGTTATAAACTAAATACTGTGTGTATTATTATTATTTTCATTTTTAATAATTTTATAATTAATCCTACTTTCATTCCTATTATTCTTTATGGTAATATTGTTTTTACTATTGTCTATAGTAATATCATATTTATCATATATTCTAATATTTTATTATTGATATGTTGTTACTGTTTTAATTGTGATTATTATTTTATTATTATTATATTTATTAGTATAATTTTCATCTATGGACTGCAACCAACTCCCACCAAAATAACAAGTCTCCGAGACCGGATGGAATCCCTTCGAAGGTTCTTGAAGCCGTAGTGAGAGCTCACCCGCACATATTACTCAACATGTACAACCACTGCCTGAAAGCCGGCGTATTTAGTGTCCGTTGGAAGGTAGCAAGATTGGTCCTGATTAACAAAGGCAAGGGGAACTTAAATTCTCCGTCTTCATACAGACCGCTGTAAATGTTGGATGCGGCTGGAAAGTTGCTAGAAAAACTTATTAGGCCACGGCTGCTCTCGGCCTTCCGCAATGCAGGAGATCTTCTTGATAGACAGTTTGGCTTTAGGAAAGGCAAGTCAACTATTGACGCTATTAGAACCGTAGTTGATGCTGCTAAAATAGTCGAGGTAGGTAACCACTTTTCACGACCTGTTTGCCTTCTGGTTACCCTAGATGTACGTAATGCCTTCAACACAGCGAGATGGAAAGACATACTGTATGCCCTGGAGAAGACATTCGATCTGCCTGAGTATCTCCTACGGATAGTACGAGACTACCTTAACAACCGGTATCTGATATACGAGGCCTCAGATGGACCTAGAAGGAAGAGAGTAACAGCAGGAGCAGCTCAAGGTTCCATTCTTGGCCGGGACCTCTGGAATGCAAATTACAACAGTATTTTGCATATAGCAATGCCACATGGAACGTTCCTGGTGGGATACGCAGACGACATTGCTGCGATCATTATAGCGAGAAACCAAGAGCTCGCCCAATTGCTACTGGCCCAAGTAATTCGTTATGTTAACAGTTGGATAATGAAATATTGTCTGCGCTTGGCTCTGGAAAAACTGAGATTGTTCTGATATCCAAGAGACACTTTACTCCTAGTCCTGAGATGCTCGTGGGAGAGGAAAAAATAACGGTTAAAAATGCCAAAATAGGTACTTAGGTATCATGATTGATAGGAAGCTGAGCTTTCAAAACCATGTTAAATGCGCAGCTGAGAAAGCGATCAGAGTCACAACAGCTAAGAGTAGGCTTGTGGCTAATGTTAGGGGCCATGCTCAAAGCAGACGCCGTCTTCTGATATCCGTGGCGCAATCTATAATGCTGTACGGAGCGGAAATTTGGGCAGGTGCCCTCAAAACCGAGAGGAATAGAATACGGATGGCTTCAGTGCAGAGAAAAGGGGCACTAAGAGTGGCGTGTTCTTATCGAACGGTCTTGGAATCGGCTGCTCTAGTGGTGGCGGGAATAATTCCTATTGATCTGCTGGCACTAGAAAAGAAGACCATTGCAGAGCGACGAAACAATATGGACGATAGGGATAACAAAAAGGAAGCGAGAAGGACGACGATGACCAAGTGGCAGGAAAGATGGTCTGCAGAACCCACCGGAAGATGGACAGCCAGACTAATGAAAAACCTGTCCAGTTGGACTAACAGGCAGCATGGAGAGGTAAACCTCTACACTACACAGTTCTTGACAGGACACGGTTGCTTCCGGGTCTACTTATATAAAATGGGAAAGGTGAACAATCCAAATTGCTCCCATTGTGGTGAAGGGTCACCCGATAACCCCGAACACACCTTCTTTGTGTGCAGAAGATGGCAATCGGAGAGAACAACGCTGGAAAACAAAGTCGGACCAATAGACCCGGACAACATTGTGGGCAAGATGCTGTGGAGTGCATCCAACTGGATAGAGATAGCGACATATATCGAGAGCATACTGCGGAGTAAAATGAGACAAGAAGATGGTCGAGGTCAAGATCAGTGACCAGGCCAAATACAATCAGTTTTAGAAATAGAAACAACTGGGGTTAATAAAGGGCCTTCTGACCAGGAAGAATGCTAATACAGTGATACCCTGGTCAGATCTACAAAGGGCCGGAAAGGAAGAAGGGTTTAGTGGGTATTCGCCAGGAGTCCCACACACCAGGTCTGTCAGGGCAGAGTTGATGGTGCGTAAATGCATTCCAACCTACAAAAAAAAAAAAATATATATATATATATATATATATATATATATATATAATTTTCATGATTAGTTGTATTATTTTATTATTGGTATTTTACTATTATTATCTATTATACTTATAACAATATTGTTATTAATAGCTATATTTTTATTATATATATTTCATTATTGTTAATATTAATATTCTTAAAAACCACAATAATTTAACGCGCCTTTATGCCGTACTTTCTGCTGCACTATACGCATTCTCGAGTATAGATTCAGTAGTTTCCTAATATTAAAAGTTAAATGTTTAAATATGCAATAAACGAGACATGTCTTTACTATAAAACTATGTTATTTCCCTTGCAAGTAATATTTCAAGCCACAACGTCTAATCTTGGAGAGTCGGGGCACTCCGGAAGATTGCAAGTGCACTGTGTTTGTGCAACACTTAATACAAACATTGGGAGCGTTGCGTAAATCTGTCTGATGCAGTTTAATGTTCAACATGAGCTAGACAACCAAGAATAATGGACTCAAACTCTGGGTTTATATTCTGGTAGATGGTTATTTAGAAAACTACCAACCCCTACATAATGCATATTCAACGCACTTGTTGTGTTTTATTGAGTCAAAGCAATACTTCTATATATCAGTCTGTGACGTCATGAAAGTGCGAAGATGTGTTATTATGATAAGAAGATACATTGTGAAGATAAACTACGTCCTGTGATACATTTCTAAGATTACTATATTTTTATCTATATTTCTACGCTTAGTAAATTAACTGTAAATGTTTTACGGGTTTGATACTTCCAAAACACTTGAAGATTTTTTCATACATAAGTCAGTGTATTTAACAAAGGTTGACCGCTACAAAAAAAACCGCTAAATTCGCTTCGGGTCGCTCCTCTTATTATTTATTTATTATTATCTTAAGAGAATTAAAAACTCTTCCATGATGAAATAACAAGCAACTATGTTCTTGACAGGGCTAGGGAGAGTACTGCAACGTGACAAAAAGACGTGACTCCATGGTCATGGAGTGGGTTCAGAGCCTCTCCTACCTGTCGCACACAAGTACCTGTCACTCCTTTGGAATAAGAAATCAAAACATGTCCTTTGAGCCTTTTCCGAATCAGATTTACATAAAGCTCTTTATAAGGAATAAAGTTGGCTAAAATCCTTCTCACGCTTTGCCAAACTGTATATTGTCTGTCGTTTCTACCGCAGTGTTTTCATGACAGTTAAGCAAGTGGTGGTATTTCTATCTCCTAAACAAGTCTGCTTCTAAGGGCTCTCTACGGGACTGCTGGTGATGATTCTCTCGTCAAAAATGTTATTCTCGTAATAAAACAATGTCTTTATACTCACAAAGACCAATAAATACATATCTTTATTGATTTATTTAATTTAAACAATATTCCTTGCTTCACCACTGTAAAATAAGGCTTTACGTCAAAGTTAATGCTTTGTTAGCAGCGCGCTCCCCATGGGTGTTGTGAACGCGAGGTAGCCATAGAAAGGTCGGCCTACTTGCTTTTACATTATCGTTATTTAAAACTATAAAGATATTACTATAAAAATATTGGAAAGAACTCCAATACCACAAAAACATTCAAAAATAACAAATAAAATAAGTTACTTAAGATTAAACGCTTATGAACATTTCGATGACCATGTCATAATCATTAGAGGGTCTTATTACAAAATTACAATCTATCAAACAAGAAGTTACAAACTAGGGTGACGACGTTTCTACAAACCTTTTTGTTAAATGCTAGTCTGAGTGACAGCTAGTTTGTGATATTGTGATATTTTTTGTGGTATTGGGGTTCTTTTCAATATTTTCATTGCAATATATCGTACCACTGTGCTCTTGATATTGTGTATAAAGATATTTGCTACTCGGCAGGATTGCGTATTATTGGCAGGATTAGCAACAGTGATGATTGCAGGAAAATAAGAGTACTACGAAGATGTAAACTCTCTGATTGGACGAAATTGGAGACAACCAATACATTGTTTAAAATTTTAATTCTACTTGACATAAAAAGCTTGCTATTAAAACAAGAAATCAACTTGTATCAAGTCTATGTTCTTTGATAACAAGCCAATATATACATTAAAACCACAAAGGCTATTCAAACAGATGAATTATTTATAATTTTTTATTCTTTTGATTTAATAACTTTAGTATATTTTTATTATAATACATGAAAACATATTTTACATTTATGTGTGTGTGTGTGTGTGTGTGTGTGTGTGCATTATTAACCAAGTTCCTGAAGTCGTAGACACCCAATCTAACGAAGTCCCAGAATATTAAACTATTTTAATGAAAATTAAATTAAACTTTAATTATTCATTCATCTGTCACCTAATTTTAAAGGTTAATCTGACCCCTACTTTTAGTTATGCTACAAAGTGCTAGTATTTACATATGTCTGTGTCTTTCGACACTACGTTAGGAAGCCGACAAGGCGTTTGCAACATATATGTTCAGTGACCGTTGTGTCCATTGTTAAAAACTATAAATGCTAAAACCAGAAGGTACAAGGTTAACGAAAGGTAAAGCTATTTCATCTTTAATTGATAGTGCACGTTAGGAAAGTTACAAACAAAATGGCGAGCTTATTTTTCTTTTGTAGAGTAACTCTTTGTATAAGCTTTAAAAATTAAAATAAGGTCACAAACGTGTGTTTGGAAAAACCTTTTTCAAAACCTATTTGTGTTATAATCAATACCAATTTGATTATATTTGTAATTTTAAGAATAGTGAAACATTGCTTACATTGGTGAAAAATCATTTAATACTATCACGGAAAAAGGTATTTACCGATAGCTATTACTTCCTATTTTTGGAATATGTAGGAATATAACAGTTTATTTTATACTAGGCACTAACGTACTACCATACTTAACTAAAAATACTTTCTCACGAACCTCGTCGTAGAAATGCATTTACTTATATAATGCACAATGCCACCAAAATGTTTTGGTTTTATTTGCAACGTTAGCCATATAGCACTGCAGTTTGAGCAGTTTTTAAACAATTATCACGGGAATTAGGCGCAGATATTGCGGTCTGATAGGGATGCACCACTCGTTTGTCACCCCGCTCTGCCTCGTTTGTTACAAATCCAGATATGCCGCGAGTTTTTTGGTTTTATAGTTAACTGGGGTCATACTTTACCGAGTGATTTGTTTACAGTTAACATTGACCGTAAAGTTCAGTGATTTATCACTGTTAGTATTTACCGTCATTTTGTTTTTAACTATGAATCACTAGGATGGATGTGGAAAATAATCTGAAAAGAGTAAAATCAGTGAAGTCTGTGTCACCGATGTGTAGCTTACACCTGTAAGCTAAGTAAACTATTTGTATAAAGAGTTCTAAGCTTAAAATTTAGGTTGCTTGAGAGTTCTTCGACTAAGCGACTTTTAACCACGTTTTTGCCGTAAGTTCCCTCACTCCCAACTATTAGAGGATCATTACGTCATTACAACACTCTTCTCCAGTCCTGTCTCTACACTCACTCATCCTTCTTCTTTATAGGTCATCTAACAGGTAAACTTCTCTCCACACGTGGTCCCATCTATCGATACGTCATTACAACACTCTTCTGTAGTCCTGTATCTACACTCATTCATCCTTCTTCTTTATAGGTTATCTAACAGGTAAACATCTCTCCACACGTGGTCCCATCTATCGATACGTCATTACAACACTCTTCTGTAGTCCTGTATCTACACTCATTCATCCTTCCTTTTATAGGTCATCTAACAGGTAAACATCTCTCCACACGTGGTCCCATCTATCGATACGTCATTACAACACTCTTCTGTAGTCCTGTATCTACACTCATTCATCCTTCTGCTTTATAGGTCATCTAACAGGTAAACATCTCTCCACACGTGGTCCCATCTATCGATACGTCATTACAACACTCTTCTGTAGTCCTGTATCTACACTCATTCATCCTTCTGCTTTATAGGTCATCTAACAGGTAAACATCTCTCCACACGTGGTCCCATCTATCGAAACGTCATTACAACACTCTTCTGTAGTCCTGTATCTACACTCATTCATCCTTCTGCTTTATAGGTCATCTAACAGGTAAACATCTCTCCACACGTGGTCCCATCTATCGATACGTCATTACAACACTCTTCTGTAGTCCTGTATCTACACTCATTCATCCTTCTGCTTTATAGGTCATCTAACAGGTAAACATCTCTCCACACGTGGTCCCATCTATCGATATGTCATTACAACACTCTTCTGTAGTCCTGTATCTACACACATTCATCCTTCTGCTTTATAGGTCATCTAACAGGTAAACATCTCTCCTCACGTGGTCCCATCTATCGATACGTCATTACAACAATCTTCTGTAGTCCTGTATCTACACTCATTCATCCTTCTGCTTTATAGGTCATCTAACAGGTAAACATCTCTCCACACGTGGTCCCATCTATCGATACGTCATTACAACACTCTTCTGTAGTCCTGTATCTACACTCATTCATCCTTCTGCTTTATAGGTCATCTAACAGGTAAACATCTCTCCACACGTGGTCCCATCTATCGATACGTCATTACAACACTCTTCTGTAGTCCTGTATCTACACTCATTCATCCTTCTGCTTTATAGGTCATCTAACAGGTAAATATCTCTGCACACGTGGTCCCCTCTATCATTACGTCATTACAGCACTATTACCTCGTAAAGTCACTACATTCATTCATCCTTCTTCTTTATATGTCATCTAACAGTTAAATATCTCTGCACTCGTGGTCCCCTCTATCATTACGTCATTACAACACTATTACCTCGTCCAGTCACTACATTTATTCATCCTTCTTCTTTATATGTCATTAAACAGGTAAACATCTCTGCACACGTGGTCCCATCTATCGATACGTCATTACAACACTCTTACCTCGTCCAGTCACTACATTCATTCATCCTTCTTCTTTATATGTCATTAAACAGGTAAACATCTCTGCACACGTGGTCCCATCTATCGATACGTCATTACAACACTCTTCTGTAGTCCTGTATCTACACTCATTCATCCTTCTGCTTTATAGGTCATCTAACAGGTAAACATCTCTCCACACGTGGTCCCATCTATCGATACGTCATTACAACACTCTTCTGTAGTCCTGTCTCTACACTCATTCATTCTTCTTCTTTATAGGTCATCTAACAGGTAAACATCCCTTCACACGTGGTCCCATCTATCGATACGTCATTACAACACTCTTCTGTAGTCCTGTATCTACACTCATTCATCCTTCTGCTTTATAGGTCATCTAACAGGTAAACATCTCTCCACACGTGGTCCTATCTATCGATACGTTATTACAACACTCTGCCATAGTCCTGTATCTACACTCATTCATCCTTCTGCTTTATAGGTCATCTAACAGTTAAATATCTCTGCACTCGTGATCCCCTCTATCATTACGTCATTACAACACTATTACCTCGTCCAGTCACTACATTCATTCATCCTTCTTCTTTATATGTCATTAAACAGGTAAATATCTTTGCTCACGTGGTCCCCTCTATCATTACGTCATTACAACATTCTTACCTCGTCCAGTCACTACATTCATTCATCCTTCTGCTTTATAGGTCATCTAACAGTTAAATATCTCTGCACACGTGGTCCCCTCTATCATTACGTTATTACAACACTATTACCTCGTCCAGTCACTACATTCATTCATCCTTCTTCTTTATATGTCATTAAACAGGTAAACATCTTTGCTCACGTGGTCCCCTCTATCATTACGTCATTACAACACTCTTACCTCGTCCAGTCACTACATTCATTCATCCTTCTTCTTTATATGTCATTAAACAGGTAAACATCTCTGCACACGTGGTCCCCTCTATCAGTACGTCATTACAACACTCTTACCTAGTCCAATCACTACATTCATTCATCCTTCTTCTTTATATGTCATTAAACAGGTTAACATCTCTGCACACGTGGTCCCATCTATCGATACGTCATTACAACACTCTTACCTCGTCCAGTCACTACATTCATTCATCCTTCTTCTTTATATGTCATTAAACAGGTAAACATCTCTGCACACGTGGTCCCATCTATCGATACGTCATTACAACACTCTTCTGTAGTCCTGTATCTACACTCATTCATCCTTCTGCTTTATAGGTCATCTAACAGGTAAACATCTCTCCACACGTGGTCCCATCTATCGATACGTCATTATAACACTCTTCTGTAGTCCTGTCTCTACACTCATTCATCCTTCTTCTTTATAGGTCATCTAACAGGTAAACATCTCTTCACACGTGGTCCCATCTATCGATACGTCATTACAACACTCTTCTGTAGTCCTGTATCTACACTCATTCATCCTTCAGCTTTATAGGTCATCTAACAGGTAAACATCTCTCCACACGTGGTCCTATCTATCGATACGTTATTACAACACTCTGCCATAGTCCTGTATCTACACTCATTCATCCTTCTGCTTAATAGGTCATCTAACAGTTAAATATCTCTGCACTCGTGGTCCCCTCTATCATTACGTCATTACAACACTATTACCTCGTCCAGTCACTACATTCATTCATCCTACTTCTTTATATGTCATTAAACAGGTAAACATCTTTGCTCACGTGGTCCCCTCTATCATTACGTCATTACAACACTCTTACCTCGTCCAGTCACTACATTCATTCATCCTTCTGCTTTATAGGTCATCTAACAGTTAAATATCTCTGCACACGTGGTCCCCTCTATCATTACGTTATTACAACACTATTACCTCGTCCAGTCACTACATTCATTCATCCTTCTTCTTTATATGTCATTAAACAGGTAAACATCTTTGCTCACGTGGTCCCCTCTATCATTACGTCATTACAACACTCTTACCTCGTCCAGTCACTACATTCATTCATCCTTCTTCTTTATATGTCATTAAACAGGTAAACATCTTTGCTCACGTGGTCCCCTCTATCATTACGTTATAACAACACTATTACCTAGTCCAGTCACTACATTCATTCATCCTTTTTCTTTATATCTCATGAAACAGGTAAACATCTCTGCACACGTGGTCCCCCCTATCATTACATCATTACAACACTCTTACCTCGTCCAGTCACTACACTCATTCATCCTTCTTCTTTATATGTCATTAAACAGGTAAACATCTCTGCACACGTGGTCCCCTCTATCATTACGTCAATACAACACTATTACCTAGTCCAGTCACTACATTCATTCATTCTTCTCCTTTATATGTCATTAAACAGGTAAACATCTCTGCACACGTAGTCCCCTCTATCATTACGTCAATACAACACTATTACCTAGTCCAGTCACTACATTCATTCATTCTTCTCCTTTATATGTCATTAAACAGGTAAACATCTCTGCACACGTGGTCCCCTCTATCATTACGTCATTACAACACTCTTTCCTCGTCCAGTCACTACATTCATTCATCCTTCTTCTTTATATGACATTAAACAGGTAAACATCTCAGCACACGTGGTCCCCTCTATTATTACGTCATTACAACCTCTTACCTCGTCCAGTCACTACATTCATTCATCCTTCTTCTTTATAGGTCATCTAACAGGTAAACATCTCTGCACACATGTCCTATCTATCATTACGTCATTACAACACTATTACCTAGTCCAATCACTACATTCATTCATCCTTCTTCTTTATATGTCATTAAACAGGTAAATATCTCTGCACAAGTGGTCCACTCTATCATTACGTCATTACAACACTCTTACCTCGTCCAGTCACTACACTCATTCATCCTTCTTCTTTACTTGTCATCTCACAGGTAAACATCTCTGCATACGTTGTCCCCTCTATCATTACGTTATAACAACACTATTACCTAGTCCAGTCAATACATTCATTCATCCTTCTTCTTTATATGTCATGAAACAGGTAAACATCTCTGCACACGTGGTCCCCTCTATCATTACATCATTACAACACTCTTACCTCGTCCAGTCACTACATTCATTCATCCTTCTTCTTTATATGTCATTAAACAAATAAACATCTCTGCACACGTGGTCCCCTCTATCATTACGTTATAACAACACTATTACCTAGTCCAGTCACTACATTCATTCATCCTTTTTCTTTATATGTCATGAAACAGGTAAACATCTCTGCACACGTGGTCCCCCCTATCATTACATCATTACAACACTCTTACCTCGTCCAGTCACTACACTCATTCATCCTTCTTCTTTATATGTCATTAAACAGGTAAACATCTCTGCACACGTGGTCCCCTCTATCATTACGTCATTACAACACTCTTACCTCGTCCAATCACTACATTCATTCATCCTTTTCCTTTATATGTCATTAAACAGGTAAACATCTCTGCACACATGTCCCCTCTATCATTACGTCATTACAACACTATTACCTAGTCCAATCACTACAATCATTCATCCTTCTTCTTTTATGTCATTAAACAGGTAAATATCTCTGCACAAGTGGTCCCCTCTATCATTACGTCATTACAACACTCTTACCTCGTCCAGTCACTACATTCATTCATCCTTCTTCTTTATATGTCATTAAACAGGTAAACATCTCTGCACACGTGGTCCCCTCTATCAGTACGTCATTACAACACTCTTACCTCGTCCAGTCACTACATTCATTCATCCTTCTTCTTTATATGTCATTAAACAGGTAAACATCTCTGCACACGTGGTCCCCACTATCAGTACGTCATTACAACACTATTACCTAGTCCAGTCACTACATTCATTCATTCTTCTCCTTTATATGTCATTAAACAGGTAAACATCTCTGCACACGTGGTCCCCTCTATCATTACGTCATTACAACACTCTTACCTCGTCCAATCACTACATTCATTCATCCTTTTCCTTTATATGTCATTAAACAGGTAAACATCTCTGCACACGTGGTCCCCTCTATCATTACGTCATTACAAAACTCTTACCTCGTCCAGTCACTACATTCAATCATCCTTTTCCTTAATATGTCTTAAAACATGTAACCATCTCTGCACACGTGGTCCCCTCTATCATTACGTCATTACAACACTCTTTCCTCGTCCAGTCACTACATTCATTCATCCTTCTTCTTTATATGACATTAAACAGGTAAACATCTCAGCACACCTGGTCCCCTCTATTATTACGTCATTACAACCTCTTACCTCGTCCAGTCACTACATTCATTCATCCTTCTTCTTTATAGGTCATCTAACAGGTAAACATCTCTGCACACATGTCCCCTCTATCATTACGTCATTACAACACTCTTACCTCGTCCACTCACTACATTCATTCATCCTTCTTCTTTATATGTCATTAAACAGGTAAACATCTCTGCACACGTGGTCCCCTCTATCAGTACGTCATTACAACACTCTTACCTCGTCCAGTCACTACATTCATTCATCCTTCTTCTTTATATGTCATTAAACAGGTAAATATCTCTGCACAAGTGGTCCACTCTATCATTACGTCATTACAACACTCGTACCTCGTCCAGTCACTACACTCATTCATCCTTCTTCTTTACTTGTCATCTCACAGGTAAACATCTCTGCATACGTGGTCCCCTCTATTATTACGTTATAACAACACTTTTACCTAGTCCAGTAACTACATTCATTCATCCTTCTACTTTATATGTCATGAAACAGGTAAACATCTCTGCACACGTGGTACCCTCTATCATTACATCATTACAACACTCTTACCTCGTCCAGTCACTACATTCATTCATCCTTCTTCTTTATATGTCATTAAACAAATAAACATCTCTGCACACGTGGTCCCCTCTATCATTACGTTATAACAACACTATTACCTAGTCCAGTCACTACATTCATTCATCCTTTTTCTTTATATGTCATGAAACAGGTAAACATCTCTGCACACGTGGTACCCCCTATCATTACATCATTACAACACTCTTACCTCGTCCAGTCACTACACTCATTCATCCTTCTTCTTTATATGTCATTAAACAGGTAAACATCTCTGCACACGTGGTCCCCTCTATCATTACGTCATTACAACACTCTTACCTCGTCCAATCACTACATTCATTCATCCTTTTCCTTTATATGTCATTAAACAGGTAAACATCTCTGCACACGTGGTCCCCTCTATCATTACGTCATTACAACACTATTACCTAGTCCAGTCACTACATTCATTCATCCTTCTTCTTTATATGTCTTTAAACAGGTAAACATCTCTGCACACGTGGTCCCCCCTATCATTACGTCATTACAACACTCTTACCGCGTCCAGTCACTACATTCATTCATCCGTTTTCTTTATTTGTCTTTAAACAGGTAAACATCTCTGCACACGTGGTCCACTCTATCATTACGTCATTACAACACTCTTACCTCGTCCAGTCACTACACTCATTCATCCTTCTTCTTTACTTGTCATCTCACAGGTAAACATCTCTGCATACGTGGTCCCCTCTATTATTACGTCATTACAACCTCATACCTCGTCCAGTCACTACATTCATTCATCCTTCTTCTTTATAGGTCATCTAACAGGTAAACATCTCTGCACACATGTCCCCTCTATCATTACGTCATTACAAAACTATTACCTAGTCCAATCACTACATTCATTCATCCTTCTTCTTTATATGTCATTAAACAGGTAAATATCTCTGCACAAGTGGTCCACTCTATCACTACGTCATTACAACACTCTTTCCTCGTCCAGTCACTACACTCATTCATCCTTCTTCTTTATATGTCATTAAACAGGTAAACATCATTGCTCACGTGGTCCCCTCTATCATTACGTCATTACAACACTCTTACCTCGTCCAGTCACTACATTCATTCATCCTTCTTCTTTATTTGTCATGAAACAGGTAAACATCTCTGCACACGTGGTCCCCTGTATCATTACATCATTACAACACTCTTACCTCGTCCAGTCACTACATTCATTCATCCTTCTTCTTTATATGTCATTAAACAAATAAACATCTCTGCACACGTGGTCCCCTCTATCATTACGTTATAACAACGCTATTACCTAGTCCAGTCACTACATTCATTCATCCTTCTTCTTTATATGTCATGAAACAGGTAAACATCTCTGCACACGTGGTCCCCTTTATCATTACTTCATTACAACACTCTTACCTCGTCCACTCACTACATTCATTCATCCTTCTTCTTTACTTGTCATCTCAAAGGTACACATCTCTGCACACGTGGTCCCCTCTATCATTACGTCATTACAACACTCTTACCTCGTCCAGTCACTACATTCATTCATCCTTCTTCTTTACTTGTCATCGCACAGGTAAACATCTCTGCATACGTGGTCCCCTCTATCATTACGTCATTACAACACTATTACCTAGTCCAGTCACTATATTCATTCATCCTTCTTCTTTATATGTCATGAAACAGGTAAACATCTCTGCACACGTGGTCCCCTCTATCATTACATCATTACAACACTCTTACCTCGTCCAGTCACTACATTCATTCATCCTTCTTCTTTATATGTCATTAAACAAATAAACATCTCTGCACACGTGGTCCCCTCTATCATTACATCATTACAACACTCTTACCTCGTCCAGTCACTACATTCATTCATCCTTCTTCTTTATATGTCATTAAACAAATAAACATCTCTGCACACGTGCTCCCCTCTATCATTACGTTATAACAACACTATTACCTAGTCCAGTCACTACATTCATTCTTCCTTCTTCTTTATATGTCATTAAACAGGTAAACATCTCTGCACACGTGGTCCCATCTATTATTACGTCATTACAACACTATTACCTAGTCCAGTCACTACATTCATTTATACTTCTTCTTTATATGTCATTAAACAGGTAAACATCTCTGCACACGTGGTCCCCTCTATCATTACGTCATTACTACACTATTACCTAGTCCAGTCACTACATTCATTCATCCTTCTCCTTTATATGGCATTAAACAGGTAAACATCTCTGCACACGTGGTCCCCTCTATCATTACGTCATTACAACACTCTTACCTCGTCCAGTCACTACGTTCATTCATCCTTCTTCTTTACTTGTCATCTCACAGGTAAACCTCTCTGCACATGTGGTCCCCTCTATCATTACGTCATTACAACACTCTTACCTCGTCCAATCACTACATTCATTCATCCTTTTTCTTTATATGTCATTAAACAGGTAAACCTCTCTGCACACGTGGTCCCCTTTATCATTACTTCATTACAACACTCTTACCTCGTCCAGTCACTACATTCATTCATCCTTCTTCTTTACTTGTCATCTCAAAGGTAAACATCTCTGCACACGTGGTCCCCTCTATCATTACGTCATTACAACACTCTTACCTCGTCCAGTCACTACATTCATTCATCCTTCTTCTTTACTTGTCATCTCACAGGTAAACATCTCTGCATACGTGGTCCCCTCTATCATTACGTTATAGCAACACTATTACCTAGTCCAGTCACTACATTCAATCATCCTTCTTCTTTATATGTCATGAAACAGGTAAACATCTCTGCACACGTGGTCCCCTCTATTATTACGTCATTACAACCTCTTACCTCGTCCAGTCACTACATTCATTCATCCTTCTTCTTTATAGGTCATCTAACAGGTAAACATCTCTGCACACATGTCCCCTCTATCATTACGTCA
This sequence comes from Prosapia bicincta, assembly GCA_036971475.1. Taxonomy (NCBI): domain Eukaryota; kingdom Metazoa; phylum Arthropoda; class Insecta; order Hemiptera; family Cercopidae; genus Prosapia; species Prosapia bicincta. The sequence continues at coordinate 285,888,432 of JBAIZL010000005.1, read as the reverse complement.
TTACAACACTATTACCTAGTCCAATCACTACATTCATTCATCCTTCTTCTTTATATGTCATTAAACAGGTAAATATCTCTGCACAAGTGGTCCACTCTATCATTACGTCATTACAACACTCTTACCTCGTCCAGTCACTACACTCATTCATCCTTCTTCTTTACTTGTCATCTCACAGGTAAACATCTCTGCATACGTGGTCCCCTCTATCATTACGTTATAAAAACACTTTTACTTAGTCCAGTAACTACATTCATTCATCCTTCTTCTTTATATGTCATGAAACAGGTAAACATCTCTGCACACGTGGTACCCTCTATCATTACATCATTACAACACTCTTACCTCGTCCAGTCACTACATTCATTCATCCTTCTTCTTTATATGTCATTAAACAAATAAACATCTCTGCACACGTGGTCCCCTCTATCATTACGTTATAACAACACTATTACCTAGTCCAGTCACTACATTCATTCATCCTTTTTCTTTATATGTCATGAAACAGGTAAACATATCTGCACACGTGGTCCCCCCTATCATTACATCATTACAACACTCTTACCTCGTCCAGTCACTACACTCATTCATCCTTCTTCTTTATATGTCATTAAACAGGTAAACATCTCTGCACACGTGGTCCCCTCTATCATTACGTCATTACAACACTCTTACCTCGTCCAATCACTACATTCATTCATCCTTTTCCTTTATATGTCATTAAACAGGTAAACATCTCTGCACACGTGGTCCCCTCTATCATTACGTCATTACAACACTATTACCTAGTCCAGTCACTACATTCATTCATCCTTCTTCTTTATATGTCTTTAAACAGGTAAACATCTCTGCACACGTGGTCCCCCCTATCATTACGTCATTACAACACTCTTACCGCGTCCAGTCACTACATTCATTCATCCGTTTTCTTTATTTGTCTTTAAACAGGTAAACATCTCTGCACACGTGGTCCACTCTATCATTACTTCATTACAACACTCTTACCTCGTCCAGTCACTACACTCATTCATCCTTCTTCTTTACTTGTCATCTCACAGGTAAACATCTCTGCATACGTGGTCCCCTCTATTATTACGTCATTACAACCTCTTACCTCGTCCAGTCACTACATTCATTCATCCTTCTTCTTTATAGGTCATCTAACAGGTAAACATCTCTGCACACATGTCCCCTCTATCATTACGTCATTACAACACCATTACCTAGTCCAATCACTACATTCATTCATCCTTCTTCTTTATATGTCATTAAACAGGTAAATATCTCTGCACAAGTGGTCCACTCTATCATTACGTCATTACAACACTCTTACCTCGTCCAGTCACTACACTCATTCATCCTTCTTCTTTATATGTCATTAAACAGGTAAACATCATTGCTCACGTGGTCCCCTGTATCATTACATCATTACAACACTCTTACCTCGTCCAGTCACTACATTCATTCATCCTTCTTCTTTATATGCCATTAAACAAATAAACATCTCTGCACACGTGGTCCCCTCTATCATTACGTTATAACAACGCTATTACCTAGTCCAGTCACTACATTCATTCATCCTTCTTCTTTATATGTCTTGAAACAGGTAAACATCTCTGCACACGTGGTCCCCTCTATCATTCCTTCATTACAACACTCTTACCTCGTCCAGTCACTACATTCATTCATCCTTCTTCTTTACTTGTCATCTCAAGAGTAAACATCTCTGCACACGTGGTCCCCTCTATCATTACGTCATTACAACACTCATACCTCGTCCAGTCACTACATTCATTCATCCTTCTTCTTTACTTGTCATCGCACAGGTAAACATCTCTGCATACGTGGTCCCCTCTATCATTACATCATTACAACAATCTTACCTCGTCCAGTCACTACATTCATTCATCCTTCTTCTTTATATGTCATTAAACAGGTAAACATCTCTGCACACGTGGTCCCATCTATTATTACGTCATTACAACACTATTACCTAGTCCAGTCACTACATTCATTTATACTTCTTCTTTATATGTCATTAAACAGGTAAACATCTCTGCACACGTGGTCCCCTCTATCATTACGTCATTACTACACTATTACCTAGTCCAGTCACTACATTCATTCATCCTTCTTCTTTATATGGCATTAAACAGGTAAACATCTCTGCACACGTGGTCCCCTCTATCATTACGTCATTACAACACTCTTACCTCGTCCAGTCACTACGTTCATTCATCCTTCTTCTTTACTTGTCATCTCACAGGTAAACCTCTCTGCACACGTGGTCCCCTCTATCATTACGTCATTACAACACTCTTACCTCGTCCAATCACTACATTCATTCATCCTTTTTCTTTATATGTCATTAAACAGGTAAACATCTCTGCACACGTGGTCCCCTCTATCATTACGTCATTACACACACTCTTACCTCGTCCAGTCACTACATTCATTCATCCTTCTTCTTTATACGTCATTAAACAGGTAAACATCTCTGCATATGTGGTCCCCTCTATCATTACGTTATAACAACAATATTACCTAGTCCAGTCACTACATTCATTCATCCTACTTCTTTATATGTCATGAAACAGGTAAACATTTCTGCACAACGTGGTCCCCTCTATCATTACGTCATTACAACACTCTTACCTCGTCCAGTCACTACATTCATTCATCCTTCTTTTTTATATGTCATTATACAGGTAAACATCTCTGCACACGTGGTCCCCTTTATCATTACTTCATTACAACACTCTTACCTCGTCCAGTCACTACATTCATTCATCCTTCTTCTTTACTTGTCATCTCAAAGGTAAACATCTCTGCACACGTGGTCCCCTCTATCATTACGTCATTACAACACTCTTACCTCGTCCAGTCACTACATTCATTCATCTTTCTTCTTTACTTGTCATCTCACAGGTAAACATCTCTGCATACGTGGTCCCCTCTATCATTACGTTATAACAACACTATTACCTAGTCCAGTCACTACATTCATTCATTCTTCTTCTTTATATGTCATGAAACAGGTAAACATCTCTGCACACGTGGTCCCCTCTATCATTACATCATTACAACACTCTTACCTCGTCCAGTCACTACATTCATTCATCCTTCTTCTTTATATGTCATTAAACAAATAAACATCTTTGCACACGTGGTCCCCTCTATCATTACGTTATAACAACACTATTACCTAGTCCAGTCACTACATTCATTCATCCTTCTTCTTTATATGTCATGAAACAGGTAAACATCTCTGCACACGTGGTCCCCTCTATCATTACATCATTACAACACTCTTACCTCGTCCAGTCACTACACTCATTCATCCTTCTTCTTTATATGTCATTAAACAGGTAAACATCTCTGCATACGTGGTCCCCTCTATCATTACATTATAACAACACTATTACCTAGTCCAGTCACTACATTCATTCATCCTTCTTCTTTATATGTCATGAAACAGGTAAACATCTCTGCACACGTGGTCCCCTCTATCAATACATCATTACAACAATCTTACCTCGTCCAGTCACTACATTCATGCATCCTTCTTCTTTATACGTCATTAAACAGGTAAACATCTCTGCATATGTGGTCCCCTCTATCATTACGTTATAACAACACTATTACCTAGTCCAGTCACTACATTCATTCATCCTTCTTCTTTATATGTCATGAAACAGGTAAACATTTCTGCACACGTGGTCCCCTCTATCATTACGTCATTACAACACTCTTACCTCGTCCAGTCACTACATTCATTCATCCTTTTTCTTTATTGGTCATCTAACAGGTAAACATTTCTGCACACGTGGTCCCCTCTATCATTACGTCATTACAACACTCTTACCTCGTCCAGTCACTACTTTCATTCATCCTTTTTCTTTATAGGTCTTCTAACAGGTAAACATCTCTGCATACGTTGTCCCCTCTATCATTACGTCATTACAACACTCTTACCTCGTCCCTCGTCCAGTCACTTCATTCATTCATCCTTTTTCTTTATATGTCATCTAACACGTAAACATCTCTGCACACATGGTCCCCTCTATCATTACGTCATTACAACACAATTACCTCGTCCAGTCACTACATTCATTCATCCTTCTTCTTTTTAGGTTTTCTAACAGGTAAACATCTCTGCACACGTGGTCCCCTCTATCATTACGTCATTACAACACTCTTACCTCGTCTAGTCACTACATTCATTCATCCTTTTTCTTTATAGGTCATCTAACAGGTAAAAATCTCTGCACACGTGGTCTCCTCTATCATTACGTCATTACAACACTCTTACCTCGTCCAGTCACTACACTCATTCATCCTTTTTTTTTATAGGTCATCTAACAGGTAAACATCTCTGCACACGTGGTCCCCTCTATCGTTACGTCATTACAACACTCTTACCTCGTCCAGTCACTACATTTATTCATCCTTCTTCTTTATAGGTCATCTAACAGGTAAACATCTCTGCACACGTGGTCCCCTCTATCATTACGTCATTACAACACTCTCACCTCGTCCCTCGTCCAGTCACTTCATTCATTCATCCTTTTTCTTTATATGTCATCTAACACGTAAACATCTCTGCACACATGGTCCCCTCTATCATTACGTCATTACAACACAATTACCTCGTCCAGTCACTACATTCATTCATCCTTCTTCTTTTTAGGTTTTCTAACAGGTAAACATCTCTGCACACGTGGTCCCCTCTATCATTACGTCATTACAACACTCTTACCTCGTACAGTCGCTACATTCATTCATCCTTCTTCTTTATACGTCATTAAACAGGTAAACATCTCTGCATATGTGGTCCCCTCTATCATTACGTTATAACAACACTATTACCTAGTCCAGTCACTACATTCATTCATCCTTCTTCTTTATATGTCATGAAACAGGTAAACATTTCTGCACAACGTGGTCCCCTCTATCATTACGTCATTACAACACTCTTACCTCGTCCAGTCACTACATTCATTCATCCTTCTTTTTTATATGCCATTATACAGGTAAACATCTCTGCACACGTGGTCCCCTTTATCATTACTTCATTACAACACTCTTACCTCGTCCAGTCACTACATTCATTCATCCTTCTTCTTTACTTGTCATCTCAAAGGTAAACATCTCTGCACACGTGGTCCCCTCTATCATTACGTCATTACAACACTCTTACCTCGTCCAGTCACTACATTCATTCATCCTTCTTCTTTACTTGTCATCTCACAGGTAAACATCTCTGCATACGTGGTCCCCTCTATCATTACGTTATAACAACACTATTACCTAGTCCAGTCACTACATTCATTCATCCTTCTTCTTTATATGTCATGAAACAGGTAAACATCTCTGCACACGTGGTCCCCTTTATCATTACATCATTACAACACTCTTACCTCGTCCAGTCACTACATTCATTCATCCTTCTTCTTTATATGTCATTAAACAAATAAACATCTTTGCACACGTGGTCCCCTCTATCATTACGTTATAACAACACTCTTACCTCGTCCAGTCACTACATTCATTCATCCTTTTTCTTTATTGGTCATCTAACAGGTAAACATTTCTGCACACGTGGTCCCCTCTATCATTACGTCATTACAACACTCTTACCTCGTCCAGTCACTACTTTAATTCATCCTTTTTCTTTATAGGTCTTCTAATATGTAAACATCTCTGCATACGTTGTCCCCTCTATCATTACGTCATTACAACACTCTTACCTCGTCCCTCGTCCAGTCACTTCATTCATTCATCCTTTTTCTTTATATGTCATCTAACACGTAAACATCTCTGCACACATGGTCCCCTCTATCATTACGTCATTACAACACAATTACCTCGTCCAGTCACTACATTCATTCATCCTTCTTCTTTTTAGGTTTTCTAACAGGTAAACATCTCTGCACACGTGGTCCCCTCTATCATTACGTCATTACAACACTCTTACCTCGTCTAGTCACTACATTCATTCATCCTTTTTTTTTATAGGTCATCTAACAGGTAAAAATCTCTGCACACGTGGTCTCCTCTATCATTACGTCATTACAACACTCTTACCTCGTCCAGTCACTACACTCATTCATCCTTTTTCTTTATAGGTCATCTAACAGGTAAACATCTCTGCACACGTGGTCCCCTCTATCGTTACGTCATTACAACACTCTTACCTCGTCCAGTCACTACATTTATTCATCCTTCTTCTTTATAGGTCATCTAACAGGTAAACATCTCTGCACACGTGGTCCCCTCTATCATTACGTCATTACAACACTCTTACCTCGTCCCTTGTCCAGTCACTTCATTCATTCATCCTTTTTCTTTATATGTCATCTAACACGTAAACATCTCTGCACACATGGTCCCCTCTATCATTACGTCATTACAACACTATTACCTCGTCCAGTCACTACATTCATTCATCTTTCTTCTTTTTAGGTTTTCTAACAGGTAAACATCTCTGCACACGTGGTACCCTCTATCATTACGTCATTACAACCCTCTTACCTCGTCCAGTCTCTACATTCATTCATCCTTTTTCTTTATAGGTCATCTAACAGGTAAACATCTCTTCACACGTGGTCCCCTCTATCATTACGTCATTACAATACTCTTACCTCGTCCAGTCACTTCATTCATTCTTCCTTTTTCTTTATATGTCATTAAACAGGTAAACATTTCTGCACACGTGGTCCCCTCTATCATTACGTCATTACAACACTCTTACTTCGTCCAGTCACTACATTCATTCATCCTTCTTCTTTATATGTCACTAAACAGGTAAACATCTTTGCACACGTGGTCCCCTCTATAAATACGTCATTACAACACTATTACCTCGTCCAGTCACTACATTCATTCATCCTTCTTCTTTATATGTCATTAAACAGGTAAACATCTCTGCACACGTGGTCCCCTCTATCATTACGTCAATACAACACTATTACCTCGTTCAGTCACTACACTCATTCATCCTTTATCTTTATAGGTCATCTAAGAGGTAAACATCTCTGCACACGTGGTCCCCTCTATTATTACGTCATTACAACCCTCTTACCTCGTCCAGTCACTACATTCATTCATCCTTTTCCTTTATAGGTCATCTAACAGGTAAACATCTCTGCATACGTTGTCCCCTCTATCATTACGTCAATACAACACTATTACCTCGTCCAGTCACTACATTCAATCATCCTTCTTCTTTTTAGGTTATCTAACAGGTAAACATCTCTGCACACGTGGTCTCCTTTATCATTACGTCATTACAACACTCTTACCTAGTCCAGTCACTACATTCATTCTTCCTTTTTCTTTATAGGTCATCTAACAGGTAAAAATCTCTGCACACGTGGTCCCCTCTATCATTACGTCATTACAACACTCTTACCTCGTCCAGTCACTACATTCATTCATCCTTTTTCTTTATATGTCTTTAAACAGGTAAACATCTCTGCACACGTGGTCCCCTTTATCATTACATCGTTACAACACTCTTACCTCGTCCAGTCACTACATTCATTCATCCTTTTTCTTTATAGGTCATCTAACAGGTAAAAATCCCTGCACACGTGGTCCCCTCTATCATTACGTCATTACAACACTCTTACCTCGTCCAGTCACTACATTTATTCATCCTTTTTCTTTATAGGTCATCTAACAGGTAAAAATCTCTGCATACGTGGTCCCCTCTATCATTACGTTATAACAACACTATTACCTAGTCCAGTCACTACACTCATTCATCCTTTTTTTTTATAGGTCATCTAACAGGTAAACATCTCTGCACACGTGGTCCCCTCTATCATTACGTCATTACAACACTATTACCTAGTCCAGTCACTACACTCATTCATCCTTTTTTTTTATAGGTCATCTAACAGGTAAACATCTCTGCACACGTGGTCCCCTCTATCATTACGTTATAACAACACTATTACCTAGTCCAGTCACTACACTCATTCATCCTTTTTTTTTATAGGTCATCTAACAGGTAAACATCTCTGCACACGTGGTCCCCTCTATCATTACGTCATTACAACACTCTTCTCCAGTCCTGTCTCTACACTCATTTATCCTTCTTCTTTATAGGTCATCTAACAGGTAAACATCTCTGCACATGTGGTCCCCTCTATCATTACGTCATTACAACACTCTTACCTCGTCCAGTCACTACATTCATTCATCCTTCTTCTTTATAGGTCATCTAACAGGTAAACATCTCTGCACATGTGGTCCCCTCTATCATTACGTCATTACAACACTCTTACCTCGTCCAGTCACTACATTCATTCATCCTTCTTCTTTATAGGTCATCTAACAGGTAAACATCTCTGCACATGTGGTCCCCTCTATCATTACGTCATTACAACACTCTTACCTAGTCCATTCACTAGATTCATTCATCCTTCTTCTTTATAGGTTATCTAACAGGTAAATATCTCTGCACATGTGGTCCCCTCTATCATTACGTCATTACAACACTCTTACCTAGTCCATTCACTACACTCATTCATCCTTCTTCTTTATAGGTTATCTAACAGGTAAATATCTCTGCACATGTGGTCCCCTCTATCATTACGTCATTACAACACTCTTACCTAGTCCATTCACTAGATTCATTCATCCTTCTTCTTTATAGGTTATCTAACAGGTAAACATCTCTGCACATGTGGTCCCCTCTATCATTACGTCATTACAACACTCTTACCTAGTCCATTCACTAGATTCATTCATCCTTCTTCTTTATAGGTTATCTAACAGGTAAACATCTCTGCACATGTGGTCCCCTCTATCATTACGTCATTACAACACTCTTACCTAGTCCATTCACTAGATTCATTCACCCTTCTTCTTTATAGGTTATCTAACAGGTAAATATCTCTGCACACGTGGTCGGACTAAACTATCTAAAATGAAATTTAATGTTTCTCCTTTAACATTCCTGTTTTTCTTCAGGTACAATAGTCAAACTGAATAAATAAATAAACAAATAATAGTCTATATATAATGTTAAAAATTAAATTTTCAAAGTTAATCCTACCTAATTAAACAAAGACAAATTTTATTTTAGTTACTTTTTCATAAATATTTACAAATTTATATAAAAAATATTAAAACAGCTGTTCCATCAAATAACCTGTAATATAAAATCATCTGTTTTCTGAAAAAAAATGTTATCACTTATTTTTAATTAAATTTAATTTAAATAATTTAATAATATTTGAAATAACTGTATTAACATCAAATGACATCCCCCTACAAGTTTTAAAAAAATGTATTTGAACTTGAGTGGATGAATAAAAAGTATTTTGTTATCGATTGAAAAATTGAACATGTTATATATATATATATATACATATATATATAAATTTCGCAGTATGTTTCCTTATGTAATAATAAAGAACAAAAGTCTAAATACAAATACAAGAATTATAATTGAATTTACAATTCAATTTGTAAGTAATTTTGTAGTAATATATTAACTTCATAAAGTCAGTGCAACGGAAAAACAATGGATAACGCAATATATATATATAATTGTAAATTCAATTATAATTCTTGTATTTGTATTTAGACTTTTGTTCTTTATATATATATATATATATATATAGGGTGAGTGTGAACTAATAGAAGGGATTTGAAAAACTAAAACCAATAAGGTATTTAATTTTAAATAGCAGGTTTAGTACAAAAAAAATAAATTTATAATTAATATTTTAAAAGCCCTTGGTTCACTTCCTTGAATCAAAAAAGTATAAATTTACACCTAAAACCTCTGAAGATAGAACTGGTGATTTAAACGTGCTTAATCTATACTTGTTTGAATTTATTATTTTTCTACTTGCAAAATTTTACATAATTTATTGTATAAAATTTCTAGTTTTACTTTTTTTATTTACATCAAATGTTTTGTGTTTTACACTAATCTTTGTGTTAACACCTGTGACCCTCCCATGAAACATTATGAGGCTGGTAAACCGTTCGGCTCTTGTTTAAACTCGGTTCGTTAGGCCAGCATTGTTTAAAATGTCGTTGTGTAAATAGCTCGAGCCTGCGTAAAGTAAATCGAGATGAATATAAATGGTCAACTGTGCAAACCCCTTCGGCAACCATTCCGAGCCTAGCCTCAGTGTCGGACAATGTATCGTTCTATAACAATTCCTTTATGCCAATGTTTGTCCACAGTTCGCCAATATACAGGCCTTTTGTATGATTATAGAAACAGTAAAGCAACTTCATAGCATACAGATTAATGCTTCAAAGAATAATTTGTATCAGCAGGAAAAAACAGAGGTTTGCATTGCTAGTTTTTCTTTTTATATTTTGATTAAGTTCCTAAAAAACCTAAAAAAAAAACGTCCTTATTGTACGACTATCGATGATATTGCTGTTAAGATAAGCAAAGCGCTTATAAGATGGATATATTTTATTATTACACAAACATAAACATTATTATGTACTCCCCACACTCGAACATTTACTGATACGTACGAACATTAACAATATGCATTAATAAGTAAACCCTGTAGAGATACATGTATTCATATTATTAAACATATACATTAATATTAAAACCCTGTGGTGGTACATTTACTCATACACACGAACATACACATTAACATTATTAAGTACACCCAGTAGTGAGTGGTACACTTATTCATAAACATAAACATATACTCTATTACGTAAACCCTGTAGTGATACATTCATTCATAATAATAAACATATACATTATTATGTAAAGCCTGTTGTGGTACATTTACTCATAAACATAAACATATACTCTAATGGGTAAACCTTGTAGTGGTACATTTACTCACAAACACGAACATATACAATACACATTAATATGTAAACCTTGTAGTGGTACATTTACTCCCAAACACGAACATATACAATACACATTAATATGTAAACCTTGTAGTGGTACATTTACTCATACACACAAACATATACAATACACATTAATATGTAAGCCCAGTAGTGGTACAATCATTCATAAACATAAACATCCTTATTAATATGTACAATTTGCAGTGGTACATTTATTCATAAACATATGTACGATAATATTAAGAACATATGATGGTATATTGACTCATACACACCAACATATGCAATACACATTAATATGTAAACACAGTAGTGGCACCTTTATTCATAAAGATAAACATACACATTAATATGTAAACCCTATAGTGATACATTTACTCATAAACACATATATCTACAATACACATTAATATGTAAACCCTGTAGTAGTACATTCATTCATAAACATAAACATACACAATAATATGTAAACATCTTAGTGGTACATTTGCTTATACACACTAACATATACAATACACATTAATATGTAAACCCAGTAGTGGTACATTTATTCATAAACATAAACATACACAATAATATGTAAACATCTTAGTGGTACATTTGCTTATACACACTAACATATACAATACACATTAATATGTAAACCCTGTAGTGGTACATTTATTCATAAACATAAACATACACAATAATATGTAAACATCTTAGTGGTACATTTGCTTATACAAACTAACATATACAATACACATTAATATGTAAACCCTGTAGTAGTACATTCATTCATAAACATAAACATACACAATAATATGTAAACATCTTAGTGGTACATTTGCTTATACACACTAACATATACAATACACATTAATATGTAAACTCTGTAGTAGTACATTCATTCATAAACATAAACATACACAATAATATGTAAACATCTTAGTGGTACATTTGCTTATACACACTAACATATACAATACACATTTATATGTAAACCCTGTAGTAGTACATTCATTCATAAACATAAACATACACAATAATATGTAAACATCTTAGTGGTACATTTGTTTATACACACTAACATATACAATACACATTAATATGTAAACCCTGTAGTAGTACATTCATTCATAAACATAAACATACACAATAATATGTAAACATCTTAGTGGTACATTTACTTATACACACTAACATATACAATACACATTAATATGTAAACCCTGTAAAAGTGCATTCATTCATAAACATAAACATACACAATAATATCTAAACATCTTAGTGGTACAGTTGCTTATACACACTAACATATACAATACACATTAATATGTAAACCCTGTAGTAGTACATTCATTCATAAACATAAACATACACAATAATATGTAAACATCTTAGTGGTACATTTGCTTATACACACTAACATATACAATACACATTAATATGTAAACATCTTAGTGGTACATTTGTTTATACACACTAACATATACAATACACATTAATATGTAAACCCTGTAGTGGTACATTTATTCATAAACATAAACATACACAATAATATGTAAACATCTTAGTGGTACATTTGTTTATACACACTAACATATACAATACACATTAATATGTAAACCCTGTAGTAGTACATTCATTCATAAACATAAACATACACAATAATATGTAAACTTCTTAGTGGTACATTTGTTTATACACACTAACATATACAATACACATTAATATGTAAACCCTGTAGTAGTACATTCATTCATAAACATAAACATACACAATAATATGTAAACATCTTAGTGGTACATTTGCTTATACACACTAACATATACAATACACATTAATATGTAAACTCTGTAGTAGTACATTCATTCATAAACATAAACATACACAATAATATGTAAACATCTTAGTGGTACATTTGCTTATACACACTAACATATACAATACACATTAATATGTAAACCCTGTAGTAGTACATTCATTCATAAACATAAACATACACAATAATATGTAAACATCTTAGTGGTACATTTGCTTATACACACTAACATATACAATACACATTAATATGTAAACCCTGTAGTGGTACATTCATTCATAAACATAAACATACACAATAATATGTAATCATCTTAGTGGTACATTTGTTTATACACACTAACATATACATTACACATTAATATGTAAACCCTGTAGTGGTACATTTATTCATAAACATAAACATACACAATAATATGTAAACATCTTAGTGGTACATTTGTTTATACACACTAACATATGCAATACACAGTAATATGTAAACCCTGTAGTAGTACATTCATTCATAAACATAAACATACACAATAATATGTAAACATCTTAGTGGTACATTTGTTTATACACACTAACATATACAATACACATTAATATGTAAACCCTGTAGTAGTACATTCATTCATAAACATAAACATACACAATAACATGTAAACATCTTAGTGGTACATTTGCTTATACACACTAACATATACAATACACATTAATATGTAAACCCTGTAGTAGTACATTCATTCATAAACATAAACATACACAATAATATGTAAACATCTTAGTGGTACATTTGCTTATACACACTGACATATACAATACACATTAATATGTAAAAACTGCAGTGGTACATTTATTCATAAACATAAACATACACAATAACATGTAAACATCTTAGTGGTACATTTGTTTATACACACTAACATATACAATACACATTAATATGTAAACCCTGTAGTGGTACATTTATTCATAAACATAAACATACACAATAATATGTAAACATCTTAGTGGTACATTTGTTTATACACACTAACATATACAATACACATTAATATGTAAACCCTGTAAAAGTGCATTCATTCATAAACATAAACATACACAATAATATGTAAACATCTTAGTGATACATTTGCTTATACACACTAACATATACAATACACATTAATATGTAAACCCTGTAGTGGTACATTTATTCATAAACATAAACATACACAATAATATGTAAACATCTTAGTGGTACATTTGTTTATACACACTAACATATACAATACACATTAATATGTAAACCCAGTAGTGGTACATTCATTCATAAACATAAACATACACAATAATATGTAAACATCTTAGTGATACATTTGCTTATACACACTAACATATACAATACACATTAATATGTAAACCCTGTAGTGGTACATTTATTTATAAACATAAACATACACAATAATATGTAAACATCTTAGTGATACATTTGCTTATACACACTAACATATACAATACACATTAATATGTAAACCCTGTAGTACTACATTCATTCATAAACATAAACATACACAATAATATGTAAACATCTTAGTGATACATTTGCTTATACACACTAACATATACAATACATATTAATATGTAAACCCTGCAGTGGTACATTTATTCATAAACATAAACATACACAATAACATGTAAACATTTTAGTGGTACATTTGCTTATACACACTAACATATACAATACACATTAATATATAAACCCTGTAGTGGTACATTTATTCATAAACATAAACATACACAATAATATGTAAACATCTTAGTGGTACATTTGTTTATACACACTAACATATACAATACACATTAATATGTAAACCCTGTAGTAGTACATTCATTCATAAACATAAACATACACAATAATATGTAAACATCTTAGTGGTACATTTGTTTATACACACTAACATATACAATACACATTAATATGTAAACCCTGTAGTAGTACATTCATTCATAAACATAAACATACACAATAATATGTAAACATCTTAGTGGTACATTTGTTTATACACACTAACATATACAATACACATTAATATGTAAACCCTGTAGTAGTACATTCATTCATAAACATAAACATACACAATAATATGTAAACATCTTAGTGGTACATTTGTTTATACACACTAACATATATAATACACATTAATATGTAAACCCTGTAGTAGTACATTCATACCTAAACATAAACATACACAATAATATGTAAACATCTTATTGGTTCATTTGTTTATACACACTAACATATACAATACACATTAATATGTAAACCCAGTAGTGGTACATTCATTCATAAACATAAACATACACAATAATATGTAAACATCTTAGTGATACATTTGCTTATACACACTAACATATACAATACACATTAATATGTAAACCCTGTAGTAGTACATTCATTCATAAACATAAACATACACAATAATATGTAAACATCTTAGTGGTACATTTACTTATACACACCAACATATACAATACACATTAATACGTCAAACCTGTAGTGGTACATTTATTCATAAACATAAATATACACATTAGTATGTAAACCTTGTAGTTTTACATTTATTCATACACACGAACATATACATTAATATGTAATCACTGCAGTGGTACATTTACTCATGTAAATAACTGTATATTATGTGTGTGTGTGTGTGTGTGTGTGTGTGTGTGTGTGTGTGTGTGTGTTTGTAATAGCGCATTTACTCACACGAATATGTACACACTCGTATGTATACGCTACATGATCACCTTATTGTATGGCGTATTTTAAATTGGAGGGGAAGTTTTGGGGGGATATTTCTTACACGAGTTCCCACTCGAACCTGGTATGGCCTCTGTTTTCATAAACGAGTAGGATGTTGTGGGGAGGAATAAAATAATACATAACTGGCGATTTTATAAGTATTAGATGATATTGAAAAAAAAATGCTTGTGTGTACTGTTCTGTTATTTTGTAATTGTATGTTGAGTGTGTGTGTCTCGTGTAACTTGGAATGTTCGTATTTTTCGTTTGGTTCAGGTGTGGAGTCTGTTGTTCTCATTTAGTTTGTGCAAATTTCGTAGGTTTATTACTCACTGGAGCTGAGCTAATGAGAATTACTACGGCAAACACTTAAATAACTTAACTCTTACAAAGTGTTTTGTCATTCTCAAGGTCAAATCAGCACTCACAGGATAAAACATCTATGTTTTTGCACATGCTGAAACACTTCAGTAAGAGTTAATAAGTATATGGTGTAGTATTTGTAGGATTTATGTTGTGTTTGTGTTGTTATGGTTTGCGTAATTGTATTTGAGATGTTCAGGATAGTTTAATTGAATGTTATCCTTGAACCTTCCTGTTTGAATCACGAGGAATGTGGAACATGACATCTTATTTATATACACCGTCGTTATTGTATTTTCGAAAAACATTGGTCAGTTTGTGTATAATAGCGTTACATTATTTTTATCGAGGACTATTAGTTTTTTTTTATTTTGCTGAATATTCGTCTGCTGTGGCCATTGTATTGACACGTGTGTGTGTAACTAGATGTATTTACATAGTGACAAAATAAAATCAAAAATGGCAATTAAAGAAGTAACTAGCTGCACCTTGCATAGAAAAGGGGTTAACTCACTGCAACAATAGCATTTGCACTCATGTCTAAACAACGGGAAACTCCGTGTGTATTGTTCAATACACCTCACTTGACTAACAATTCAACAACCCTCAGGAGGGGAGGTAATGAGGTGATCAGTTCATCATAATCAACCCTTGCTAACGACAATGCACAGCTGATATTCTAATTGTTAGTTATGAGTTAACCTCGACTAGTCAAACACATTGGTCGATATGTATAATACTCAGAGAAATATGAGTGGCTGTGAAAATACATATCTTTCCTCTACTGTATAATATTTTTTATTCCAATTATAAAATATTTATAGAACCCCATTAAAATTTTATACCAATATTTTCAAACAAGCTGTTTAATTACGAATCACGTTTAGAGAATGTGTATATCGCTCGATTAATACATTTTTGAAGGATTTCTAAACACATTTTCACTTGCGTAAAGCTTCCTTTTTCAAATCACTATTAGACATTGAGTTTTTTAATTATTTTTTGGTTTTTTGAACCGTGTAAACCTTCTAAAATAACGCAATATAAATTTTTAATATATTTCAACGCTAAATACTCAAACGTATATATAACGTACAATATTGTGCATTTTGTTTATAATATTGTAATATTTTTAACAACTCTATAATATACAAAGTAATCAAAAGTTAGTTTTCCTGTAAAATGTAAATATCTTTATGTGTACATATTTATTTAAAATTAATTTCTACGTAAATTCACTTTTCGGAACTTTTGTATTTTATTATTATTTTGGAAACGGTTGTAACTGAATCCCGGCACAAAGCTTACCTTGACTGATAAATTAATACATTTCCTAATTTGATCTCTTAGAGATTTTGTCGCTTACTTTATAGTTGTCGAAGCTTTTAAAGCTTACAAAATACCGCGTTTCGTTCTACGCCAGACTGAACGCACTGTCCCCAATAAATGGATACAATAGCCGGTTGCGAGGTGTTTGAGTTGAACTGTTTAGCTTGACGGAATGTTGGAATCGATTCTATCCTCTTGAAGTTGTACAGGGTGTTGAAGAGATCTACAAGCACAATCACGACTTAACGGATTTCCAAGTCTACGCTACTCTTCTTATCAGAGTTTCATTCTTTCATAGTCTTGTCACAACAAAAAAACATTTTCAACCCTACAAACATTCCGCGTATTATAATTACCTTGGTGCGTGATACTGAAAGATTACAGGATTACGCTATATCCTTGACGATGACTATAAGGGTCGAAACGTTGACCAGAGAAGTAGAGCGAAAAGGTAAATAATTCTGGTTCATTCTATTGTTATAAGATCTATTATTATTATTATATTAATTTAGATGCCGATATTACAGGCTTTGTATCAAGAATAAATGCAACATATATATATATATATATATATGTGTGTGTGTGTGTGTGTGTGTGTGTGTGTGTGCGTGTACGCGTGCGTGCGTGCGTGTGTGTGTGTGTGTGTGTGTGTGTGTGCGTGTGCGTGCGTGCGTGTGTGTGTGTGTGTGTGTGTGTGTGTGTGTGTGTGTGTGTGTGTGTGTATGTGTGTGTGTGTGTGTGTGTGTGTGTGTGTGTGTGTGTGTATGTGTGTGTGTGTGTGTGTGTGTGTGTGTGTGTGTGTGTGTGTGTGTGTGTGTGTGTGTGTGTGTGTGTGTGTGTGTGTGTGTGTGTGTGCGCGCGTGTGTGTGTGTGTGTGTGTGTGTGTGTGTGTATGTGTGTGTGTGTGTGTGTGTGTTTGCGATAATTGGTAATCACCTAATTATTTTATAGTGTAAGAATAATGATTTTTAAAACATGTAAGACAAGAATGTTTTCTCATGTATAATATATATTACTTATTTAAAAGAGAGCATCTTTTTCCGTAGAATAAATTTCTCTAAATTAATCCATTATTTAAAATGCTATATCAACGTGAGTACAGCTGTAACGTTTTTTTAATTTGCTCTTTACACTGAAACAAACCGTTAGAATTTCTTCGAAAAATACTGTTGATATATACTGATTGAACCTATGAACATATACTAATCGACAGTGATAACTAGTAAAACTTCCTCACGGAAGAAAGTTTATATTTTGTAAAGTGTTTAGTATTTATTATTTTAGTATTTAATACTTTATTTTTATTACTTTTATTATTCAAGTGTTTAAAATAATAATATATTTATGTTCTCCTAACACATACAAAAGGTTTTCTTTATTTCACATTCAAAATATAAATATACAGGAGCAGATATAAAACGTTTTAAAAAGAAATGCTACTTTATTTTGTAAAACATCGGCACGTGACCTGGGAAGAGCTACGGGGACATCTAATGTATTATTATTTTTACACTTGTGATATTTGTAGCCAGCCAGGGCAGCAATAAAGCCATTGCAGTCCGCAGCACGTGCAGTCATTGCTGCCGGATTTGTGATAAATTGTAACTTTTATTGCCCAGGACACCGGCAGTGTATCGTGTACGATCTTAGCGTTATGTTGTAACACATACGGCTTGCTCTAGACAGAGGCTCAGCGTAAGTGGCACTCACTTCCCACTTCGTAGTAATCACAGAAATAACTGCATTTTGAAAAGTAAATAAATGTTGAAACTAGGGATGGGTCAATTCATAAAATTTTCAATTCTAAAATTAATTTTTCTGTTCTCGATTATTTTAAATTATATAAGGCTACACGATAATATCTGATAATGCATTTAGTTAACATCTTGGTCATATGGAGAGGCCTTTTAAAAGTTCCACTTTAATGTAATAGGCTACACAAAAAGTTCATTCTTTATTTACGAATAGAAATTTATGAAAGCACGACAAACCTATCGTATGAAAGTAACAACCAAACCGACCAAAAATGCTTCGGATCGTCTCTGTTGTTGCGACATAAATAATAATAATATATTCGTTATCTCAAATTGGCATTTACTTTATACGTTTATTTCATTCAAAGCAACTAATACATAAATAATACATAGTTTATAGTTAATTACTTTCCGAATAAATTACAACTCACGCGAATTGTAAAAGTTACAAAATCAAGAATCGTCCCATCCCTAATTGAAACCAAAAGAAAGTAAAGATTTCTCACCCAGGACGACGTTTCTAAATAAACTGTGTAAATTCTTCTTTTCGTCAGCCAAAGCGAATTTGAACATAGACTTGCAAAGCAAATGTATTGTCTGTCTACCGTCACTATGTTTACCTCTGATAGTTGAAACGTAGAACGTATTACAAACAAAATATCATCCTGCTAGTGATGTGGTTATGATTCCATGTCACAACAAAAGAAAAAGCGGGCATTAGAGTAGCTACATATACTTCCAAACTTTCCTGCTGTTAGCAAATGTCAGTTTCATGGTAGATGATTACAGCTGCTGTGCCATTAGGTAGTGCAAAGTTGTCCTTGACCATGTGTGTACCTTAATGCGGAAACCTTACACAGTTTGAACATAATTATATTTCTCGGTATAAATGGGTTTATTTTATTGATTATTTAACACAAACGCACGCACCTACGCGCGCGCACACACACACACACATACGAGCGCAAACAAACACATACACACACGCGCGCGCGCGCGTACACAAAGACACACACAAGCACACAGACACACACAAATAACATTTTACATAAATTCAGTGTTTACAATGAAACCCATACCTATTTCTGATATTTTTAATTTCTTTAACTAATTTTAAGACGATTTTATTAATAACACATCCTTTATAAAAGGTAACATTTAATATAAAAATCCACCTAAATTTAATATTTTTTAAATTATTTTATCATTTATAATTATTATTTTATTTCGAAAACAATGCAGATTGTTCAACAAACTTACAGACAATACCACTGTTATTGTACAGAGCTCTCTTAAAAGCATATGCTGGATGACCACTGGCACTGTACAGAGCTTCCCTAAAAGCATAGACTGGATGAACCATTGGCACTGTACAGAGCTCTCTTAACATATGCTGGATGTACCACTGGCACTGTACAGAGCTTCCCTTGAAGCATATTCCGGATGTACTACTGCCACTGTAAAGAGCTTCCCTTAAAGCATATGTTGTACCACTGGCACTGTACAGAGCTTCCCTTAAACCATATGCTGGATGTACCACTGGCACTGTACAGAGCTTCCCTTACAGCATATGCTGGATGTACACCTGGCACTGTACAGACCTCTCCTAAAAGCATAAGCTGGATGTAACACTGGCATTGTGCAGAGCTTCCCTTAAAGCATATGCTGGATGTACCATTGGCACTGTACAGAGCTTCCTTTACAGCATATGCTGGATGTACAACTGGCACTGTACAGAGCTCACCTAAAAGCATATGCTGGATGTACCACTGGCATTGTACAGAGCTTCCCTTAGAGCATATGCTGGATGTACCATTGTCACTGTACAGAGCTTCCCTTAAACCATATGCTGGATGTACCACTGGCACTGTACAGAGCTTCCCTTACAGCATATGCTGGATGTACACCTGGCACTGTACAGACCTCTCCTAAAAGCATATGCTGGATGTACCACTGGCATTGTGCAGAGCTTCCCTTAGAGCATATGCTGGATGTACCATTGGCACTGTACAGAGCTTCCCTTAAACCATATGCTGGATGTACCACTGGCACTGTACAGAGCTTACCTTGAAGCATATTCTGGATGTACTACTGTCACTGTAAAGAGCTTCCCTTAAAGCATATGTTGTACCACTGGCACTATACAGAGCTTCCCTTAAACCATATGCTGGATGTACCACTGGCATTGTACAGATCTTCCCTTGAAGCATATTCTGGATGTACTACTGTCACTGTAAAGAGCTTCCCTTAAAGCATATGTTGTAGCACTGGCACTGTACAGAGCTTCCCTTAAAGCATATACTGGATGTACCATTGGCACTGTACAGAGCTTCCCTTACAGCATATGCTGAATGTACAACTGGCACTGTACAGAGCTCACCTAAAAGCATATGCTGGATGTACCACTGGCATTGTACAGAGCTTCCCTTAGAGCATATGCTGGATGTACCATTGTCACTGTACAGAGCTTCCCTTAAACCATATGCTGGATGTACCACTGGCACTGTACAGAGCTTCCCTTACAGCATATGCTGGATGTACACCTGGCACTGTACAGACCTCTTCTAAAAGCATATGCTGGATGTACCACTGGCATTGTGCAGAGCTTCCCTTAGAGCATATGCTGGATGTACCATTGGCACTGTACAGAGCTTCCCTTAAACCATATGCTGGATGTACCACTGGCACTGTACAGAGCTTACCTTGAAGCATATTCTGGATGTACTACTGTCACTGTAAAGAGCTTCCCTTAAAGCATATGTTGTACCACTGGCACTGTACAGAGCTTCCCTTAAACCATATGCTGGATGTACCACTGGCATTGTACAGATCTTCCCTTGAAGCATATTCTGGATGTACTACTGTCACTGTAAAGAGCTTCCCTTAAAGCATATGTTGTAGCACTGGCACTGTACAGAGCTTCCCTTAAAGCATATACTGGATGTACCATTGGCACTGTACAGAGCTTCCCTTAAACCATATGCTGCATGTACCACTGGCATTGTACAGATCTTCCCTTGAAGCATATTCTGGATGTATTACTGGCACTGTACAGAGCTTCCCTTAAAGCATATGTTGTACCACTGGCACTGTACAGAGCTTCCCTTAAAGCATATGCTGGATGTACCATTGGAACTGTAAAGAGCTTCCCTTAAACCATATGCTGGATGTACCACTGGCACTGTACAGAGCTTCCCTTACAGCATATGCTGGATGTACAACTGGCACTGTACAGAGCTCTCCTAAAAGCATATGCAGGATGTACCACTGGCATTGTACAGAGCTTCCCTTAAAGCATATGCTGGATGTACCATTGGCACTGTACAGAGCTTCCCTTAAACCATATGCTGAATGTGCCACTGGCACTGTAGAGAGCTTCCTTTGAAGCATATTCTGGATGTACTACTGTCACTGTAAAGAGCTTTCCTTAAAGCATATGTTGTTCCACTGGCATTGTACAGAGCTTCCCTTAAAGCATATGCTGGATGTACCATTGGCACTGTACAGAGCTTCCCTTAAACCATATGCTGGATGCACCACTGGCACTGTACAGAGCTTCCCTTACAGCATATGCTGGATGTACAACTGCCACTGTACAGAGCTCTCCTAAAAGCATATGCTGGATGTACCACTGGCATTGTACAGAGCTTGAGGATAGCGTGGCAATGTAACTCCAAAGCATATCGCGGGATATAGTCACATTCTTACTAAATGTATAAATAATAAATCTAAGTGGAAAGTGAATATAGGAAGACACAGCAGTAATCAGAGAGAGAGAGAGAGAGAGAGAGAGAGAGAGAGAGAGAGAGAGAGAGAGAGAGAGAGAGAGGCAGAGGCCTTAAACTTTGATCCTAAATAGGACTAAGAGGTTAGTGTTGTTTGCGAATAACATATGTTAACACAGGGTCTAAAGGAAACCTAAAATCATTCCACTACCTCTTTGGATATTAATTTAATTCGTGAAAAGTCAACATTCAGACGAGGGCTGGCGTTAACCATAAAATAATTTGTTTATATTTACATCCGATAAATTGTACTTTTATTGAAAATATCTAAAGTTACGAAGACTACAATTTGCCCAAATCTTGTGGCAAAATGTTGTAAAGACAGCTCGAAGCTACCCTTATTGTGCTCGATCGTACTATAAGAGTGCACAGAAATGTGTTTAAAATCAGATTTACCACGGGCCAACTCTTTCCATTGCCTCCGCTATCGGAAGGACTACAAATTGCACGTTCCGCGATAACGGCTGGAGCTATTGATGCACCACTGCAGGAACCGAAGCTCTATAGCATTAATTACAAGGCTATCGTGATAAAGCACGGAGACGCGCTGAAGCCATCATTCAAACTAATTTATAGATTTGCGCCGCGCTCTGTATACACGCCGCGCTGTTTAACGGTATCTACAGAGTGTGTGTTGCCGATACAGGGCGAAAGTAATGTCAACTTACTTCAATTCAAAATCTGTATGACGATAAAGACAAAACTTATGTCTCTATTATATAAAGGCTCTTGTACAAATGAGTATATATATATATATATATATATATATATATATATATATATATATATCATAGAGAGCGCGCTCTATATTGATGTAAATATTTCAGGAAAGAATTTTATAAACATTCTTGTAATTCAGAACTTTACTTTGACATATATATATATATATATATATATATATATATATATATATATATATATATATATATATATATATATCAGCTAATAGAAGATTAGAGATAGCTAATAACTTGCACTTTAATGTACTTCAAAACTAAAATATGACTTGTTTAATCTTCTAATGCTCGAAAATGAGAGCACTGAATTTGATTAGCCCTCAAAAGTCATCTCAAAAATATACTGAATAAGATTCTTGATTAAGTACGTTAATGTGTAAGTGATAGGTGAATTCAAGGAAACAGTGTTGCTAAGTTTATATATATATATATATATATATATATATATATATATATATAAATATATATATATATATATATATATATATATATATATATATATATATATATATATATATATATATATATATATAAGTAATGTTACATATTACAGCAGCTTCAGAAAATAAAACGAGATATTAATTTCAAAATATAAAATTTTTAAGAAAATTTTAAATTATAAAATAAATTGTGCTGGCTGAGATAAACAATCCACATAAAACATGCGCAATAACATTGCGAGGAAGTTGAAAAACTTGCGTAAATGCTGTAATTAACTCTCTCTCCTTCGTTAGACGTAGACGCGTAAAGACGTCGCAAGATGCGGCGAGCAAAAAAGGATATTTTATTTTAAAGTTTTAATTATGTAAAATTATCATATGTCTTTTTATTTGTTATAAGAAATGTTGCTACTCTAACACTCAACACCGGGCGAGGTTCCAAAACTCAACCAACGCCAATCCAAAATGCTGAATGGCGAGATCTGAATCGAGAGTCATGTTCTACCTTACATATTGCAGTTCAGATAAATTATAATTTTAAACATAAAGTGATGGAATATCCAAATTTAACTTTCAAACTTTAACTGGTCACGGCATAATACTACAAGTTTTTATATTTTTAAAATGCGGGAAGTGTTAATTAATTTGTATGATGTAACAGCAATTTTATAATGTCGAATAGCTCAATTTAAATGTATTTTAATTTATGTAAGGGCAATCTATTGTGGATATCATGTCCCATGTCATAGTTTTTAAAATAATGTAAAGTTCTCATAAATTCATAATATGTAAAAGAATTTAAGGCCAAACATAAAGTAGCGTAAACGTTTCAGATGTAACTTTTTCTCTTGTATTTCGTATAATTTTATGCAGTAAAACTTGATTTATTTTAACTTAATATTTGTTGGTTAAATTATTTATTGAATTCACCATTCTTGAATTCAATTTAATTCTTGACATTGCAGGTCAAATAACTAATTATGTAACGAATTACTGCAGTATTTAACATCCAAAATTCATTAAGAGTTAATACCTAAAAATTATTTATGTTACAACGTATTCCTTCACGGATGGAAAAATATGATGAATATTTATTATCTGGAGATCATTCGTTCATTCTGTAATGCATAAAATCGCAGCTCCGACGTTTCACTAGAATCTCATCTAGCAGTGATGAGGTGACCCCAACATCAGTTGAAGAGCGAATCAACTATTGTTGGGTTCACCTCGTCAATGCTAGATGGGATTCTAGCGAAACGTCGGAACTGCGATTTTATGCACTGCAGAATGAAGGGATAACAACTATTCATCAGCATATATATATATATATATATATATATATATATATATATATATATATATATATATATATATATATACACAAACCATCAGGATACACCACACATATATATATATATATATATATATATATATATATATATATATCAGCATAAATAAACAAGGTAAAATATTCAGTAAATAAAACCATAAAATTGTATCAGATAACTATCTATTTCCAACAAATAAAGGTTTATACAATTTACAGTTCGCCTTTGCACCATCTTGGCTCCGAGTTTTATTGCCTTCCGTCTTTAAATATGTTGTTTCTTTTATATCACTCCTTTTAAACATTGTTCCTTTTTACGTAGTAACTACATAAAACGGAAATTGTAAGCTAAATACTTATTTCCGTTCCGCTAAACCACTTATAATACGTTCCATTCTGCCCTTATCTCCTTCGACTTTTAGTAAGAACTAGATGAAATTTCCCTGGCGAGAAATTATATTTTATTCTTTTCACGATTTGACGGTGTTTAATATTGGCCGGCAATATCAAACAGGGTTATTCTATCGTAGAGGGAATGTTTCACCTGGGAAGGTGGTAGCACCTCGTTCGCCACGTTTTACTCCATTAATCGATTAGGAAACACGATGAAAGAAATAAAACGATCATTCTGATATTCGCTGTTATGAAGATATCGAAATTGAATTTTAGTTCACGTACAGTTTGTATTTTTTTATTCGATCCTAGCAAGTAAAAAAACAAAAATTTTAAAGTCGATTCCCACTTCGGACAACAAAGACAAATTCTATATTAGTGACATTTTGACATTTTATTAAATTATTACTATTAATATAGGCCTAATTAAAGTAAATAACCTATGCGTTGTAACAGATGTTCTATTACGTAACCTAGAACCTAGAATCAGCTGTTTTATGAAAACATGTCTTATAACTTATTTTAAGGCAAATAGAAAGAAACAACGATATCTTATACCTTCCTCCTTTGGTGAAATGTACTTCACACTCTTTATACATCTTGTTCAAATTTTCAGTCGTTAATAAAATACTTTTTATTATTACTTTTATTTTGTACTTTTTATTTGACTCAAGTTCAAATATATTTTTAAACTTGTAGTAGATGACACTTGATGTTAATACAGTTTTTTTCAAATATTAATTCATTAATTCAATTTAATGAATTAATTTTAGTTTTATATGGGAGAAAAACATTTCACAAAAGGGGCAAAATATGCAATATAATTTATTCGTCCTATTTGGCTAAAATTAATTGAAAACACATGATTTCATACCACAGCTGATTTTATGTTATAGGTTATGTGGTAAACATTTGTTTTAACCCACACTTAAAGTTACTTTATAATAATTGTAATTATTTAATTAAATGTAACTAAAATAATATTTTTCTCTCTTGACCTAAGTAGGAATTGACTTAGAAATCATTGTTTATTTTGCTTGTTTTTATAAATAATGTAATGAACGTTATAGTTTGTCCGGATAATTGGGATTGCATATAACCGGAGTAAGAACAAATGAAGATATGATATACTGTATATTGTTTAAAACCCATCGAACCAGTCCTGATAGTTCAACATTTCATAGCTTCTAAGAATGTTTTCAACAAATTAAAAAAGTTGTTGACTTTGTAGTCTATGTTATATGTAATTTGTTTACATACTTTTTAAGAAACATATTTTCTCCAAATTTTTGTAGAAAAAATCATTTACACTTGGGATTAATTTTTTGTAATGTTTGAAACATAATTATTTTTATCTTAAATAAAATATATACGTACATAATCTTTAAATTAATTTGTTCATCGATCTGGATAATTGGGATTCCGTAAAATCGGATAAGTACGGATAAGTGCGTTTGTTCTTCATATTTTTTGAAACCTAACGAACCCGTCCTGACACTTCAACAGGTTTTTGTACTTCAACAAGGAACAGATCTTTTACTGATACTGTACTCAAGGAGTAGATCGGGTGAGCAGGACTTGAATTCCAGAAGAAACTCATTGAGAATTATTTTTAAACAAAGGTTTTCGACGACTTAACCCCTTATAACCGACACATATGCTTGTTAACAACCCTTAAAAATAACTGCTCGAGTTATGTGCTGCTTTGGTGAAGTTGCAACACATTGGCCCCCTAAGCCACGACTGTCCTAACTAGGATAGTGGGTCCTGAGTGACAACATCCCAGGATTTTGTGTAAGCAGAAATTGATGAATCACTTCCCACTGAAATCGTTACGTCACCATTAATTAGGCTGGCTGCGTTGTGGAGTGCTGATACAGCACGGACATTATGACGTCATAGTTGATGATTTATACCCGGGAGTTGCGAGTTAATCATTTCTGGCTAATGGTCAAATAAAACCTTCTAAGACGAAATAAAAAGTATTTTAGATTAAATAATGTGACTAAAAAAGGAATATATTTCTAAAAATATAGAGAATACGCAATGGAAGTTAATATAAAGAGGCCAGTACAAATTGTGATAAACTCTCTATTCCCCTCCCTTTCGCTTCTTTGATTAGGGAACAGCTCTTCCCTCAAGGTCGCTGCAGAGTGCAACTCGTTAAATATGCAAGTATGATGCATTGGGGTAGCTTGTGGAACAGCTTCAGCCCGACTGCTAGTACACTCGGGTTCAGATAATTAACACATATTATATTAACAGTATAGGCTTCTGATAGGTTATATGTTTTTATTATTATGAGTATCAGCTTATTTTATGTTATAGATTATGTGGTGGAACAGCTGCTTAAATGCATAGATTATGTGGTGGAACAGCTGCTTAAATGCATAGATTATGTGGTGGAACAGCTGCTTAAACGCATAGATTATGTGGTGGAACAGCTGCTTAAATGCATTGATTATGCTGCTTTATTTGTATTAATTATAATTATTTCATAAAAAGTAACTAAAATAATTTTTGTACTGACAATAGTAGGAATTTACGTTTAAAAATACATATCTATACTACTTGTCAATATTACAGATAAATTCACTCGTTATTGCCATGAAAACCCCTACAAATTCCACCCCGTACAAAATGCGTTTTAAATCAAACTCTAACTATTTCAAATTTCCTATCAATATATACAGCAAATAGTTTCATCAAAATTGAAAATATTTTCTTTTCGACTAATTGCGATAAAACAACAGAGTTTTATTAGTGCTGACCAATAGTTGGATATTTGTAAACAAAGTGTCCATTCAATCTAAAGGGAAAACATAAGGTTTTATTTTTTAATTCGTATTACAACGTTTAATATCATTTTGTAACGATTTAATAAAATTACAGCTGGATAGATTAATGTTCCAGTGTGACTGAAATTGTTGGGCAGCAGGATTATGCCACCATTAAAACCAGATTTGCTTTTTCATTGTAAAATTAAACTCTGTTACAATTTACTAATTATTACTGTCAGGGACTGTCATGTTTCATAAAGGATTATATAACCTTGCCTATGTGACATTTCACTGATTGCGATGAGGTCGTGAATCTGTGAGTAAAATAAATTTTTGAAACTGATTGTTTTAAAGTAATTAAATAATTCGACTTCAAAGAGCTAATTAATCTTCCAAAAGGCTTCATGGCTGTTATTTAATTATGAATGTCATACGCGTATAAGAAGATTACAATGGAATACCAAGAGTGGCGTATTTTTGTAAATCAATTTGTAGAGTAATGAACATGTCCAGTTTCATCTGTGAGTAAAATTTATATGTGACCGTATGTACTGCGTAATAATATAAAAAAGCATTGTTCAGTAATAAAATGTATATTTTTAAAAAAATATATGCGCAAATATTAAATACAAATTTATAGAGCAAATATAATATAATAAGTTTAATTCAAACTAATTAGTAGATATAAATGAAATATTTTATATAGGTTTTCTTATACATGGCATTTTCTGAAAGCTTTTGAATGTCCTGATTTACTGAAAGCCTTTTCAAAACCAGTTTTTCAAGCTTTGATTTTATCCAATTCCTTTTCATTTGAACTTATTAAACACAAGTATAAGGCTACGACATATACAAAAGACCGAAAACAACACATTAGGAGAAACACAAATATAACACACTAACATAGAAAAAAAAGAACTCAAAGAAGATAGTAAAAAATTTAAAAATCGAAATTAAAAAGTAAAAACAAGCGAAAACACACAGTATAAACAAACAAAACTGCAATACCAGGCATATAAGAAACACACACACAGAACTCTACGTTGGAAAGACAGGAGGAGGCTTTCAAAACAGGTTTTAAAGAACACACACTCTACTAAATACGATACTCACTATTTATTCAAGCGTACAACAACAAAATACCATATCTAAATACACTACAGCAACATGAAGCTTGAAAATAAAACAAAAAATATAATAATAAATAAACCTAATAAAAATCACATGAACTCCTCGACCACATTATGACTTTACCTGACCAAACATTTCCCACCTATAAGCCTAGACACCAACGAAAACCGCTTTAGGCGCCTTTACCATTTCTTCTTATTCGACTCACTTATAACCATTAGATTTGCGAAGATGAACGAATTGAACCGAAAGCTTCCGAAAGTAACCGAGAAGTCTGTTAACGCTAACAGTTGTTAGCTTTATAGAGCATAACTTCGTAGCTTAGAGGTTATTTGGAGGTTATGATTAAAACATTTTCAATCGTAATTTCATATATATTCAGGCGTATCGCAAATTTAATCAAACTAAACAACGTATGGTTTTGTAGAACAGCTGTTTTTATTAATCGATTACTGTGTTGCTTTCAATAATGTACATTATGAAGTTAAAATCTTATAAATATTGAAACGTTTGTATATTCTAACGGCAAGTATTTTTTTTAAACATAACGGACTCAAGTGTTAGCTTAGATACGGCAGATTTACACCTTTCACCATTTCATATTTTCATACAACCGCATTCCAGTGAATATTTTTAATTAACTTTTGTAACCAGTAAAATGTATTTACCATTTTATAAACTAAATAAATAAATTCTTGATTCGTTTTTACTTCTATCAGCATGTCCTTTGACTACCACTTGTTTATATCTAAAGAATTAATGACATCATTTAAGTACAAATAATAAAAAAAACGTTCATATCGTATGTTTATATATTTTGGTACTTGTAAATGTATCCAAAATATTGTTTATATGAACCCGTGAGAAGAGATTTATCAATAAACCTGAAAACTGTTTTTGAAGGAAATAATATTTACAGTATTACTAATGTATGCTATGCAATTTGTTTAAAAAAATTTTATTTGATATGTAGTTGGAACTTTACAGAGTATAGTCTGTATTTATTACTATACCTCACTAAAGGTTATTCCTTATATCTGAACATAAATGACCTATAAACAACCTCAGCATTCATTGAAAGCCCAAATTTAACTCTAACTTAACACAGGGCTCTTCCAACCGAACATAATCTCCAACACAAGTTGGCTAATCACGTTATGCGGAGGAAACCATCTCCGACAATCAATGTTTATCCAAACGTTTAATGGCCTACAATTGGCCGCTTCGGTCGGTTGAGGTCACGATATCTAGTCTTTGGAAGTATTTATTTCGTTAGAATATCTAATCAGGACTGTGACTAACAGCACAAGAAAAAATATTAATTCATTGTTTTTGTAAATATTTTCAACAATATACAAAAATAAAATATATATATTGTTGATATTTATTTAGTTTATTATTATTCTATTCTGCTATGTTTTAGGCTTGGGAACGATCGCAAGGCAATGTAAATGACTGAAACGTTTACTGCAGTTTAGGAATACCTACTGTAGTTCTATAATGCCTTGGGCTGATCTTCAAAACCCTGATTATACATTATAACATACAATACGTCAGATTATTTTATAATTATGATTGTCTAGCGCCCACTTGTAGTGGTGATTAGGCTTATTGTCATTACTTACTGTTGATAATCCGTCTTTTTCATCTTTAAAAATGTCGTAATATTTTCGAATAAAGCTAAGAAATATGGATACAAACTTCTGTGTAATAAATCAAACCAATAAAGTTGCTTCCGTAAACCTATTGCGCGTCACAAGCGAGAAAAACCTAATTATAAATTGTTTATTTACGAAAAAACTCGAAAGGAATATATAAGGCCGTAATTAAATCGTTTGTTTAAAGTTAAAGTAAATTAACTGAATTATTCAAAAAAAGGATAAAGACGAAACCAGGCTTTTTACAATTCGCTTCAAGATGGTTACGCGAAAATACTCATCCCGTTTTATCTACTCATCACGTTAATTGTTAAAACTCAGATCCCTATTGTTCTTAAACCAAATCGTTTACCAACCACATTCTTAAAACGTGTAACACTTTTAGTTATATCTGTGTGATTGGTGTATTTCTCACTGTCACGCAAAACAAATACTCGCCGTGGTCTTTACCTTAGAGCGTGCCTAGACCATCTTCTATATAGTACGTCTTTCATCCTCTTCTGTTTGGAAAGGATTTAAGAGATATTAGCTACCTCGAAAGTTAAGGGTGAACTATTAGATCCACCCAAGTGAAAACAGCTCCAACCAACGCTGTTCCGGTGGTAGTCAGTCCATTACAATATACCCCCCCCCACCCCCCAAAAAAAACTATTTCAAACACACACTCACACACATACATCGAGGATCCAGGAATAGATCTAGTAAGTCTATTTTTCATTATTTCAACTATTGTTTATGATTTGTTAGGACAAAATCAATTTATTTTGATATATTCACCTTGAAGGGAAGTCAGAAAACTTCAAAGATATTTCAAGATGAGGAAGAACCATAGTAGGGAAGAATATTAAGATTTCTTTTTGGGTGTTAAAATCCAAGGGCTTATCCGGAACTTTTTCGTTGGTTCGGTGTGTTTTCTTCCATGTTTTTTCTTCATTTTGAGATATTTTTTAAATCATTTTCAATCAATCAGTTTCGCTTTTTCTTAAATAGACCCTCTCTCTACCGAAATAATACGAAAACATCCTAAACCTACTCGGTGATACATGTACATGACATACGTTATACATATAAAAATGTATACAAAACGTTAATGCAAAGACCTTTAGCACGAGATACTTTACGTAAATGTTTAGTCGAAATTTATGACTGATATACCGGTTTTGACGATGTGTGTCGATGACACAAAAAAAGAGTTTTAGAAAAGAAAGAGTTAACATTATTTTTTATATAAATTACAATCATAAAATAAACGATATAAATTCTAGAACGATTATCTGTTAAATATTTTAAGAAATAATTAAGCTTTTAAATCATTGTTATTTATATAAAGTTGTTCTTTAAAGGAAAACTATATCTTAATTAATTTTTTATTAGTACTAACTATCGAAACCAAATTACCACGAAATACAATCAAGGTCAAGAAATATTTTGTAACTTATATACAGTCAGTGAATTTAAACGATTGTTATCCTAGTTGTAATTTCCACTCGTTCAGTCAAGAATAAAAATAAAATCAATCATTCTCATATATAAAAAAAAGTTACATTTAGATTTACCAACAATTAATTGCATAGTTCTTTGGATTCTCGAAATGAAAGTCTGCGTTTGAGGGACTTACCCAACCCCTGCTAATCTCAAGAGAATAGAATCCAACGCAACGCCACAGTAAACAGATACATTCAATCACCTAGCAGCTGGCTTTTGTATCCATTTATTGGGGACAGTGTGTTCAGTCTGGCGTTGAATGTAGAAGCGCCTTCAAAGGTTCAAACTAGCAACAAAACCGGCAGTCTTGTTCCAGTCTGGGCAAGGTTTTATAAAGTGCGCTTTTTTGAAGTCAGAATCTTAGCTTCTCAACTTCAAACATTCCTGAATATATTAATTTTTGTGAAAAATTTACCAACTATAAATTGTCTTTATAAAAACATTTATATAAAACAATTTTAAAAATACTAATTTTTCATCTTGTTTTAGTACTGACACTACAATTTAAATGTTAACACATTATAATAGAGTTATATCCAGCAAAGAGTGTAACAAATATTTAATGAGTGGAACAGGCCGTCAGACGTCAATACATCATCCAAAGCATATAGTTAATAGGGGTTTTCATACAATCTAGTTAATGTGGTTATTACAATAAGATATTGTAGTTTATAGACACATTTATTATATATTGAAACATTTAATGAATAAATGAAATTTAATTTAATTAATTAATTAATAATTTTTTAACACAAATGTAACACTCTTATTAAGGACCATGTCCCCTGCCTACATCCGGCCTAATGTATATTGGTTATTTATCAATTTCTTCTATTAGTTCACACTCTACTTATATATAACTTGTTCAAGTATTTAATCGTTAATAAAATACTTTTTATTCATCCAATCAAGTTCAAATATAATTTTTACACTTGTAATTGATGACACTTGATGTTAAACCAGTTTTTTACAAATAATAACTTATTGATTAAATTTAATGATGAATTCAATTTAAAGTTTTATATGGGAGAAAACTTTTCTCTATACGGCGCTAAGTATGTAATATTGTTATTTGGTCCCATTAGGCTTAAAATAAGTGATAACATATGATTTATAATAGTTGATGATTTATAATGAGCATAAAATAGCTGATTGTATATTCGAAGCAGTTGTTTTAACGGGTAGGTTAATCTACTTTATTTATATTTATTGTAATTATTTAATAAAAAGTAACTGAAATAAAATTTTTCTTTGTTTAGCGAAGTAGGAATTGACTTTTTAATAGTTTTATTTATATTAATTGTTACAGGCGAACTATTTACATAGCTTAACTAATGTGATTAGACCACAGAAATGATAAAACTATTTGAGAACTATTGTCATCATTATAATCTAAAGATGACCGAATTTCCAATCAAATGTAATATCTAGTATAAAGTGTGTTGATGAAGTAATAAACCATTAGTAATAAAATGATAGACTACAACTCTTTCACTAAGAAACTTTATTAAACTGTTCTTGTTAAATTTCTTTTTTTTCTTTTTTTCCTGGCGAAAAACTAACTGTGGTTATCATCGCCAATCAAAATCTAACACAAAACGCAACATTTTAAATAAAACAAAATCAATTTAAATAAAACCAAAATTACAGAACAGAAACAACATAACAACAAATAACAATAAACAACAATAAATCTATAACAATTAAAAAATATAAAACAAATAAATAACAAAATGACAACAAAAAACAATTAACAGTAATTAAAAAATAACAATATTTAAAACAACAATAGTCAACAATTTAACAATGAATAAATCTTAATAGCTCAATAACAAGAACATAAAATATATTAAATTTAATAAATAAAAAATATACGCAGATAATAAATAAAAGGAAATATAAGTATAGCTATAAAAACATATATTTTAAATATTTAATTTAAAGAAATATGTTCAAGTGATATAAGAAAGCGATGACTCGGTTAATGGCCGAGGCATCGTCCCTTAACACCACCTTCAAACTCCCTTTTAAACTAAAAAGGGCACGAATATTAGTTACACCAACACAATCAACTAAAATATGTCTTATTGTGAAGATATCGCCGCAGTACTGGCAAATTAATGAATCCTCACGACGCCCAACGCATCAAATATCCATGAGTTGCAAAAGAGTGGCCAACGCGAAGCCGTGTAACCACCACTTTCTTGTTAAATTATAAACGCATAATATTTGTAGGTAAGTCATAAATTGCATAATTTTAATGAAAACATTTTGACCGAAACATTTCATGGCTGTGCAAGAAGTGATGCATTGACCGCATTAAGCTTTTAATGTTTGATACTTGTTGAGGCCAACAACGGGTAGTTGCTAATTGGATCCCAGCCTGTCCATAAACAGCTGACAGTCAGCTGTTTCTCTATGATTTATAGAGCTAATTACGTCACGGTTAATGCTTTACTCTTGCCTACACTTTCTACGTCATTACCCAATGCGCACCTGAAGACGCCACCTACATCTAACCGCGCATTAACCATTTTACTGAGAATTAACTCGATTTCGGATCCTAAAAAACAAGTAATATAAAACAAATCAAGTAAAATCCTACAGTGATTAACAGAGAAATATTTTATTTATTTACCCTGGAGCACAATTATGATATTGTGTGGTAACCATGGAAACAGTTTAAGGTGTACAATGGAGGTTTTTTATGACAACCAGATGGGAGGGGATTCATATACATCTTTGAGAAATATATTTCTAGGTATTGGAAAGTTGGCGCAGTGCCAAGGCGCGCTAGACTTCGAACATGAAGATTCTCATTTCGAATCCGGCTGGACCCCACAAATTGTATAATTTAACTATTTAATAAATATTTGAAGAAACTGTATTAACATCGATTTTTATCAAATGCAGGTTAAAAAAATTTATTTGAACTTGATTGGACGAATAAAAACGTATTTTATTAGCAATTTGAAAATTTGTACAAGATATATGTCAGGAGAGTGTTGGCTGGTAGAAATGAATTTAATAAAGACTTTATGAAAATATATGGTATTTTTTAAAAAATACTTTTCTAATTAACTTTGTTTCTTGATATTTTATTGAAGAAACTATATCGAAGAGAATAGATTGTTTATGCATTTTAGAAGACCGTGGTCGATTAATCATACACTCGACATTAATGTGTAACTTTGCTGACTTAGGACAAGGCAGAGATACGTTACTCTCAAGTAATCCATCCATCGCAGCGCTTTACCCGCCCAATTAATTACCCTAGTTGACCCTAGGTACTTATTTTCACAACTGTATCGACTTGGATGCTGAAAATACACAAAAAGTCTTTGGCGATACCGGGATTCGAACCGAGAATTTACAGTTTAATAGCCAAGAGCTCTCTAGATAAATCCTCTGCATTACTTAGAGGCCTACCTTAAGCATTTGATTCAAACGCATGGTCACCAGTATAGGCCTAAAAGTCGCAAGACTCTTGCACACTGGTACCACGGATCGTGACACCATCTAAGGGCTGACGCTAGTCACCCGGGTGATAGTTACGAGTTCGAGGTTGGATTCATATGAGTAGCTGTTCCACATGCTAGAGTAGAGATGCTCTGCATAAGGATAGCCTTTGTGTTCTTCGACAAGGAGGAGAGGCGTAAGAGCCAGATACTCTTTGTCACCATTCTGCTATTTCAATATCGTTCTTCCTTCCTACACTTTTCAGCATAACACGAATGACGAACACATAAAAGAAAAAAATACAAGGTTATTATAAAAGAATGGTGTGGTTTCGAACATGGTTGAAAGAAAACCCGAATTACTTCCAGTTAATGTTCATCTAATGTTTATTCATCTAATTTGTAATATCAAACAGTTTTATTTTATATAATTCATAAATTTCAATTCGTGCGTCCTTAGTCACTCAATAAAACGACACTCAACCTCTCTCCAAACATTCGTTAACACTTCTTCGGTTATGTGTGTCATTGCTTCATTAATCCTGTTTTTTAAGTGGTTTAGGCTGCGAATTTTTGTAAATAAACGACACTTTTGAAGTACCCTCACAAGGAAAAACCACAAGGTTTGGACTCCTTGGAGGCCACAGTATCTATCTCCAAATTTTTCGTTCAAAGCGTCCGTGACCAATGAACGTAAGTGTGGGGAAGCGCCATCTTGTTGGAAATGTAGTTGATGAATGTTTTTTAGTTCATCTAGCTGAGGAAAGCCATACAATAATTGGTTAACATGTCAAGCTACACAACTCTATTGATTGTTTTTTCAGCAAAGAATAAAGGCCCTATTTTTTGATTTTTCATCACACCACACCAAGCATTAACTTTAGGCCTCGTTGTTTCTCGACCTTTGCGTGCGGGTTGTCAGAGCCCCATATTCGTGAGATATGTCTGTCAACACATGTGTGTAAGTAAACACGTTTTAAATGGCAATAATTGTGTTACTTAAACATTTGGAGGGTTTTATTGCTGATACGAGTTTTACAACTGAAAGAACACTACAATATTTTGAAGGGTTTTGAAATATACATTAACGTGCATAGATAAGAAGGGTTACCCTTAGGCCCAGAGTCCGGACTAGCCCGATGCTTACTGACAGATTCTTCTTTGTCTTTAATAGAAGACAACATAGACATAAGTAGCAATGCTATACAGACAATTCCATATGTAATGGCGTCAGATATCCGGATTTCCGATTATCCGAAGTAACAGTTTACGTGCTGTTAGGGATCTTCTGTAATAAAGTTTATCTTAGAGCAACAATGGTTCAGGTCTTGTTACACTAAATATATATAAAGTAAAATATTTTATTTTTAAAGGTTTAAGGTTTAAAAGTACTAATACCAACATCTAAACATAACATATAAATTCAAAAGATTTACAAATATTTAGTACCTATATATATATACAAAAATGTCCGTGTCCTCTTACCTTAAAAACTTTGTTTTATGTTGACGCGTTTCGAAATGTCTCCATTTTTAAAACTTTAACTGTGTGACTTTAAAAGATCTGAATAATGAAAGATCTGTATGGATATAGTATAGGTTGTTGATAGTGAAAGAGTGTGGTTTAGGTTTTTAAAATAGGGATATTATCGAAACGCGTCAAAAAAAATCTTTTATGTTAGAAAAGGCAGAAGAGGATGCTCAAATGTATTCCCATATTCCTAACGGTAAGGGAGATGATTATATATATATATATATATATATATATATATATATATATATATATATATATATATATATATATATACATAAATTAAGTCTACTACTCCAATTATAAATTTCCAATTTCTGTTTTACCCCAACAACAAACGTTACAGTGATGTACTAAAACAAACTGGGGTAAACTAACTACTTATCTATGAAAGAATCACCGCGTTCTGTCATAGTTAACCTTAAACAAATTGCACTGAAAAGTTGAGCCCCTGTTTAACTATAAAACCAAAAAAGGTTGGCGTCATTAAATTCCGCGGCGTGTCTGGATTTGTAACAAACGAGGCAGGGCGTGAAGGGAGGGGTGACAAACGAGTGGTGCATCCCTATCAGGCCGCAATATCTGCGCCTAATTCCCGTGATAATTGTTTAAAAACTGCACAAACTGCAGTGCAGTATGGCCAACGTTACAAAACAAAAAGCTGTTCCCCGTTTTATAAATTAAAGTATAACTTCAATCATAAAGTTAATGAGATTGTGTTTGCAATACTTTACCCTATCCTTGATTTGTATAATTATTATTAGATACCTCCGATTTGTTCTGTGATTCTACCATGGTCCACTGTAACTGTTGTTATTGCATACAATATAGTACGGGGCTTCTCTGACGTCAGATCTGTTTCAATGAGGGTTAAGCAGTCTTACTAGACCTAGCGGCCTTACTAGACCTAGCGGCCTTACTTGACCTGGCAGCCTTACTAGACCTAGCGGCCTTACTAGACCTAGCGGCCTTACTAGACCTAGCGGCCTTACTAGACCTAGCGGCCTTACTAGACCTAGCGGCCTTACTAGACCTAGCGGCCTTACTAGACCTGGCGGCCTTACTAGACCTTGCGGCCTTACTAAACCTAGCGGCCTTACTAGACCTAGCGGCCTTACTAGACCTAGCGGCCTTACTAGACCTAGCGGCCTTACTAGACCTAGAGGCCTTACTAGACCTAGCGGCCTTACTAGA
The DNA here is from genome assembly GCA_036971475.1 of Prosapia bicincta. Lineage (NCBI taxonomy): Eukaryota > Metazoa > Arthropoda > Insecta > Hemiptera > Cercopidae > Prosapia > Prosapia bicincta. The sequence goes on along the minus strand of JBAIZL010000005.1, from coordinate 285,849,635 downwards.
CCTAGCGGCCTTACTAGACCTAGCGGCCTTACTAGACCTAGCGGCCTTACTAGACCTGGCGGCCTTACTAGACCTTGCGGCCTTACTAGACCTAGCGGCCTTACTAGACCTGGCGGCCTTACTAGACCTTGCGGCCTTAGTAGACCTAGCGGCCTTACTAGACCTAGCGGCCTTACTAGACCTTGCGGCCTTACTAGACCTAGCGGCCTTACTAGACCTGGCGGCCTTACTAGACCTTGCGGCCTTAGTAGACCTAGCGGCCTTACTAGACCTAGCGGCCTTACTAGACCTAGAGGCCTTACTAGACCTAGCGGCCTTACTAGACCTAGCGGCCTTACTAGACCTAGCGGCCTTACTAGACCTAGCGGCCTTACTAGACCTAGAGGCCTTACTAGACCTAGCGGCCTTACTAGACCTAGCGGCCTTACTAGAACTAGCGGCCTTACTAAACCTAGCGGCCTTACTAGACCTAGCGGCCTTACTAGACCTAGCGGCCTTACTAGACCTAGCGGCCTTACTAGACCTAGCGGTCTTACTAGACCTAGCGGTCTTACTAGACCTAGCGGTCTTACTAGACGCCACGCTTCAGCTGCGTACTTAATGTTTAGACAACATTTAATAACGCGGTAGAAGGATGTATTTAGAAGAAGAAAAACAACGAAGACGCTAAAGAATATATTAATACAATTTTCAGCAGCTCTGTTGTGTTTATATCATTGCTACCTTACATAAGTAAGTGATTTCACATGTGTGTGTATTGTGGCACGAAAGTAAATTCGAAACATAATACTTCCAAGAGGAAAGACAAGGAGCATGCTTCCAACAACAAAGTAATATAAACAGAGTCGCACCGCCGCAGTAAGGCTAAATGACGGAAATATGCCCCAAAATAAAATTTAGGAAGTCCCGCCCCACAAAAAACATTTTAAGAAATAGTCTTCCTCGGGTAGTGCCCGGTGCCCATACTCACAATACATTATATATATATATATATATATATATATATATATATATATATATATATATATATATATATATATATATATATATAAATATATATATATATATATATATATATATATATATATATATATAAATATATATATATATATATATATATATATATATATATAAATATATATATATATATATATATATATATATATATATATATATATATATATAATTTAAAATATTGAAATTATTTCCCATTCGTGTCATTGTCTTAAGGTATAAAGGTTACCTCCGTAGCTGGATCCCTTGCGGTAAATCCGATTGATCGGAGATTGGTCCTTTGGTCACCGCTAGCACTGGTCTGTTCCTGCCTGGCTTCTCTTATTCGACTCCCCACTTGACTTGATATTTTAATTTAAAAGGACCGGAAATATCAAGTACTTAGAGAACAGCTGATTATAAACGGAAACCGGAATGTGCTGCCCTCAATCGAATCATTAGGAACTACTTTGCATGTTTGGCGGCAATCCAAAAAATACGTTACAACAGTGTAACCCAAAGACTACTGAAGTTAGCCTAAAGCTAGGTATCATGTAAGCTACAGTGAGCCCTTAGTACGAGGGTGAGGAAGGTAATGGGACAGAATGCTTTAATGTTTGCTTAGTAACTTCTGCTTCTTGTACTGAGATTTGGTATTTACCATAGTCGATGTCAGAATGTACACCATCATTTGTACCTGCATGTAATATAGCACGGTGGTTCCCAGACGTTAGGTCTATGTTCCTATAAGGCCCCACTATAAGAATTAAATGATCTTATAAGGCACTGTAATGCCTTCAGCTGCAGCTGTGCTCCTGCATGGTTCACAATGTATCTTCTTACCATAATAACACATATTCGCACTCTCGTGACGTCACAGACTAATATATAGAAGTATTGCTTTGACTCAATAAGCCACAAGTGCGATAAATATGTATTATGTAGGGGTTGGTAGTTTTCTAAATAACCATCTACCAGAATATATACCCAGAGTTTGAGTCCATTATTCTTGGTTGTCTAGCTCATGTTGAACATTAAACTGGATCAGACAGATTTACGCAACGCTCCCAATGTTTAGATTAAGTGTTGCACAAACACAGTGCACTTGCAATCTTCCGGAGTGCCTCGACTCTCCAAGATTAGAAGTTGTGACTTGAAATATCACTTGCAAGGAAAATAACATAGTTTATAGTAAATACATGTCTGGTTTAATGCATATTTAAAATTTTACTACGACAAAGCACTTTTGTACTTTAGACTAATAATCTAAAGATCCTGGTTTCGATCCACGTTAGCGCGAAAGAATTCAGCTCCTGGGATCAGTACTGAGTCTCCTAAAACGAGTCCTACGGCTATTATTATTGCTGGCCACCATTATAAACACATTCTATGGGTTTTAGAAATAAATTAACAATAATAGACTAAAAATAACTTTTTGTATTTAGTTCCAAATTTTAAAATTAAAACTATGAGATTTTAATATACTTTTTTTCACTTCCGTTAAGAATACACTTCTGAATATATTTGAGTACACCTTGTTTACTTTTATAATATTAAAATATTGCTCTTTGGTTAAGCGTTTTAGAATAAGTCAATTCTCAAACATTAATTAGTACTGTTTGCCCAAACTTTTAACTATATATATATATATATATATATATATATTGTTAGCCCCGGCTCTACCTTCCATACACCGGAGGAGATGAAGTTTTGCAATGAAACCTTTACATTGTGCTAATAAAAGAAGGCTATCAAATATTGCAAATTATGTTTAAATTTATTAGTTAAATTCTCAGACGTTATTTTCAATAGTTGAGAATTTGCGTAGGATTTAAGTGCAGGGAGTCAAGAAGACACTTAGAATAATAAAAAGCGAGGTCTGCAAGTGACGGGAGCGGGGCTAACAGTATATAAAGACCAGCTCTATATTTGGGCGAACAGTACTATTTAATAACTGTTTGAAGCAACTGTGGCGTAATGTTTATTTTTAAATAAATAAAACCTCTAAACCACAAATAACATTTATTTAAAACTTATGTACATTTCGATTGCCCAGCAATCATCTTCAGAGGTATTTAAAAAATACAACTAACTTTAAACAACATAATACAACAAATATATAGGCATAAACCGGTAACTCTTCACCACGAGAGTTGGAAGACCGGACCAAGTTGTAGAGGGGGAATTTACTGCAACGTGATTGGTCGTACTAGTTTTTTAAAATAAGGGGCGTGGCGAAGTAGTTACCGGTTTATGCCTATATATTTGTTGCATTATGTTGTTTAAAGTTAGTTGTATTTTTTAAATACCTCTGAAGATGATTGCTGGGCAATCGAAATGTACATAAGGTTTAAATAAATGTTATTTGCGGTTTAGAGGTTTTATTTATTTAAAAATAAGTACTATTTAGTACTTTGAGAATGACGTTATTGCAAAATGTGTCAACAAAAAAAATATTTTATTGTTAGGAAATGCAAAAAATATACTCAATTGTATAAAAACACTATTACCTTATACTTATAGACCCTTTATCAGAAAATCTATCTCAACGTAATTTTATTTTACAATCTTATGTTTTTAAAAATCAATCAATATATTAATTCAATTCCTCATATTAGTTCACAATCGCTCTTTAGCCTATATATATATATATATATATATATATATATATATATATATATATATATATATATATATATATATATATCTTGTTCAGATTTTAAATCGTTAATTGAATACTTATTATTCATTCACTCAACTTCAAATAGCTTTTTTTAACTTCTAGTGGATGACACTTGATGTTATTAAAATTTTTACAAATATTATTTCAGTAATTAAATTTAGTAATGTATTCATTTTAGTTATATATCGACGAGAAACTTTTCACAAAAGGGGCAGGGTATGTAATATAGTTATTTCGTTCCATTTGGCCTAAAATAAGTGATAACATATGATTTCATAATTCAGCTGATTTTATGTTATAGGTTATGTGGTAGAACTGCTGGATTAACGCATAGGTTATGTTACTTTATTTTTAATTTTAATTACTTATTCAAAAATTAACTGAAATGAAATTTGTATTTGTTAACCTAAGTAACAATTGACTTAACAATTTTTGTTTACATAACTTGTTTTTGTGTAATATTTTTACTATCCATCCAACAAGTTCGATACTTATTAGGATTCTTCAACTTTTTCTATTTGTCAGTCTTTAATACCTGTACTTTGAACAAAGTGGTAAAATGTGAACATAAAATACTAGTTATTTTCCATAAAGGCAAATTTACAAGAAAAGCTATTTTCACTCAGTTCAAAGCATCAATGGCTTCCTTTGAATCCCAATAACAAGTTTCCCTTTGTCACTCCTAACCAACTGGATTATGCTAGCCAAAAGAATCGCGAATAGAAAGGTAACCAGTGAAACAGAAATTTAACATTTATAGTTTGTTAACAGGTAATTTAATAGTAAATGACGTCACGAATGAAAACTAATTACATAAAATAATTCCTGTTTTATGTAGTTATGTTTTTAAATATAAATACAAAGAAGCTTGTTGCTCCATGGGTCCAGGCCATGTAATTTCCCGCACTGAAATGTCACGTTTTTTCTATAACCACGATGTCACACGGTTACTGCAAACATCTAAAACTACATCATAGTAGAGCAAATGAGAATTTTTATTTAACGCTGCATAAAAATGTAATCCTTTTTTCGTATTTTAAAAAATATTTTTATTTACATAACTAATAGAGTAACTAACTAGTTACAATGGGACGTACCTTTATCTGAGTAAAAACTCTTCAGATCGCGGTAAGAACATTTTTCGACAGACTGGATATGAACTAACTCTCCAGAAGATTTCCAAAAGCTTTAAATCCCAGTTTCAATATATCTGGTTCATGGTAAAAGCTATTTTCGACTTCACTAAGAGGTTATCCGAAGGTTATATTTAAATCATCTAGTTTACGCTATCAGCTGTTTCTCGACTTCCCTTAGAGGTTAACTGAAGGTTATGTTTAAATCGTCTTATTCACGCTATCAGCTGCTTTCTACTTCACTTAGAGGGTAACTGGAGGTTATGTTTAATCTTCTTATTCACGCTACCAGCTGTTTTCGACTTCACTTAGAGGTTACCTGGAGATTATGTTTAAATGCAATTTCCGATATAATAGGAATGATAATGAATTAAATATAGGACACAATTTATAATAATGTATAACAACTGTTTTGGTGCTGTACTCGTAGATTACTTTACTTTCTATACTGCACATTATTTAGTTAAAATATTATTATTCAATAATATTAGTTTAAAAAAATAATACGTTTTCTTTCAAACAATTTTAATTTAATTAATTTAAATGAATCTGTGGCGAAAATGAGCTAAAAATTATACGGGAATTTCGTACGTAGATCCCTTACGTAAAAACTGTCAAAACTGATATCCTATTTCAAGAAACATTTTAAACCATAAATGTATAATCTAATGAGAAAACAATTTTTCACATTTTAAACTTTCGTCACAAATAGACTATTAAGTTAGTAGTAAGATGCAGAAATCTGCTCCAGGGGCCTGAGAAAATCAAATGTATCCATTTCATCACGCGTCGATGTGCAACATGTCGCGAGGACAGTCGGGTTTTCCACCCATTCTCTAGAGTAAACCTATTGTAGCCGTGTGGCCAACATACTGAAACAAAGCCTTCATCGAGTTCTATTTGAGTTTTGTTTCCTATCAGGTTGACTGCAGAACCCCTGAGGTTAAACATGATTTAGGTTGTTCAAACAAGTGTTCGATTTTGTGTCCGAAGAAAATATGAATGTAAATTAAATATATTTTTTAAAAGATAAGGCTATAAAGTATTTCTCTATCGGAAGTAAATTGTCATGTTGGAGATAAATGTCAAAACTATTGTATAAGGTATTTATTTATTTCTTATCCAACATTACCTGAACACTAACGAATAATTTCAAGGGAGTCGCCAGGGGGGCACTTCCTATGCCTCCTAAATCAATTATTTAGTAGAAACATAATAACATATAAAACAAAACTATTCTACTCCACCAACACTAGGAAGCAAAACTAATTATAACTATTTATTTGTGTGAAGCGACGCTAAAAATCACGACTTTGCGCCCCCTTTTTTAGATTACTAAAATAGCTCACCTTTACAAAATGTATTTTATATCCCAGTATACATTAGCGAAACAGCGTCCCGACGACCCAACAAGGGTGTATTTCTAAGTGCCCAAATAGCATAGGATATGATTTCTAGCGATAAAATTGTTCTAAATATCCCCAAGGGCGCTCTAAATTTCCACCAAGTCGTGCTTCCCTTATACATCGTTCTGGCATAGCCCCTACATAAGTTAAATAGTTCTTAATGTGATATTTGATTTTTATTTGGTATATTAGGTGCGAGGTACTTAACTGGGGCAGAATTTATAAGAATATATCGAAGGGGGGCTATAACGCAAAATATTCTGCATTAAATATTTCTAAATAACCTTAAATGCTAGAAAACTATTAACTAAGATTAGTTAATAGGGGCGATTCATTTTATAGAAACCTTTTGTCTGGAATTTATAAAATTAAAACTCTTAAGCCCCTGAGCCCCCCCCCCTTAAATCGCCACTGGTCCAACCCGATGTATAGAACGACGCGGTATTACTTACGTGAACACTAAACGCCGCCGGTGTCTCTGGCAATAAAAGAAACAATTTATTTCGAATCCGGCAACACAGAGTGCACTGCTGCGTACGTGGTCCGGACGCTAATGACCTTATTGCTGGTAATACAAGTAACAGACACCACCTCCAGGGGGCAAATAATATGGTAGGTGCTACATGGGCTCCGATCAGGTCACGTGATATTTTTATAAAACTAAATTAAATTTTCTGACGACAGTTTTTTCTGTTAAAATTTGTGATCTACCTGTAAATACAGATTTTTTTATACTTTTTAGAAATAAATAATAAACTCCAATCGTATTTTGTAGTAGGTTTACTACTATACAGATAATTTTGTTTTATTTTACTTAGAAATCCTGACCAGCTGGTAGATCATAGGTACAATATCCGCAGAATATCAATTATCTATAAACATCTCGGTTGTCTGCTTGCTTTACTAATCACAGAATTAAATATAACAAGTAACATGAAAAATCATTTTTTTAAATCAATTCCTACTTGGGTCAACAATGAAAATATTATTTTACTTACTTTTTCTTAAATAACTACAATTATATAAATAAAGTAACGTACTTTATGCGTTAAAACAGCTGTTCTACCACATAGCCTATAACATAAATCAGCTGTTGTATGAAATCATATGTTATCACTTATTTCAAGCCACATGGGACGAAATAGCTGTATTACATACTCTGCCCCTTTTCTGAAACGTTTTTCTCCCATATAAAACTAGAATTAATTCATTAAATTTAATTGACGAATTATTATTTGAATAAAACTGTATTAACATCAAGTTTTATCCACAATAATTATGTATTTGACCTTCATTGGATGAATAAAAAGTATTTTATCAAAAGTAATAAATAAAGTATTTATTATATTCCCTCATCTTAATTATATATATACAGTGTAATATATATATATATAAATATCGCAATATGTTTTCTTGTGTATTAATAAAGAACAAAAGTCAAAATACAAATACAAGAATATTCTTGTATTTGTATTTTGACTTTTGTTCTTTATATATATATATATATTATAAGTATATATATTATATATATATAATATATATATATATATATATATATATATATATATATATATATATATGTATGTATGTATATATATATATATATATATATATATATATATATATACATACATACATATATATATATATATGTATGTATGTATATATATATATATATATATATATATATATACATACATATATATATATATATATATATATATATATATATATATATATATATATATATTATAACAACTTTTGTTGTAATTAAATTTATATTTTAATTTACCTCACCTATTTAATGTCTCACGTTCAGGTTTATAAAGAATTAACAATCTTATAAATTTTTAAACATCACTTGCATTTATTCTCTTCAATTAACTCTACACATTATTCCAAATTTATATTAATATTTTGCAGTGACAGGATTGATATCTTAACTAATATTACAATGATAAAAGGTGGACTTCTGAGGCTTTAGATTTCTAATAAAATAACATAACAAAAAAACAGTATTAAAATTTTGTAGTTGCTCTCGGGTCGCTAATAAGGGAACTTTGCTTTTTAAATTAGAAATGGTGAAACTAGAATAATTTTTATAAATTTTGATGAAATTAAAATTGGTCTGAATTTTACTAAAATTTAGATGTCTGTTGGCTACACTTATATTCAATAATAGTTATTGTTCTGAAGAGTCCCTGGATTCCTGGCCTTGATTGTTACCTTCTGCACTTACACTTGACCCACAAAAAAAAACTTACTTTATATTTCTAAAAAAACCTTTACGTCGCACTTTTTAAAATTTACTTATAAAAACACTCTTTACTTAATTTAATCAATTTCTCCCTTTACAACCCTTCCATCCTGGTCCCCACCAATCTGCCTGCCTTTCTCTGAGACTCTCCTCAAAAAAACTCCCTAACTTCCCCGATCCTTTAGTTTTCATTGAAAATCTAATCTTTCCCACTACCACAAACGTTCTTTGTAAGTTTCCCACAGTTCTACAATTAGCTTAACCTAACGGTACACGGTTATTTTCCCAGGCTATATCGGCGCTGGATTTCCCTGTCTTAACCACTTTGGACCCTTCTCTATTGTCTATGGTTGCCGGACTCAACTTATAGCTTTCCTGGAAAAGGATTATGACATGGTACCTGCTTTGTTCGCTCTAGAAAAACTATTTTTGTCTTTCCTTGCTTAATTCTACAGATGATTATTTTAGCAACTAACTGAATTTAATCTAAAGCCTCGTACTTTATGCTATAAAATATATATATATTCTTCATATTTAGAATCGTTAATAAAAATACTTTTTATTCATTTACTTAAGTTCAAATATATTATTTTAAGCTTGTAGTAGATGGTATTTAATTTTAACACAGTTTTTTTTCAAATATTATTACAATAATTAAATTAAACTTTTTTTTTAATATTAGTTCTAGCCTATATTATAGAAAACCTTTTCACAAAAGTAACAAGATATCCAATTTAGTTATTTCTTCCCATTTAGCTTAAAATAATTATTGCTATAAACTATTGTTTAAGGGATTAATAAGATTCACCGAACGTAATGGACTACAAAGTTCAAGAATTAAAATAACTGTTGACATATGATTTTATAAAACAGCTGATTTTATGTTATAGGTTATGTGGTAGAACAGCTTTCTTGACGCATAGACTATGTTACTTTATTTGTAATAGTTGTAGTTATTTAATAAGTAAGGAATTATCTTTAAAAAAGTTTTTTTTCAATACCCAATATATATATATCGTGTTTTTATTTAGATAATACTTTTGGCGGAAGCTGTGAGCGATAAAAACGTCACGGGTGTCCTTGGCTATAAAAGAAGCAATTTGTGTCAAACATTGCAGGGACGATGCCGCGTGAGTACGTGTCTGGCTGTAATGGCCTTATTGCTTCTACAACAGGTTGTACGTGGCCAGATAATGCTGTGAATGTTCCCTACGCTATACGTAGGCTAGGCCGACCCTAAACCTGTGTAGCGTGTTCAATATTTGCTATAAATATAGCATATTGCGTAAATAATGGTTTCTTTTAAACAAGTTAAATTAGCCAAAATTTAAAAGAAAATTTTGAAAATGATATTATAGTATATAGTAAATTAGTTTACTACATATATAGTATATAGTAAATTAGTTTACTACATATATAGTATATAGTAAATTAGTTTATAGTATCTTATACGTTACGTATAGATACATGCAAAAACTGGTAACCAATCAAAGCACTCTGTTTCCAACGTATAAGAGGGGATTCTAATGACCGAGCTTGACAAATCTTGAGTCACACTATTCTGGTCTAGCTTTGGGAGAAGACGGCCTTTGGTTGCAATCTTAGTCAGGTTACTTGTTAAAGCTTTTAATAAAGTACTACTAAAAGTTTAATAACAAGTAAAAAGGTGTTTTGTAAAATTTAATATTGAGCTTGTACTTACGTTTCCTACATTTGATTAAATCAAAAGAAAGCAGTGTAATGTTTCGGTTTTGTTAACAAGTGAAGTTCGAGTGATTATCAACGTATGTTATAAATTATTATTTTTTAATTAATTGTATAACAAAAGTAAATACACAAGGGTTACCAGTATTCATCTGACCTACTGTTGTCTAATAAATTTTAACAAGTATTAAACTTTTTTTTAATTTAAATTAATATTTTTAAAGATTTTTAATGTGTATTTTTTATATTGTTAAATTAAATCCATTTATTGAAATTATATACTCGAACATTAAAATAATCTACGTTTCATCAGAACAATTTGGATAGACAGCCAGTCTGCCTTAGTCGAATTGTTAGTTACAATTGGTAATATAAACAATTAAGCCTATGCCATTTTAAATTATAAATAATAATTTTTATTGTGAATAAAAATTGTTTTAAATTAACTAAATACAATAAAAATAACCGGGGGTTTACACTTCCAGCCGAATATGTTTCCAGATAGGACGCCACTTGTCGATCCATTAACTATAACCACGTGATAGCAATGCTTCGGACGGCTGAAACTTTTCTTCCAATAAAACTTTCCTCGCGTGGTTGAAAGGTTTAGAATTTGGCAAACATTTGAATTTAACCCATGGATTAGATTATTTGCGACCCGAGGACATAATTAGAATATTAGCGGCACGAGTTAATTCGTCACGTCAAGTGATCGCGGCAAATACATTGTGTTGCAAAAATAACCAAGTGCATAGAAATGTGTTGCGCGTGCTTACCTGAAGCACGGAGACACTACCACGACAACAATGGCCAAGCAGAATAAACTTTCAACCATCAACACGGTGTAGTTTCTTGAGGCAATGACGAGAAGCTGACGTCCGTATGCCCGCTACACAGATTTTGTAAGACCGAGATAATTTCGTCGTTGGAAGCCAATGGGTTAAGCCTTTGACTTGTTTTAATATTATCCATAATTTTAAAAAGAAATATTCACGTTTTTCACTACATAATAAATTTATATTTGCGGAGGAAATGACGCCATTTAGAGCTGCAACCGGCTGTCCTCAGCAATCTCACGACAGCTCGCGTAATATTTAGTCTGGTACGAAGTTCCCAACAATGTATCTGTGGTATTGTATCTGTGGCACGCAAGTAGGGCGGCTGTGAATATAAAAACATCGTCCGGGTTGTGCATCGGACGCATTAAGTTTGTCAGAGCTCTCAAGTGGATTACATTGGCTGCGGTTAAGGAATGGCCGCAGCAGGAACGCATCTTCTTATTCACGAGCTCAACAAATCCCTGGTTTATTGCTGATTCTACGGCTTCTGTTACTTAAAGCGGACGAATATTTTGAATGAAAACTTTGCCCTCTTTTTATTTACTTCGGGAAATGTAAATAGCCTCCCTCAGCGCCACATTTACCCTCTTCCTTCCTTTAAAATTTACTCAATGTTATGAATTCACTTAAACCATTTCTTACTAATATGTCTCTGTAGACGCGACACGCACTTGGTCAGTACATTATTCTTAGAAACTGTGTCCTGATCACATTGTACACATCAAATAAAAAGCAATACCCAAGCACAACGGAAATTTAGAAATATTCAAACCCTACAGAAACCAACTACAACACAAACTAAACGATGAAACATTACCACAATCAAACACGATATTAGAACACATAACAACATAAATCTCTCAAAACAATAATACAACACGTCACAGAATACCAAACCACCACCTATTTACAACACAAGTCTTGTCTGTGTCTGAAATCATGTCACGTTTTAGTGTGTGTGTGTGTGTGTATGTGTGTGTGTGTGTGTGTGTGTGTGTGTGTGTGTGTGTGTGTGTGTGTGTGTGTGTGTGTGTGTGTGTGTGTGTGTGTGTGTGTGTGTGTGTGTGTGTGTGTGTGTGTCTGTCTCTGTCTGTCTGTATGTCAGTCCTACCAGGACAATGTGTTAGTCATTGTATGTTAGTTTTCATGTAACCATTGTCTAGAGGGGCTGCAAAGTAATTCCAAAAACCTCAAAAACCCCTAAACAATCAATTCTTTATCCCATGGCGTGACATAAAACGTACAGCTTGTGCGGAAAATCGAGTTTTTCAATTCAATTTGTTTTCAAATTAAAAACATTACATTTGGTTGCTTCGCAATCGCCCGCTCGCTCTCTAGAGATTTTTTAGTTTTTTTTTGTTTTGTGTATAAAACTCGTCATTATACTGAATTGTTTGTAGTGGGATTTACTTCTATATATTTTTACATATTTATTTACTGGTATTAATATGAGGCCCAAAACTGTAAAATGTATCTTATAATAAATAAAGTTACATAATCTAGGTGTTAAAACACCTGTTCTACAACCTATAACATAGGATTAGCTGTTTTGGAAAATCATATGTTATCACTTAATTTAGGCTAAAATAGTTGAATACATGTGTTAGTGAGAGACGCCAAATCAATAAATTTTTCTGTTAAGGCGCGCCAAACTTATTCACTTCAAAATTGTAAACTGTGAATAAATAGACAGATTTGTGGATGTATGTTAGCTGACTATTGTTACACCTTTGTTAGGTTATAGGCTCGGCAATGGAGATACTATCAATCTTTGAAAGTTAACTCACATAGATACCAAGTAGGATTCGTGTTTAAGGATGTATAGTGAAAGTGATAAGTGAATACAAGAAAACAGTGTTGCAAAGTAAATATATACATGGGACTTGCCAGGGTTTGCCTACATCTGTGCAGTATCTCCCTGAGGTACATCTAAATAAAAACTTAATTTGTTATAAAATATAATTACTGATTCTCAATGTTATCTGAATCCAGGTCACGAATATAAGTAACAACTGAACTAAATCTATATGTTTTATATGATTCATTGAACTTCAGATCATATAACTCAATTGGCCGAATGCTAATACGATAACCAAAAGGCCTAATACGGAAAATATTATTCAGTAAGGGCAGGTAGGTAAGAACAAATACTTGTGAAACTTTCTATATTCTTGGAATACTAACATTTATTTTTCAATTATTACACGATATGGAACATATTAACAAATATGGTGAACATTTTGCTATACACTCCGGAAATGCAATGTTTCACATGTACGTATAATTACATTTACAGCTGTAATGTATCCTTTAATGTTATAATTATTCACTGAACTCTACGTTAATATAAATAAATACGTTTGTAAGTAGTATAACATGTGAGCACAGGTACGACATAATAACATGTGAGCACAGGTACGACATAATAACATGTGAGCACAGGTACGACATAATAACATGTGAGCACAGGTACGACATAATAACATGTGAGCACAGGTACGACATAATAACATGTGAGCACAGGTACGACATAATAACATGTGAGCACAGGTACGACATAATAACATGTGAGCACAGGTACGACATAATAACATGTGAGCACAGGTACGACATAATAACATGTGAGCACAGGTACGACATAATAACATGTGAGCACAGGTACGACATAATAACATGTGAGTACAGGTACGACATAATAACATGTAAACACAGGTACGACATAATAACATGTGAGCACAGGTACGACATAATAACATATGAGCGCAGGTACGACATAATAACATGTGAGCACAGGTACGACATAATAACATGTGAGCACAGGTACGACCCCACAGATACACATTCAGATTTGGTCAGACTGTGATGCTTGCACAGGAAAGGTAAAAGCATTAGACATGACAGTGAAGAGGGAGACAGTCGTAGAGGATATTCAGAGGCAGCTGACATGCTTAGGACACGTAAAGAGGATGTCGCAGGGAAGGTTACAGGGAGTTGCTATGGAAAGGACGCTATCGGAGAGCAGATGAAATGGAAGATTCAGTTTGTTTTATTATTATACTATTTCTACGTAAAAATTATATTGGTAAAAACATTACACCTGACAATGCAGAAGGTTTTCAGAAACACGGATAAAAATAACTTAGTGGCGACTTAGTGGATCCAAAAACTTGAAATTAAAAAAAAAAGTATCTTCCCTTCACAATAAACACAAAACCTATTAGAAACACTTTCTCAATTCCTTCTATCAGTTCGCACTCTCCTTACATATATTTATATTTTTTTAAAATTTTCAATCGTTAATAAAATACTTGTTATTCGTCCACTCAAGTTGAAAAAAATTTCTTTTATGTTGGTAGGGGATGGCACTTGATGTTAATACAGTTTTTTTCAAATATTAATTTATTAATTAAATATAATAATGAATTAATTGTAGTTTTATATGGAAGAAAAACTTTTTACAAAAGAGGCCAAGTATGCAATATAGTTATTTCGTCCCATTTGGTTTAAAATAAGTTATAACATAGGATTACATAAGACAGCTGATTTTATGTTATAGGTTGTGGTAGAAGAGCTGTTTTAACGCATAGGTTATGTTACTTTATTTACAATAATTGCAATTATTTAATTAAAGTTACAAAAATAAAAATTTTCTTTGTTGACTTGAGTAGGAGTCGACTTTAAAATTTGTTTTGTTTATATTACTTGTTTTGGGGTCGTTTATAATAATTTAGTACTTATTTGTAATTTGTTTTTGGTTATTTAAAAGATAATTTGATTTTTGTTTATAAAACAGATCCATATGTTAATACCACCTTAGAATTTAACTACAAAGTGTCCCATTAAGATGGATTTGTTGCCTATATACTACTGTCTAAATATGCACGAGGTAAAGAGATGAAAGCGCTAAACACGGCGTCTGTTTTCGTGCAGTGAAGCTAAAGAATATACCAAAATGGAGGCAACTTGTCATGACGTTGACCTCTTTGTACGTGAACACACGTGTCAACACCTAAATTTTGTTTAACAAAATCTATCTTGAATGGATCCTTTATAGCTGTACTGCATTGTAACAGGGCTTCTAAGATAGTGCTCTGTACTTACAAGAATAAAACGTCAATTACAAAGGCATTTGTAAAGTTATTTTTGTCTAATTTTCAATATTTAGAGCGTCGCTAATTAGTTTCTTTATTTTTTTTATCTTCAGGAAGAACTTCTGCATCGTCAGGGATAATGTTTGTTACTAATATCAATTACTTGTAAAATTACATTATGAGATAAATCTTATAGTATAATACGGAACTACTACTAAAATTCTACCTTTGATAATATTATACCTTATGATTTTGGATTAATTTTTAATAATACTTATTTAAATCCGATATAAAAATGATCAATTTTATATATTTCGGGAGGGGTTCGGACCACTTTCTTTCCTCTACATACACCACTGCAATTTATTTTCTCATTCACGTTTTATTTACAAAACCATCAGCAGCAGTTGCTACACACTAACTTTAAACTATGAGTGTTTAGTTTCTTATTTTAAATAAATAAAACCCTAACCACAAAAGCATTTTATTTAAATCCTTATGCATATTTTGATTGCATAAAGCAATTACCTTCACATGAAATAACTAACAACGATAGAATACATATTATTCTTGTAATAACTCTTAAAGATGACTGCTTTACAATCGAAATGTGCATAAGGATTTAAATAAAATGCTTTTGTGGTTAAGGGTTTTATATATAGACTATAGAAAGATACGTTACAGTTGCTCCAAGTTAAATAAGTGTTTAGATTCGTTTGGTTTATCTCACCGATGAAGATGACTTTATAATTAAAACGCGCATACAAAATTAAATTATTGACATGAGTTATTATTAGTTTTATCCTGCATTTGTTCATAATCTGAATTTAAATTTTGGCATAGCTTCGTAAGGTTGTGTTCAATGTCTTCGGTTTTGATTCAATCTTAACATTTTTTTGAAATTTTAGCTAAAACTATTGTCAAAACTAAAACCGTATGAGCAATGATTCTCCTACTGGTCGATCAGCTGACTGAACTAATTGTTCAGGTATTGTTGTAAAATCACTCATTGTTAATGCAATTGACATTTAGTTAAACAAATCTTAAACTACTTTAAACACCACATTTTGCTTAAACTGTTTGACACTAAAAATGTTTTCACTAAAAAATAAAGCGCCAATCAGACTCTCAAGTGTACTTTGCATAAGTCACAGCTGTTCTGAATTTGTGAGCTATTTAAGTTTCATTTACCGCAAAAAACAGAGTGGCGCCCAGGTTGATAATAGTCGGTAAAGCGGAAAAGTTGAAATCTACTAGACCACATGACAACAGTGTATTCTCATGGAGAAGCCGACAGTAGGTGTTCTTTAACAGTTTTCTTGAACTGTCAACGTTCAAAACATCGACAAAACTTCCTTTCAGTTTGCTTATTTCGTTCTCCAGAAGTGTACTAGACAGTACACACAAGACGAAATTAACTACTAAACCTGATTGGTAACAAATAAACCAATAGAAAAAGCTCGAGTTTTGTGATCCTATGACATTGTACGACCAATAACTGAAGCCTAAAACCAAATAAACAATGAAATTGAAGACACATGCCCCGTAGTATTCCTTGATACTATGCAACGCTTCCAGAAGTTCAAGACAACTTGCTTTTACAGCTGTTAAATGTTGTAGCTGGGCTTCGTCCTCTGGTCCTGCACTGTTACAACTCAAGGCAGCCTTCACGTCAAGGATACACTTCCGAAGCACTTGTATGCGGTGACGGACTGTCAGGACCAACAAGGAGAAGCTTGTCATCATTGTCATGAGAGCGCCATTGGTGTGCAAGAAGTTATAGTGCAAAAAATATGACCATGCAATGTTTAAATTAGATGTAATAAAAGGTAAATATTTCAAAATAAAGGCAAAACACAGCACATCAACCACAACCACTAAGACCATCCAAATTATGTGCTTCTTGTGGTGGATGAAATATCCTTGAACTTGGAACCTGTTGTCGACCAGTTTAATGTTTTCAAAGATACGAACCATGGTTCTGTGGCTGTTTAACGCTTTCCACATTACAGTCAGGGCACTTACACGGAGAGAGATTTTCGTCACTGTAGTAACCCACAAGTCCACCTCAGTAAACCTTAAATATAATGTATTTATTAACGGCAAGAACATTAGACAGAACAAGCATTTCGTGTACTTTGCTGCAACTTCGTTTCGATCGAGTTCCGAAACCGACAGGACCGTGTTGCCGAAGAAAACCGCCAATAACTGAAACGGAGAGAAACTCCACACAACATCCAAACCCATTGTGCCCTAAGCTGTGTCCTAACTTGACTCAAACCTTTTATTTCACATTTGTTTATAATGTGGTTACTATGGAAATCACAAATTGAAACAATCGATTTTATGTTGAAAAGATAATATTATTAGAATATCGATTATACAGTTAGGGTGTTGTTTTCGACACTAAGTAATTATGTTACTAATGATAGGATACAAAGTGGGTCTAAGAACAAGGCACTGTTATTTCTCACTTTTACAAGCTGTACACCCAACATAATATAAACAATATCTAATTCAACCTCATTACTTCTTTTCTTCTTTCAATTTGCATGGCTTTTTCCGTGTCCATGGTTTTTTAGATAGCATCGTGGGTCGTCAAAACTGCGTCCGCCAGCCTCAAGGCATCCACACTGTAGAGGACCTCTTGAAATTCCGAAGCCAGTGGCACCATTCTAAGTCGCAAGATATGTGGAACAAGGGCTGGGCATTCGAGAATGTGGTCTGGCGTGAGATGGGGATCGGAACAGTTCTTGCAGGAGATATATGTTCTGGTCTTGTCTGGAAGAATCTTCATTCCTTTAAAATGGTTTGTCCTAAGTCTTGCAATTGTTGACGTAAGGATTCTGGGACCATTAAAATCGACAATAAGGGGTTTACTGAAGGAATGGGGGACAGAAGTTTGTACTTTGCAACTGCATTTGTGTCTGCAAGCGTTATAGTAGGGCAATGTTGGTCAGAGTTTCTGCCTTCTTTGGCCAACGAATCCGCACACTCGTTTCCCTCAATATTCACATGTGCAGGTATCCATTGCAGCAAGCAGGATTTCCCATTGCAGTGCAAACTTTCCAGTAGGATGTCGATGGCAGAGGTGATGTTGATTTCTCCATTTTTGATTCCTTCTAAGG
Source organism: Prosapia bicincta (assembly GCA_036971475.1). Taxonomy (NCBI): domain Eukaryota; kingdom Metazoa; phylum Arthropoda; class Insecta; order Hemiptera; family Cercopidae; genus Prosapia; species Prosapia bicincta. The sequence continues at coordinate 285,831,401 of JBAIZL010000005.1, read as the reverse complement.
CAGCTTTTGAGTCAGAAAAGATAACTAACCCTTTCGTCGACAGAAATTCCGGACTGAACAGATACAAGGTAAGTGCCCCCTTATTTGAAAGAAGTTCACTGGATTTGCATGGCTTGTTACTCGGTTTTTAAATATAAACGTCTAATAATTTTGAGTAGGAAATAATTATGTAATCGAGGATTGAGGATCGCTTCCTCTATTCCCTACTCACTTTTATACAAAATCTTCTGCTCTGCTTATTTAAATCTCTATTTTTTTAGAAGACTTTGATTCCTGGTGCAAATCCCTCACACAAAGGAATTTGGCAACCTTACTTGGTCCAATTTGTGAGATACGCAACTCTCAAAAGAAGGCTTGGAAACAGGACTTGAACCAACTTATGAGGCCAAGCAACCCCTCCCCCCAAGGCATTTAGCAATAGGTATAGTGCCAACTTATGAAAGCACTAAAGCATTGTCAAGATATTTAGCAAAAAGGAATAGTTCCACTTTATGAGAGCAACTCAGCACTCACAAGAAATGTGTCACGGAACCCGAGGCAATAAATGAGAGCAAAGGAACCCTTTCAAGAAATGTGGCACGGAATACGAGCCAACAAATGAGAGCAAGGCAACCCTCACAAGAAATGTAGCACGGAAGCTGAGCCAAGAAATGAGAGCAACGCAGCCCTCACAAGACGTTGACACAGAACCTGAGCCAACAAAACAGAGCAACGCAACCCTCTCAAGAAGTTGACACAGAACCAGAGCCAATAAATGAGAGTAACGCAACCTTCCAATGAAGTTGACACAAAACCTGAGCCAACAAATGAGAGCAACCCAACCCTCACAAGACGTTGACACAGTACCCGAGCCAACAAATGAGAGCAACGCAACCTTCCAATGAAGTTGACACACAACCTGAGCCAACAAATGAGAGCAACCCAACCCTCACAAGACGTTGACACAGTACCCGAGCCAACAAATGAGAGCAACGCAACCTTCCAATGAAGTTGACACACAACCTGAGCCAACAAATGAGAGCAACACAACCCTCCAAGACGTTGACACAGTACCCGAGCCAACAAATGAGAGCAACCCAACCCTCACAAGAAAGTTGGCAACAGAAATCGTGCCACTTTATAAGAGCACAGCAACCCTCACAAGAAGTTTTATAACAAATACTATGAGACTCATGCAGACCCATCATGATGTTGGCGTTTACATTTGTCTCACAGCAACTTCAATAAGGAACAAACTCTCTTCACTACCTTGAAGAGGTTTGTGTTGGCGGTTGGCAAGTGTAATACCACTCTAACGCTGTGATAAACTTCTCATTGTTTTAAATACATCCTCATATTATTCATCGTATAACTCTAACTTGCGGATCTGTGTCTGTCTGGTATCACAAAACTATTGCATTTGTCTCTAAATTGCCGAATATCTCAGCTTTAAATTTTACACCATTTAAACATAATTAATAACATAAACTTTGCAGTTAGTAATGAATTAGATTCTGTAAGATTACAGCTCATGAGGTGTGTTGGCGAGGAGGGTGGGAGGGAGGGTCTAACCTTGAAGATAATGTGAGCAGTAAATTTTGTCTACGCCGCTATAATCACAGAAATGTATTCTGTGTGATTTAAGTCGTCCCGAATTAATTACTGTCCTTGAATACATAATGGCTTGAAAGGCGTTTACATTTCCCGCGCGTACCTGTTAAGACCAAGCTTCGAGGCACAAGTCTCGTACAAAGCGTCTCATACAAGCCTCATAATGTATATAAGGTCAAGTGAGTAAGTACACTTGGCAACGTGCCACTGGTTCGGTTGACAATATCACTGAATACTTTAGATTAGTTCAAGTTGTAACATTCAGAAGGAATTTACTTTAAGGTTTTACTTTGTTTTATGAATTTGTAGGCGTAATTATTTCCTTTCCGCATGTAATCGTTATCTTACCTGGGAATTATGCCTGTGAGTTACGCCTGGAAGTTATGTCTAAGAGTTGTCCTTGGGAGTTGTACCTGATAGTTGTGTTATGGAGTTGTGCCCGGGAGTTGTACCTGATAGTTGTGTCTGGGAGTTATGCCTGGGAGTTATGACTGGGAGTTGTGCCTGGGAGTTGTACCTGGGAGTTATGTCTGGAGGTTGTGCCTGGATATTACGCCTGGGAGTTGTCTAGAAGTTATGTCTGGAAGTTATCCTGGGAGTTATGTCTGGGAGTTGTGCCTGGAAGTTGTTTCTGGGAGTTATGTCTGGAAGTTATGACTGGGAGTTGTGCCTTGAAGTTGTCCCAGGTGATGGGAGTTACACCTGGGAGTTGTCTGGGAGTTACGCCTGGGAGTTGTCTGGGAGTTGTGACTGGGAGTTGTACCTGGGAGTTATGCCTGAAGGCTATACCTGGAAGCTATATTTGGGAGTTATGCCTGGCAGTTATAACTGGCGATGCCAATACACTTCTGAACTACGGAAAATACTAACTTAGCCCCGAAAAATTAGTTTAAAAATAAAAATCTAGACAATATATAACTAAATATATTTAACTGGCTCTCGTGATTAAATCTGATAAACCTTTTGGTGATGGGTTACCTGAATAAAACGCTTTGGAAATTTGAGTGAAATTTATTACAGTGTTGTTTTTACGCCCGACCACTGGCGCTGTTTTCCCTGTTATATGATATCAAAATGCATAGTCACTCTGTATAAATGCGAAAGTTTATTAAGATTTCGAAGCAAGAGATAGGAAATTTGGGAGACTTGATATTTTGAACAAACGAACAGTTATATTTTAAGACCAAGACAGACGAATTATTAAAGAGAGAAAAGTTTAAACTAAATTCGTTCAGGTCCAGGAGAAACGTTATTGAGCATGCAGCAACTACCTCTTCCGTTCATCACGCAATATTCATATTTAATGATTCGCATCCCAGCACCATCCGTAAGGGGCAGTATCCACCCTTAATCCAATAATCGAAGCAGAAAAGAAAGAAATTCATTGTGCCATTACCTGTGAGATACTCACCCAGGCTTGCCAACTTTATACCATTCCTTGTAATGTTCTCTGTGCGTCGGTAAAATATGCTCCGCTAACACTTTGGGATAACTTAGGACGTAATTCTAACTGTGAGTGTGCGCGCGAGCGCGTCCGTGCTTGATTGCATGCTTGTGTGCGCACGTGTGTGTGTGTGTGTGTGTGTGTGTGTGTGTGTGTGAGTGTGTGTGCGCGCGCGCGCGCATAGATATTTCTTTACTGTTAAAACGTATTTGTATTAATTTTTTGTTCTTTATTTTCGTTATTTATTAAGTATTTATCTTCATTGTTAAAGATACAATAATATTATTTATTTTTTATGATGTTTGTTAATCTACACTTATTTGCTGTTTTTGAAATTTTTAAATGTTTACTTTAAATGTCTGTCTTAGCCCCGCTCTGACTGGCGATAATAGCCAGGAATGATTGTTCACCAAAAACACTTTACACATTCATTAATTAGCTTAATTTGCCTTATATTTACAATAAGAACCACCTACTTATTACATTGTGACTCTAAATATACTCTACTAATTAATAAGTAGATTTAAATCAGGGACGAACGCAAACATCGGAAATGGCGTTTTATTTTACAATTATAGTTTAAAAAATTTTCACTTTTCCATATTTTTGCACTTGGGCTTAAAACCCCCTCGCCTTAACTACGCAAATGACAATTTATTTTAAATTTATAGTGTTATTTTACAGTATAGAAATATTTTAATTTTATCATATTTTTGGACTTTAGCACCAACCTCTACTCAAAGCAAATGACATTTTGTTTTAAATTTATATTGTTATTTTAGAGTTTAAAAAATTATCACTTATTCAAATTGTTGGACTTGAACCCCAACCCCCTTCCCTTAAATACACAAATGACAATTTATTTTAAATTTATAGTGTTATTTTACAGTTTAACAAATTTTAATTTTATCATATTTCTGGACTTCAGCACCAACCTCTACCCTTAAATACGCAAATGACATTTTGTTTTAAATTTATATTGTTATTTTAGAGTTTAAAAAAAATTCACTTGTTCATACTTTTGGACTTCAACCACCCTTCCTCTTAAATACGCAAATGACATTTTATTTTAAATTTATAGTGTTATTTTACAGTTTAAAAGTTTCCATTTTCTCAAATTTTTCGACTTGACCACTAACCCTCCCCCTTTAAATGCGCCATTAAAGCGAATTAAAAATTCATTTTCTGTTTTGGTTCTAGTGAAAACGTTAGCTTGCTCTACAGTTTACAAAGAAAATGGGGGGAAACCAATACATAGCCTAATATAGGCCTATAGTTAATCAGTGCTTAGTCATCTAGAACAACTCCCCAGCGGAATATACTACAGCATTTTTATTGTAGTTTTTAATACTTATAATACGATATGCTTTATACTTGTGGCTATTTTTTTGTTATTTTAAATACCTCTTCCACAGTACGGCCGTAGCAGTTGGAGTTGTTCTGACCCCCGGGTTTAGGTTTATTAAAATATTATACTTTTCCACGTAAAAAGTATTTACAAATCTTTTCCTGAAACGTTTTATGATCATACAAATTACCTAGATTCAACATTTACCTTCCACCTGTATCGGCAACACACACTCTGTAGATACCGTTAAACAGCGCGGCGTGCATACAGAGCGCGGCGCAAATCTATAAATTAGTTTGAATGATGGCTTCAGCGCTTCTCCGTGCTTTATCGCGATAGCCTTGTAATTAATGCTATATAGCTTCGGTTCCTGCAGTGGTGCATCAATAGCTCCAGCCGTTATCGCGGAACGTGCAATTTGTAGTCCTTCCGATAGCGGAGGCAGTGGAAAGAGTTGGCCCGTGGTAAATCTGATAACTTCGTAGTGAAATAAAACTGATGTAAACTGGCGGATGGTGTGTAGCTAGTGACAAAAAACCTGTTAACTCTTGAAAATAGGTTACGCCAGGAGTAATTTACCGTTTTTCAAACTGAACCAGGAACCTCTGCCGCTGATCTGACAAACTGATACAATATTTTACTAAAATATAAACAAAAGCTTTAAAATAATGTTTCGTGAGTTACGTCATCCATGAGTGTTATTTTTTCGTAAATGTTGTAGACGCGTACCTTGTATTAAATGTAATACGAAGCACAATACACGCTTCCGCGCGTGTGAGTATGTGTGTGTGCGTTTGTGGGTGTGTATTTGTGTGTGTGTGTGTGTGTGTGTGTGTGTGTGTGTGCGTTTGTGGGTGTGTGTGTGTGTGTGTGTGTGTGTGTGTGTGTGTGTGTGTGTGTGTGTGTGTGTGTGTGTGTATGTGTGTGTGTGTGTGTGTGTGTGTGTGTGTGTGTGTGTGTGTGTGTATGTGTGTGTGTGTGTGTGTGTGTGTGTATGTGTGTGTTTGTGGGTGTGTTATTGTGTGTGTGTGTGTGTGTGTGTGTGTGTGTGTGTGTGTGTGTGTGTGTGTGTGTGTTTATCTGTGTGTGAGTGTGTGTGTGTGTGTGTGTGTGTGTGTGTGTGTGTGTGTGTGCGTTTGTGGGTGTGTGTGCGCGCACGTGTGTGTGTGTGTGTGTGTGTGTGTGTGTGTGTGTGTGTGTGTGTGTAATATGTTGTCTTGTTTAATAATTTAAAACAACATAGGTTATTCAAAAACAAGAATATTTATTAATTTATATTCAAAGCTTTTCGTTGATAAACAGTACCAACATCATCAGGAATGAATAATAAAATGATGCACAGGACGGATAGATTAAGCACAGATGACCTTTGGTACACCACAGATTTGTCAAGCAGAGATTAGCTTTGGTGCAGCTAATCTACAAATACATCTAACCCATTTACAGACATTGAGGGCAGCACAGAAAAGTCAAGCATGGATGGCATTGGGCACATCACAGATAGCTCAAGCACAAAAGAGCTTGAGACCACAGATACATCTAAGACGGGTGACGTTAGGTACAGCGCAGATACGTCAAACACGTATAACCTTGGGTATACCACAGGCACTTCAAGTACGTATAATATTTGATACATCACAGATATGTCAAGCACGGAAAATTTTGGAGCGCAGCACATATACATCGAGCATGAAATTAATCGACCATATTTTAAAAGGATTCTAAATGTGATATTTTCAAGTCAATAGCCAAAACAAAGAGCGACGAGATAAAAAAATAAACTTTAAAATTTTTGAGAAGATATATTTTTACGGGTCTGTTACTAACCTATGAATCAACACACCAGAATATTTTGCCGAAAACCTTCCGGTTCTGAAACCATAAGTTTGTATAACTATGAAGAATTCCTTTTGAAACGAGAAGTTATAACCAAATAGGAGAATAATAGTCTACCATTGCTTACTTTACCTCTGGGAGGTGTGATCAACACAGGACGACAAAATGGGTTGATGAGTGACATATCATCATTTTAAGTGAGACTATTAGATAAGCACAACTGCAACTCATTTGCATATAACCACATAAAGATGCATTTGTGAAGTACTAGTTTCAGTGTTGATGATGACATAAGTCATTGAAACACGTATGAAAATAAAGTGTTTATAATTGTGAGATTTTGTACAGGTATTTATAAGTACTAAATTGTTTCCTATGAGTTCAACAATATTTTCAAAGTTCTGCAATATTTAAAAAAAATACAATTAAGTATTTGTAAAAAAAAATATTAAAAGAATAGCATCACTCCGAATGTTACACGCGCCTTCGGTTTGGTCTTATAGCAACTCCATCGGATTTATAACGCGAATGTGAACCAACTACTGCGACGGCCTCGACTCTTTACAAAGGACGTACTTTCTGTACATTCAAAATGAAGCTGCCGATGATTTACGCGCCATTTGGCAACGTTTTTACGAGATTTATGCAAAGAAACTGCACTCCCGAGTGCCTAAACGCCATTCATTCAATTTTCCTTTCTGCATTTTACATCACGCGCGTAGTCTTTTATTCAATCCTCTTTCAGGATGTTATTTACATCCAAACAGGGACGAAGTAGGACCTCACGTTTAATTATTTCCAGGCCGTTTCGATTGCATACAAATATTTACAATATGGCCAACATTAAATAAGAAAATTTAATTTTTATGCATATAACTTGTAACGTAAATTAAGCTTAACTGTAGTGCAATACCTTCAAAAAATACCTTCTTTATATATATACACATACATATTGCTCAATTTTTCAATCGCTAATAAAATACTTTTTATTCATCCACTCAAGTTCAAATAAATTTTTTTTAACTTGTAGTGAATGACACTTGATGTTAATAAAGTTTTTTTTCAAATATGAATTCAATAATTAAATTTTAAATGAATTAGATTTAGTTATGTATGGGAGAAAATTTTTTCTTCTAAAAAAGAGGCAAGGTATGCAACATAGTTATTTCATGCCACTTGGCTTAAATTAAGTGATAACATATGATTTCATAAAACAGTTGATTTTATGTTTTAGGTTATGTAGTAGAACAGCTGTTTTATCGTATAGGCTATGTAACCTTATTTATATCAATTGCAATTATTTAATAGAAAGTAGCTATAATTAAAAAAAAATTTTGTTGACTCAAGAAGGTAATTATTTTTAAAACTTTTTTGTTAGTAATACAGTACCTGTATTTCAGTTTACTTTCTGCTCGAAAAATTGAAGCAATTCAAAACGTGAACCCAAATATTACATTTTTTCTCTTTCCTTTATTTAATAGATAAATACTGTTTCGACAATAAATAAACGCTGTTTCGACAATAAATGAACGCAATTTCGACAATCGATAAACGATGTTTCGACAATAAATAAATGCTATTCCGAAAATAAATAAGCGCTATTTCGAAAAGAGATACATGCCATTTAGACAATAAATAAACTATTTTGACAGTATATAAACGCTATTCCACAAAAATAAATGCTATTTTGACAGTAAATAAACGCTATTTCGTCAGTAAATAAAACGCTATTCCACAAAAATAAATGCTATTTTGACAGTAAATAAACGCTATTTCGTCAGTAAATAAATGCTATCGGACAGTAAATAAATGCTATTTTGACAATAAATAAACGCTATTTCGTCAGTAAATAAATGCTATCGGACAGTAAATAAATGCTATTTTGACAATAAATAAACGCTATTTCGTCAGTAAATAAACGCTATTTCGACAGCAAATAAATGCTATTTTGACAGTAAATAAACGCTATTTCGTCAGTAAATAAATGCTATTTTAACAGTAAATAAACGCTATTTCGTCAGAATATGAAGCAACTGACGGACTTTCAGAGAAATCACTTGAAGCCGTCAGCTTTTCAAGAATACAGAGGAAGTGAAAATTTATTTGTTTGCATTTAAAACCTTGTTATTTGTTGCCAGACTTTGACCAGATTCGCTGAGCAAATAATACCTTGTTACGTATTTAACATTAAACGTTCATAAGAACGAAGCTAGGTATTTGTGTTAACTTGGACACGATTGGTACCAGAAAATGGCATTTAATTTTAAAATTGAATAAGAGTGTAAATTAGCTCGCAGATCCTTTCCTATAAAGATTGCTGACGCCGCTCCTGTTACCTTTGCGTCCAGCTGACCGGCACTTCCACTCCCGCATTCTCATGTACTACCACTTCCAAAAAAATAATACATTTTCAGAATGATCTATACAACAGCTTCTGCATCCGATATGTCTACACATACTTCAAGATTGTTTGTTACTTCATACTGAAGCCAATTTATCTAATATCGACCGTCTCATGCGAGAAATCTTATTCAGTTCACCAAATTATTGTTTGCCTATAACCATTATCTTCCGTACGACTGACAGAAAATGTATGACGTAAGCAAATATATATTTACGTTATTAGGCTGACCACCATCAACAAATATATCGATTTAATTGTGAGAGGGGCGCTGCCGAAAAAGCCTTAGCATATCTTTAAAGATTATTGTTCCTTTGTACTTATGGTTATCTCCCCACAAGCTAATTATGCATTCGTATACTATGAACATATGGATCATACCTATATTTATCGCGAAATTGCATCACCGTGCGGGTTCTAAGCATGTGGCTTAGTGCATTCTTGCCAACCTTTTTTTATTCTTAGAGTATTGACAAAAAGAAAACATTTTACAGCTGTTAAAACTAATTTCCATAAATCGTAAATAGTTGATGAACGATTACAAAATTACAGAATACTATCAGCTACGCATTTGAACAGAAACTGATGAGACTGTAGTAGTTTTACATTACACACCGTGATTGTTTTGACAGCCCTTATCATGTTTTTAGGAAAGTATTTACACTGACTCGATACCAGTCTCGCCTATTGCGTTCTTTCAAGGTTAAGTTTACGCTTAAATGGTCCCGGCAGTACAGCTGTTGTCACGTACTTACCTGATATAGAAAGCTTACCTGATAAAATGAAACAGATAGAATGTAAGCTGCGTTACGTGTGCACTGTCTCAATACCAACTGTATACTAGTGGAACGCTGGTGATAGAATTGCCGCTAGATAGGAGGAGAAACTGCGTCAGCCGCGATACCTATCGAGATAGACCGAGGATATCCGATAGCTGTGCGTTACCCCATTACTGCGAAGGTACTTCTGCCTATCCAACTACTGAAAACTATCTCTGCGCCCTGATTACTTTCAAGCTCATGTGCGCCTACCCTACGCTGGCACTTGGACCTGGCGTGGCTCTATAGGCGGGAGGTTAATGCAGATCAGGCAAAGACCGTTTTCGAACATTTTCACTGTCACACAATGTTGCCGTCCCCAACGTTTTTTTAAGAAAATAGGTAAGCATAACATTATTACACCATTATGGAGTTTTTATAAAAATTTTATAAAAGTGTTTATATTTTAACAAACTTTTAACGGATATACACATACATCACTTATCACATTTCGTATTTTATCTACAGGAGCGACTTCAGGAAGGTCGCGAGGACAAGCAACCCGCATGACGGCATACAATGTTTTTTACCTAGGCTGCTACATGATTTATATCGATCGATCAAGTGTCAGCTTACCTGGAACTACCTGTACATGGGATAGCCTCCTGATACACAATATCGATATATATATTTGTGGAGTTTGATGTGTGGTGAAACAGTTTCCAATGTTGAAGTAGTTCCGAAATCTCGTTACCTACGTCATATTTCTCTCTAAAATAATGGCGTCAGATCTAATGATGGAAATCTGTCTCGGGTAATAAATATCAAAAAGACAGTTTGTTATCCAAAGCGTGTTTCGATCAGAACTCCCGCTAAATCACGCTGTCGCCATGCACGCGGGTTAATGATCGTTACGGTCATCCCTTATTGTGCACTATGATTGGGCCCAGTATGCAATTTGCTCTGATCGTGATAAACAACATCAGCATAGAATAATGTGCTGCACGTAAAATCGATGGTGACTTGAAATGTTATACGCGGATGGTGCTTCTAAACAACTCTTTTAAACCCTGGAACAGTATCCAATCATAATTTCCCAATTCCTTCTATTAATTCACACTCTCCTTATACATATATGTACATATATATCAGAAACGATAAACAATTTCTTGACAAAATGTGTATTTATGTCAAATCTTTTGTATATATAGGATACTTTTTAATTCCTTCTATTAGTTCACACTCTCCATATATATATATATATATATATATATATATATATATATATATATATATATATATATATATATATATCTTCCTCAAATTTTTAATCGTTATTAAAGTATTCTTATCCATTAAATACATTTTTTTTAACTTGTAATTGACGATACTTAATGTTATTAGTTCTTTCAAATATTATTATTAATTCGTTACTTAAATTTAATTAATTAATTTTAGTTTTATATAGGAGAAAAACTAATTACAAAAGGGGAAAGGTATGCAATAAAGTTATTTCATCCCAGTTGCCTTAAAATAAGTGATAATATATGATTTCTTAAAACAGCTGATTTTGTATTATAGGTTATGTGGTAGAACAGCTGTTTTACTCATCGGTTATGTTCCCCTATATTAATTGAAATTATTTAATAAAAATTCATCCCTAGCGTAAAGACCTAATGACAAAAAAATTATTGTGCAAAGTGCTACATCCTACGCTTGCTTAGAACATAGAGGAGAAATATGCGAACTTTTCTGACAACCTATAACTTTGGTACATCATTCATTTCCAAAGAAAGACTTTATACATTAACTATACATTTCTGCTTTTGAATGTAGTGCCTACTTTACAGTACATAATGTGCGCTATTAAAAAAAATTTCAAGTAAAATCCTAGACACGTTTTAAAAATTATTGTTACTAAACCCCAAGATTTTACTAATGATGGTTGTATTAGTCTATAAAACTTTTCAATATTACCTAGTTACTTAAATTTAAATATACATACAATTTTTCCTGATTCGCGACGTGTTTTCTACAAAACATGTACTAAATAGCCATAAAAGTACATTTAGATACCAATAGCGTTCCTCCATTCGAGGGGTACCATTCCAGGGTTTTAATGCCATATTACATTCACTGAATATTATTCAGAATAATTTATCATTAGCTGACAGCCTTTTGTACAACAACTAACTAAAAACAGAACGGCGTATAAAATTTACATTTCTACTGGGCAAAAAATGTATTAGCTTCAATTTTTGTTGTTTTCAGTAAAGTTACTTAAAAATATATAATATCAAGAGCACAGTGGTACAATATATTACAATGAAAATATTGGAAATACCCCCAATACCTCAAATATAACAAATAATACAAGTTACTTAAGATTAAACCCTTATGTACATTAAGATGACCATGTCATCATCAACAGAGGGTTTTATTACAAAATTACAATCTAGCAAACAAGGACTCTAGTTTGTAACTTCCTGTTTGCTAGATTGTAAAACTGATGGTCATCGAATTGTACATAAAGGTTTAATCTCAAGTAACTTGTATTATTTGTTATTTTTTATTATTTTTGTGGCATTGAGGTTGTTTTCAATATTTTCATTGTAATATTTTTTAAAAATGTTTTAAATATCACCAACCATAATGATTATATTTTCTTTCATACAAATATAACCTCTACTTACCTACACATTTAAGACTTTAGAAACTGCTTATATACAAGAAATATGCACTAAGAGTATCAGAACACTTCCATCACAAAATTTTTTTATCCTCATCAGTGACTAATTTATGCTGGACTAGAATGCATTAGATATACTCAACTCCAATGTACGACAGTTGGCAAAGCCAACGACAGATATTTTGTTACACTATCTACTTAAAGCAAACAAAGATACAAATTCCTGGCTTTTATTAGCCGGCTTCTGAACTAAAACTCTTCATCAAAATTGTATAAAATAATTTGACCAATTAAAAACATTTACACATTACACATTCAATAAATAATAATAGTTACAGTTGTAAATTTGTAGTGATGTCACTAATGATGATGACATGTCATTAAACCGTGTATGACAAAAAAGTATGTTGTTTTGAGAGGTTGTGTGCAGTTATTTATTATACACATTCAATAACTAAGAACTTAAAACAAACATATATTACAAAATATAAAATATAAACATAGCCTCTACTCACCCACACATTCGAAGACTGTAGAAACAGTTTGTTTCTTATATACAAAAAATATATGCTAAAGGTATCAGAACACTTCGCAAAATGTTTTTGCCCTCATCAGTGACTAATCTACACTGAACATAAATACATCAGACATACTCAAGTCCAATATACAACTGTTGGCAAAGTCAACATCAGATGTTTTCTTATACTGTCTAACCAAACGAAACACAAGGCTTCGAGTTCCCGACTTGAAACAGCCTCCTATTCTGTACTAAAAATCTTCACCTAACAAGCTCTAGACTAAAAAATTTTATAACAACGCTTAAAATTCATTTTACATTAAAGAATAAAACAATTTAACCCATTAAAAACGTTTAAACATTAAACAATCAATAATTAACAACTTTAAACAAACCTATATTAGACTTAGTACAATTTGAAATTACTTGTGACAATGCATTCTAATAATTAAAGTTGTTGAATTGTTAACTTACACTTGCAGGAAACGTTTTTGTCAAACAACTTCTTCAGCCTCCAGGTGTCATAAGATGTAAGACGAAAACATTTCCTCCAGGTGTAAGTTAACAATTTAACAACATATATTCATAGAGTGTCTGGTCGCAAATAATTTCAAATTGTAATAAGTGGTTAACAACCAACTTGTCATGAACAACAACAAAATTTTGAAAAAAGTATATTAGACATTAAATATGTGTACGGTTAAAAGGTATAACTATAATTCTCACCCTCCTTTGTGCTTGCCTGATTATAACTTGTCCTAAAAACTTAGAACTTATGATGTAATAAAACAAAATTATAAAAAACATTAAAAGATTTAAAGAATACAAAATATACAAGGATACAAAACAACGAAACATCAATTACAACAGTTATGTTGTCAACGAGGAGGGGAAACCTATAAACACTTACAAACGAAAAATTCTAATCCAATGCCGAGATAAAATTACCCTTTTTATCATAGTCAAATTTCAAGATAAAATCGTAATTACATCTTTCTAAAGGATTTCATCCAAATTTCTTCACGCTTTGTTCTTCCAATTCTAGTGCTGCAACTAATAATCAATGTAGTGTACATTACATTATAAACTATATTTACAGTTAAAGAAAAATTATTTAATGTATAAATACTTACAGTACTGAAATACACACAAAAAAATGAATACCATTATACGTAAAAGATCATACAGGACGAGTTTTTAATAAACTAGTGTTCAATAAAATGGAGCATAGATGAGAGCAGCTTTTTTAATGTATACTGATCACTAACTGTACATTGGACAAAACCAGTCATTTTGTGTGGTCAACATGTACACTTGAAGGTACTAGAAATGACTGACCGAATAACCACCCCATACTCATAGTGATTTCAATGAATTTCAGCCTATGGTGTTTTGTACACCCTGTGCAGGAGTTACCGATTAACAATTGTTTAAACATGGTCTCAAACTAGTTAAATAAATGCTAAGTCCAAAATAAGTTTATATAAAAAATATTTTTATATAAGTATATTAATATATAAATATTAAATATAATACTATATTACCTTATTGATACATTTTATTTATTTTTTATGGTGATCCTCGTCACAAAGCTCACAACAACACAGTATCAAAAGTGACATATGGACACAGTAAATGTCAATCACTAACAGAGTATCTACCAGTGACAAAGGTTTACTATCTCTCAACATCTCCAAGCAACATGCTATTGTTTATTTTAAGTACAGTAATACCTCGACTTACGCTACCCCGTCTTACGCAATTCCCAAGTTACGTGGTTTTTGAATCATGCTGCCCGAGTCAAACTGGCCTTTCTGGAAGAAAATGCCTAAGAGAACTTTAATAGCTCATGAAGAGAAAATATTTGCAGGTTTTAAGGCCGAAAAAGACCGATTGACAGTGATGGTTGGCAAAAAATAAGGCTGGTGAGTGTAAGTTGCAACCTCTGATAATTTATCGCTCAGAAAATCCAAGGATATTATAAAATATTTCTAAAGCTAGCTTACCCATGATTTGGAAGTCAAACCGGAAGGCTTGGGTGATAGCTTTGTTTTGAGGACTGGTTTGGTCATCATTTCATACCTCAAGTCGAACGTTACTTTCAGTCTAAACAAATTCTTTTTAAAGTAATTCCTTTTAATTGACAACGCACCTGGCCATCCTCCTACTACTTTAACTAATTACAACACACACGTGAAAGTGATATTTTTGCCACCAAACACAAATAATTTGCTTTAACCGATGGATCAGGGAGTCATCAAAGCATTTAAAGCTTATTACACAAGAAGATCATTTGCGCATCTCCATGAAGCTATGAGACCGAACAACGAGGCCTCTTTTGAAGATTTTGGGAAACAATTTAATGTTTTACATGATTTGAGAATCATTGGATAATCTTGGAATGAAATTTTACAAAAAACTTTCAATGTGGTTTGGAAATAGGTGTGTTTATGTTTTAACCACTGAAACTCAAACGGAATCAGTCCCAAAGTCTGATGAAATTGCTAATGTAATTGAAGAAGTTGTCGGTTTTGCCAAACAGCTAAATTTAGAAGTGAATAGTGATGACGTTCAAGAGCTGCTGGATTTACATAACCAGGAGCTGACAATTAATTGATGAGCTCATAGAAATGTGTGAGCAAGAGCAAGACCTTACAAACGCAGATTCTATAGGCCCAGTTGACGCAGAAGATGAAATGACGGTTAGAAACTTGACAAAGAGCCTTAGTTTAATTGAGCCAGGCTTACAAATTTTGGAAAACATTGACTCCAATGATGAGCGTACTTCTGCCACAAAACAAAACAAAATTGCGAGCTACAACAAAATTCTGCATGAAGAAAAAAATCTTCAGCTGTTCAAACGAATTTACTAGATTTTATGAAGCATTCTATGTCAAAATAACTTGTTTTCATTTACTTCTTTGCAATATGTATGTGTATAATTTTTTTGTTGTATTGTGTATTTAAGATTTAAATGCATACACATTTTCCTTCTAAATTAATATTTTATTTAGTGTTTGGTCCCAAATAAACATGATACTCATGTGATTGTATGTAAAATTATACCCCAACTTACGCAAATTCGACTTACACGGTTACCACTTGGTCCCACCTATCGCGTAAGTACGGGGTATTACTGTATTATGTACACATTGTTTTATAGTACTCCAAAATAAACCTCCCTTCTAAAAATATAATAGCCAACACTATAAGCTTCAGGAAAAGAATTGTATTTATTTTTTATGGCGAGCCTCAGACACAAAACTCATACAACACAGTAGCAAACGTGACATCTGGACACAGTAAATGTCAGTCACTAACAGAGTACCTACCAGTGACAGGAGTGTACTGGCTCTGAACATATCCAAGTAACATGCAATTGTTTATTTTGAGTATTATGTACACATTGTTTCATAATACTGCAAAATGAGCCCCCCCCCCCTTCTAAAAGTAGAATGGGCAACAGTATAAGCTTCATGAAAAGAAATAACAAGTCCCATTGACAACAACTCCAGTTGACATAAAAACAGCTGAATCGTCTGTTATGTTTAGGTGTCTGACAGAAAGTCAATGGACCAAAAAATATCTTACCTTATTTATGCTGTAAGTATCAGAGTTGATAAATATCCCTTAGAAAGCACAGACCACTAATAAGAAAATAAACTCCCTTGAAACAAACAAATCAATCAATGAGGACATTTGTGGAGAGTTGAAAATATCCCTTAGAATGTACATACATCTAATCTTGTGACTAATAAGAAAATAAACTCCCTTGAAACAAACAAATCAATCTATGAGACATTTGTGGCTAGCTGGGCTAGTCTTTATACCTGCTACTAATAAATTACCGTGACTAGCTGATCTAGTGGGTCAATGGGTTAAAGGTTAATGAAATTTGTTAATAAAATGTTACAAAAACTTGAAGATCTTATGACAATTTTGTTCCTCTTACTCTATAACTCTAGATCACCACTGCTACTCTCCAAATTTCTGTAACTTCCAGACAAAATATGCGAACACACTGTAATTTTTAGCATCAGCTCGCTACTGTCATTACAGACCAGAGTATCTGCCACTATGGGTCTTATTCCCATGGTAAAATTTCCAACAGTAAATAAAATTCTTTTTTCATCAATTTTAATTTGGCACCGTATATTATACAAATAGTACTTACGGAAGTTTTTATTATTGATTTTAAAATATTTACTCTTATTTTAATGAGTTGGTTTTGAGAAAAATGTTAATAGTTATTTTAGTGTTAGTGAATTTATTTGAATTATCTTCTATTTTCATTTGAAAACATGGACGAGGGACTATGCACCCACATTGTGCAACACTGTATGTCTGTCTAGCCTGTCTATTAGCCTAAGCTAAATTTCAGGACTAGGGATGGTCAATATTTTCTGTAACAGTGACTTGTCACTGATATTAGTGTGTCGCTGCTGGTACCAGTGACCAAATATGGAAAATGCCAGTGACAATGAATCGATCGGAAGTTGCCTCTGTTGTGATTGGGTAAAAAGTTGCAGTTACTTGATGAAACGGCTGTCATTGGTTGAATTGTCGCTGTCACTGGATGAAACAGCTGCATCTGTTGATTTGTCACAGTCACTGAATCTGTTCTCACCGCTTGACTCACGACGCCGGTTATCGTGCGGTGTCATTGACTGAGGGGAAAGGGGGAGGATTATCTCTGTTGTGATTGGGCAAAATGTCGCTATCACGACTGAAAAAGTTACTGATATTTTACCACAGCTATCACTGGTTGATTTGTCGCTCTCACTAGTTCTACTCATTTAGCTCGTGTGTGGGTGGTAGATTTGTGTCAGATTCAAGATAGTGACAGTGATGTGTACAGGAGACGCAATTTCAGATTCAGTAGCTTTTTCTTAATTTCTTAGTTTATTTTTAAATAAAATGAGCCTTTCCAAAAAAAAAAACAAGGTGTGGAATCATTTCACCAGTGTGGTATGCCTGCCTGTTACTGGCACATACAGAGCTGTCTCAGTATTCCTTGTCACCAGTAAAAGTCACTGATCCAAACCTGGCGTTGTCACTAAAATCACCGATCTGTTAATGTCACTGGATCGACCATCCCTACTATGTGTCTGTTGTAAATGTCAGAATTAAATGTTCAGACTATGCTTGTTACTAAATATTGACATAACGCTAAATTTCAGAACTATGTGTCAACGATAACTGTCGGTGGTAAGTCTCAACATTAAACACTGGTACTATTTGTCTAATGGTTTAAACAACAGAGCTATCCATTGATCCCTTATGTCAAGACTTGGTGTCAGACTTGGTAGTCATTTAAAATTATTGTTACTTAGTTGCAAACTAGGTTATTACAATGAAAGTGTTTCATATCCAGAAATTATATTAATCTTACCTTTAACATTACATAAAGCTCTGTCGAGGATTTTCAGACTGAAATATTAAGTAACACAGAAAACCATGCACATTTATTAAAAACAAATATTCAAAATACCCAAGGTCTAGAGAAAAAATAAGCATTTCTTCAGTCCTAAAGCCAATAGCAAATGTGATGTAGCTATTCCTTACCCAACAATCAACATTTCACTAAAACAAAGTTGATTGTTAAAAAGATTTTTTTTATAATCACTATTTGTGAGGCTGAAGACAGTTTTTATGCTTTCTTATGGGTAAAAAACAACAATGTGAAATATTTTCAATTTATTTTCTTATTAAATAAACATTTAATGTCATAAGTTGCAGATTCACAAATTAAAATACCAGACTTGTGATTAAGATCAGTATTTTGCAAATACTTCAGAAAACCAAAGATCACATAAAACTTAGCAATTTAAAAACATAAAACACTTACTACCTCACTACACAAATACAAGACTTTCACTTGCATATAATATTTACCAATAGAATATGCTTAAATTGGTATTTTAAAAAGATGTTATTTTTTGGTGAAACCATAGGAATGAAAATTTGTTAATATTTATTTTCCAAGCATTCCTGCTAGATTTTTTAATACTTTTTAAATTTGTACTTACACCTTTCAAAAAATTTATCTTATGAATAAAAACATAACTAACTTAAATTCAATGCAGAACAGTATTCTGTGTCAACTACAACAATATCAACCTGAATTTTAAATTTTGTAAACATGAAAAATGTAATAATATATAAATTATTATCAAAAGGTATATTTTTAAAACAAATAGTTTTTCATTTCAATAATGGTTTAATTTGTTTGTCAGATCCAAATATTTGAGAACTAAACATTTATTTTAAAACAAATTTTGGGACACTATTTTTGGTTTCTTGAATTTTTTTTCTAAATATGAAATTATATACAGTAGAGTCTCGATAATTCGAGGTAAATGGGACCAAGACCCCCTCGGATTACGGAAAACTCAGATTACATGGAAATAAGTTCCAGTGCTTAAAAAAAATTAAACTTCTAATAAACCCTAATACAGTAAAACCCCCTCATATCCAGATCAATGTGGTGTATTAATAGCGAAAATAAAGACCAGTCCAGCTAATCATGAGTGCCGTCATTGTTTGATTGATTTGTTTGCTTCAATAGAGTTTATTTTCTGATATGTCACTCACAAGACTAGACATTTGTGTTTCTAAGGGATATTTGTTGACTGTCGAAACTTACAATATAATTAAGAAAGATATTTATGCCCATTGACTTCTGTCAAACATCAAAACATAACTGATAAGGACATTCAAACACAACTGATGAAGTTAGGTAATACACCAATCTTTTGAACACTAGTGAACTGAATGATACAACAGAATGGGGAGAGCGAAAAAAACCGTATTCATATAAACATTTCTTGGAAGTCTGACTCATTTCCTTTGTATGAAGTGTTGATATAAATATTTCTAGAACGTCATTTTCTTAATGGCTATAAACATTTCTTGGACGCCCAACTCATTTCTTTACAAATAGAAAAAATAGGGTTAAATAGAAAAGGGCTTGAATTTAACAAAAGCTTGGAAAATCAGGACTCAGATTTTAGAGACTCTACTGTATTGTGTTATAGATTTTAAAACATCCATCCATCAAGTTTAAAATTCCAAATCCACAATTGAATTAGTCTTATTGGCAAATGTATAGTCTTAATGGGCATCACTTAATGGTAAACACTTATGCTTAACATGAGATCATATGAAACTGACTCTGTAGTTTCAATAATTGGAAAATATAAAACATTTACTTGATATTTACACATATAACCACTAAGTACATTTATAAAAAACAAAAAAACAACTTTATATTGATACTTTCAAACAAATATCGATACTTAAAATCGTTCAATTTATTTAACAACAGGTATTGGACACTTAACATTTATTTTTTTTAATCTTAATTTTAAAATAAAATAGTAAACAACATTAAAATTTTACAGACCTCTATATTATCACACGACAATAAAGAGATAAAGTTGTGTCCTTTGGTTATGTTATTGGTAATCAAGAAAGGCTCTGCATTAATAAATATTTTTCTAACATGTTCAAGTAATTTATCTTATCTTTAAAGAGTAATTTACTTAGGTTAAAAATTATTCAATAAACGATTTCAAATATTGAGCGTTAGCTTCAAAATTTGTAATAATAATATTATCATATTTTAGTGTTTTGTTACAGTTACGTGTGTCTTGTTTTAAAATATTTGTTTTATATCAACATTCTACAACAGTACAAGTGTAGAGATTTTGCTTGAGCTTGGTAAAATTATGAATTCCCTAATTTATAGTTAAATTAAATTTATAAAAAACGTATTGAGAAATAAAACTTTCGAGAGCATCAAGCAATATTCACCATTGACACACTGATGATGATTACATAGTATGCTCGGAAAATAGTATTCTTGTGAATATAATTACAAATTTGGTAAGTTGTAATTTTATTTAAGTTAAAACTAAAAGTCTCAAGAAAGTCACGGCCAACTTTAAATTCAAAAGATTAAAATATGTGTGCTTTACAAAGTTAGAACTTTAGCCTTTGATCATATTCTTAGGACATGGCCAGGTCTTTAAAAATAGAGAAAGTTGATTGTGTGGATCTATTTACTGTTGGATCATCTTTATAAGTTTTATTTATTAATTTTTTTTCCATTTTTGTTCATTGAAAAAACCTTTTATATTTAAACGCACCTGTAACTTTTCTATCGGGGAATAAAATTGCCCAGCCTATCCATAATCAACAACAGATTACGTAAATATTTCCAACTTACAACATCTATAAAACCACCAAATGATAATCTACAGTAAAATTGCATTTTTGCAGAAATTTAAGATTTAAAAAAGTAAAAATTATTAAAATAAAATAAAATTATAAAAAAAGCATTAGACCAATTTATAAGGGGCCTCATTTGTAAAATGTTGGACAATATTACTACGCGTACATTTATGGAAGTTTTTATAATTTTATTGAATATATTTTAAATATATTTTTAAACTAAACAGACCAGATATGAATTTGTAGAATACTTAATCTTCATTCGTTGTTTGCACCAGCTTGACAAATAGCTGATAGCTTGTAAAAACACTTTATGAACAATAAATTTAAGAACGGTGCAGAGCCTTAAAATGGATTTGAACTAGTTATGTACATTTATATACATACATACACATTAATTTAATAACCTTGTCACCGACCCTTACGTAAAAATTCTTCAAATTTTGTTAGCACAGTTCTGAGATGGTCAACTAGACTTTTGTCCTCTTGTTGTTTCAACACCTGACTGTACATTTCTTTGTATTTTGGTAATAATGAAAGCCTGCAAAAAATATATTCTATTTAAAAACCAAGCAAATAAATTCTGACATTTAGTTACAAATTTCTAACCACATACTTTTATGAACAGAGCTGTATTTTTTAGGAGTGGGTCGATTCCTAAAATTTTCAATTCAGATTTCGATTCCGATTCTAAAATTTTTTTTCCGATTCTTGATTCTTTCAAGTTATATATGCCTACATGATATTCTCTAATTACGAATTTAGTCAACATCTCAGTCATATTGTGAAGTCTTTTAAAAGTTCCGTTTTAATGTAATAGGCTACACAAAACATTCAAACCTCTTTTTATAGGCATGAATTTCTGAAAGTATGACAAACATATCGGATAAAAATAAACGATTTATTTTAAATTACAAATATGAACTTCAGTTCACATTTACAATATAACCTCAGTAATAGTAATTTCAGTTTGTATAACTGGAGAAATTGGAACTACTTTTTCTTTGTGTTTCGTTTTGAAATCTATGAAGCTGTGGTGGGCAGACATAGGTAGAGAGATTGAGAGAGTGTTGAGTTCAGCCGAGTGAGAATGAAGTAGCACAGCGAGACAATCGGTGACAGCAAATGGACCAAAATGGTTCTGATCATCTTTGTTGTTGCATCTTAAATAATTTTACTATATTCGTTATATCAAGTAGGGATTTGCTTTAATCATTTAATTCATTCTTAGCAACTAATTCATAAATAATATAATTGATACTTAATTATTTTCCTAATAAATAACACTGCAAACCAATTTAACAGTTAAAAAAACAAGAATCGAAATCGGTACTTTAGAACAGAGAATAGAGAATTGCTCGATATTATCGAGGTTTCCTAGAATCGAGAATCGAAATCAGCCCATCCCTAGGGTTTTTAATGTATGGAAAGATTTTACTCAGTTGTTGAATGTTAATAATGTAAAAAAGCACAATGTGTAAACATCTAAGATTTATATAAGTAAAAACCTGTTATAACAGAAGTCAATTTTTAACTGTATAAGAAAATTAAAAACATAAAAATATGCCTGGTCTACACCAAATTCCAACTAAAACAATTAAAGTTTCTTGATGTAATCATCTTGAATTCACTGATTAAACTAATTTTACACTATTTAACTAAGTGAATACGTAAATGCTTACAAGCTAACCTTCTACTAGCGGCTTTTGGCTCTTTACAAACGGTATGACAGGGTTGGATTTATGACATTAGGTGAGGTGTCGGCATCTTGTGTGATGTATTTGAAAGCCACACACTTTGAAGCCAATAGTCTTTTCAAATACATCACACAAGACGCCGACACCTCACCTAATGTCATAAATCCAACCCTGTCATACCGTTTGTAAAGATCCAAAAGCCGCTAGTAGAAGGTTAGCTTCGAAAAAGGAACAATCGTTTTAAAACGCGTCAGCAAGTAAGCAATTACGTATTCACTTAGTTAAGTAGTGTAAAATTAGTTAAAACAATTAGAAAAAGAAGGGGAAAATATTACACTGAAAAACATTAATTCTTTTTAATGTAAATCAAGAGAAACTGCTAGGAAAAGAAAATAACACAATCATCTATAAAAATAGAGAAAAAATAAACTGCAACTACTGTCAAGGAATTTATCATCACCGACACATAAAATTCACCCATATGTATTTGGAGAGGAAGTCTCTTTACACAATTTTTATGGGGTCTCGAGACACAGAGCGCTTAACGTAACACATTTGTGAGGCACAGAGAAAATAAATTAGCATTTACAAGCACACAGATTCTCAATAATTTTTAAAGTGAAAACACAGAGAGAGAGGGGGGAGAGAGAGAAAGTGAGAGAGAGTGAGAGAATGAAAGAGAGAGTGAGAGAGAGAGGGGGAGAGAAAGTGAATAAGAGAGAGGAAAAGAGAGAGTGAGGGTGTGAGAGAGAGATGGGGGAGAGTGAGAGAGAGTAAGAGAGAGAGAGAGACAAGGAGAGAGAGACAAGGAGAGAGTGAGTGAGAGAAGGAGAGAGTGAGTGAGAGAAAGAGAGAGTGAGTGAGAGTAAAAAGAGATTGAGAAAGAGGAGGGGAGAGAGAGAGAGAGAGAGGATGAGAGTATTAAAAACTATCCAATACTCCAATATATCATTTATTTTTTTTTTTTAATAAATGAAAAAAAGAACTGTAACTTACATAAAGATTAAAGAGTACTCACTTATGTTGCTGTCCAAGTAGACAAAGTGACCTTAAAACAAATTGCAGTCTTTTTTCAAACAATATTAATAAATTAGATTCTTCTTCTTTCTCTTCAATATGTTCCTTTGGTTTAATTGGTTCCTCTTTATCCACAGAACCTGTATAAATATAAACATTATAAAATCTTTGCCCGTATATTTTCTATAACAAGTCATAAAATCCAATAATTGATTTAAGGTTTACCATTTACCAAATGCTTACTAAGTAAATCTCAGATAAATCTAATATATATAGCAGTGTTTTTTACTAAAACGTGAAGCCATAATTCTGAAGAGTTTTTTAGTGAATAAAATGTAGACAAATAATGCTCTTCGATTATAGTTAGAGTTTAAAAAATAAGTAAAGATTAAGTTGGAGAAAGTAAATACAACAAACAACTACCTTAATAATATAACTTAAAGTTTTGAATTATTAAAAAAACTTATGTTAACTACTGAAAGAGGTTTTTAAATACCGTGATATTTCGCCTTGTCCATAATATATATATATATATATATATATATATATATATATATATATATATATATATATATAAATATATATATGAAGTTATTATTATTACTTGTTAATAACACAAACCACAAAACAAATACAGAAACACATAACCTATCCGGAATTTACAAAATTTAATGTAACAACTGCAACGCATTTTACATAGTGAAAACAACCAGATCATTTAAAATAAGATTTGAAGCACATTATAGAGCATTTAAAAATAAAAATATAAAAACATCAAATGTTGCAGCACACATAATATCACATAAATATGAAATAACAAATTACGAGAATAACCATACTCGAAATAAATAATAACCCAATAGAACTAAACTCACTAGAAAAATACCACATTTATAAAAACATACACAACAATTTAATCATCCTACAGACCACATATGCAAATGATTTACTATTTAAAAACATTATACATGAGGTTCAAGAAGAAATATGTATGACATCAACAAATACCAACATCACTGACCAAACATTCACATCAGAAAAATAGAGAAAAATAATCAGTGATTCGACAATGGTCAAGTGACCGAAAGGTACCTCATCACACAAGGTAAAATTATTGCACTTAGTAGTGGAAAAAATATTTACAAGTTATATATATATATATATATATATATATATATATATATATATATATATATATATACACATATACTTGTAATATATTTTATATATTGACCAAATATATCATTGGTTAAGTGCTTTTATGTGTTTCTATTTCAAGACTACAGAGTGGACTCTTACCAAGGTAAGTCTGTCAGTCTCCTAGTCCAAAAAATCTAAATAATCTTTACCAACCAAAACTAACCTAAATATATATATATATATATATATATATATATATATATATATTCTTGATATTTAACGTTATCCATTGTTTTTCCGTTGCACTGACTTTATGAAGTTAATATATTACTATTGTAAGTAATTTTTCCACCATTAAGTGCAATATTTTACCTTGAGTGATGAGGCACCTTTCGGTCAATTGACCATTGTCGAATCACTGATGTTTTTCTGTTGTAGATGTTCGGTCTGTGGTATTGGTGTCTGTTGAAGTTACGCGCACTTTCTCTTGATCTGTGTGTATGATGCTTCTATATAGTATGTCTTCTGTATATGTTGTTTGTAGATTCATTAAATTGTTGTGTATATTGATATATATATATCGTGATATTTCATGTTGTCCATTATATATATATTTAAACATTTTTGCGAATAAAATAAGTATTAGCATCTTCAGGAAAAACAATATCTTCAGTTAAAGTTATTTAATTTTACAACTGCTCCTTCTTATATAATTTCAAAATTATTGACTTTATTACTTTAAGATATCATTGTTTTTCCTGAAGATGTGAATACTTATTTTATTGGTAACTAGCTTTCAACAATATATATAAATTAAAACTATTCTTGTATTTGAAATATTTTTGTTCATTAACTATATTACAAGAAACCGTATCACCATATGATATATATATATATATATATATATATATATATATATATATATATATATATATATATATACATATATATATATATATATATATATATATATATATATATATCAATATGTTTTCTTGTGTATTAATAAAGAACAAAAGTCAAAATACAAATATAAGAATTATATTTGAATTTATAATTCAAAGCTTTTCGTTGGCTAACAGTACCAACATCATCAGGAATATTAAACAATTCATCAGGAATTGTTTAATATTCCTGATGATGTTGGTACTATTAGCCAACGAAAAGCTTTGAATTGTAAATTCAAATATAATTCTTGTATTTGTATTTTGACTTTTGTTCTTTATATATATATATATATATATATATATATATATATATATATATATGAAGTTAATAAATTACCAATTTTGAGTAATTTTATCCACCATTAAGTGCAATAATTTTACCTTGAGTGATGAGGCACCTTTCGGTCTTTGACCATTGTCGAATCACTGATTGTTCTCTGCTGTGGATGCTATGTCCGTGAAGCCGGTGTTTGTAGAAGTTACGTGCACTATTTCTTGATCTGTGTGTATGAGGTTTCTGTATAGTATGTCTTCTGTATATGTTGTTTGTAAATTCATTAAGTTGTTGTGTATGTTTTTATAAATGTGGTATTTTTCTAGTGAGTTTAGTTCTATTGGGTTGTTATTTATTTCCAGTATGGTTAGGTTATTTTCGTAATTTGTAATTTCGTGTTTATGGGAAATTAGGTGTGCTGCAACATTTGATACTTTAGAATTTTTATTTTTGAATGCTCTATAATGTTCTTCAAATCTTATTTTAAACGTTCTGGATGTTTTTCCTATGTAAAAGGCGTTACAGTTGTTGCAAGTGATTTTGTAGATTCCTGATAGGTTATGATTTTCTGAATTTGTTATGTGGTTTTTGTTACTAAGATATTTTATTATTTTATTGTTTGGTTTGTAAGTTGGAGTGTAGTATTCTTTGTTGTATATATTCGTTATTTTTTCTATTTTGTTATTGGTATATTTATATTTTAGGTAGATTTTTTTATTTTTATTGTTTTCGTGTTCCGGTTGTAGTGTTGTGTTGAGGTTAGGTTTTTTTGTGAATTTATTGTATATATTTTTTATAATGTGTTTGTTGTATCCATTTTCTATTGCTATTTTTGTAATGTTATCTAATTCTTCATTTAGATACAACAAAAATAGCAATAGAAAATGGATACAACAAACACATTATAAAAAATATATACAATAAATTCACAAAAAAACCTAACCTCAACACAACACTACAACCGGAACACGAAAACAATAAAAATAAAAAAATCTACCTAAAATATAAATATACCAATAACAAAATAGAAAAAATAACGAATATATACAACAAAGAATACTACACTCCAACTTACAAACCAAACAATAAAATAATAAAATATCTTAGTAACAAAAACCACATAACAAATTCAGAAAATCATAGCCTATCAGGAATCTACAAAATCACTTGCAACAACTGTAACGCCTTTTACATAGGAAAAACATCCAGAACGTTTAAAATAAGATTTGAAGAACATTATAGAGCATTCAAAAATAAAAATTCTAAAGTATCAAATGTTGCAGCACACCTAATTTCCCATAAACACGAAATTACAAATTACGAAAATAACCTAACCATACTGGAAATAAATAACAACCCAATAGAACTAAACTCACTAGAAAAATACCACATTTATAAAAACATACACAACAACTTAATGAATTTACAAACAACATATACAGAAGACATACTATACAGAAACCTCATACACACAGATCAAGAAATAGTGCGCGTAACTTCTACAAACACCGGCTTCACGGACATAGCATCCACAGCAGAGAACAATCAGTGATTCGACAATGGTCAAAGACCGAAAGGTGCCTCATCACTCAAGGTAAAATTATTGCACTTAATGGTGGATAAAATTACTCAAAATTGGTAATTTATTAACTTCATAAAGTCAGTGCAACGGAAAAACAATGGATAATATTAAATATCAGGAATATATATATATATATATATATATATATATATATATATATATATATATATATATATATATATATATATAATTATTCCTATATATATATATAGGAATGTTTGGACTAGTTAGGAGACTGACAGACTTACATAATGGCATTAGTCCAAAAATCTTGGATTTCCAAGAGATTGCAGTTTTGAACTATTGCCATTAGATAAGTCTGTCAGCCTATAATTTATTTTATTTCATTCTCTCATATTTCTTTTTGTGTTTTCTCTTCGATTGACAAAGACCACTGTGTGGTTGAAATATATCATTGAGTAAGTGCTTTTATGTGTTTCTATTTCAAGACTACAGAGTGGACTCTTACCAAAGTAAGTCTGTCAGTCTCCTAGTCCAAAAACTCTAAACAATCTTTACCAACCAAAACTAACCTAATATATATATATATATATATATATATATATATATATATATATATATATATTCTTGATATTTAACGTTATCCATTGTTTTTCCGTTGCACTGACTTTATGAAGTTAATATCTTAACCGTAAATATCTTAACCTAAAAATCAAACTCCAGAATTGCATCAACAAAATACAGTTTAATAAAAAATGCTTAACACTTAATATAACACCAAAATACGCAAAATTACACATAAAAAATAAACAAAACACTATTATCAATAAAGCAACAAAAATAGCAGAATCACACATTATTAAGCAAAACATTAAAGAGTGATTCGACAATGGTCAATTGACCGAAAGGTGCCTCATCACTCAAGGTAAAATTATTGCACTTAATGGTGGATAAAATTACTTACATAGTAATATATTAACTTCATATATATATATATATATATATATATATATATATATATATATATATATATATATATGTAGGTTAGTTTTGGTTAAACCACACAAACTTCCTCATGGCTCCTTCCCATGCAATAGACCTAGATGCAAAACGTGTCCACTACACCCCTCAGCAAATAGTTTCAACAGCTAAACAACAAAAATGGTCTTCAAAATACAGAGTCATCATAATTGTACATCGAAAAATGTCATATGCCAGCTACAATGTAAATTTTGCTCAGCACAGTACATAGGCCTGACCACGGATGGTCTGAATATCAGAATGAATGGCCACAGACATGATGTTAAAATTATGAATATGGATAAGCCAACATCTCAACATGTTGCGAGTCACAACATCACAACTTTTGATGACTGCTATACCACAAAAATAATTAAATCACTCCCCCCCTGATTGCAATCCCTCAGAACTGAGAAGATGGGAACTATCATACCAGTGGTATACAAAGTCCACAGAATCCCCTAACCTCAACATCAGATAAATCCATTCACTTTTTTTCCTAATAGCCTCATCAGACGTCTCCAATCTCTTTTCCCCTGACAGACTTATATAAACTATAATCACTCATATGCTCATGGAAACAATACATATATCTTTAATCTGTGCATCTGTGACATCTGATTTCTACACAATCTGTGATTACAACTTATATTAATTTTATTTCATTTTATGTTTATGGTTTCATTTTTAAAATTAAAAAAATAATATCTACAAAATGATAAGAAGGACTGTACTATTCCGGAATTACTTATTTATTACTAATTTCAGGGTTAAAGTAAACCTGCCTTTTACTGAAGGGGCATTTATTTCCCATTACCACGTGTTCGATTTTAGCAACAAAATTATACCGAGCGACGCAGAAAGTCATTAAGGATTTGAAATAAATTATAAAACTTTCGCCAATGCCCCAAAAATTTAAAATGTCGGAAAATAGAAATTCCCCTCTAACTAGCACATGTGAAACCCTACTAATGTAACATGTTAGCTTTATTTTTTATTGACATAATAACTCGCAACGTACCTCGTAATGTAATTAAATTTACAGGTAACTCCCAAATATTACAAATTTTTTAAAAAATCCAACTTTAACAAAGCACTATTAGCACTACAGCACCAAGTTTCAGCCAGCACTCAAACCTTATAGAATTATAAAACTCACGCACACATCTTATTTTTTGGTGATAATAAGTCGCAAAATTACTCCAAAGGACAAAACAAACCCTTACAGACCCTAATCCACACACAAAACAGAAAATATTGCATTGGACATTTTTCAAGGTGCATTACACCACTTTTACTACAATTGCCAAAAAACGATAAAACTTACACCACATAAAGCATGTGGAATTGATGTTGTAAAAGTTGTTTTTCTTAAATTTATAATTTTTTAGGAGTCATCAGCAGGTTTAATTACATTTCGAGTCGTTTTGTGAGTTACTACATCATACAAATAAACCCAAAACATTGAATTTATAACATTTTAGGTGCGCCGTGGAGGGGATGATGAACTGCTGTTTTCCATATTTTTAATTTTTAGGGATAGCGAAAAATTTTACCATTTTTTGTTTGTATTCCTTATGCCTTTCCGCATCTCTTGGTATAGATTTTTTTATTAAAATGGGAATGGGAAATAAACACCACTGAAGGCTGTAGAATACTGTTCTTTGGAGCAGCTTAAATTGAAACCGTTGTTATTAATATTCTATGTTTACCTTCATTTTTATGTCTCGCTTCTTGACGTTCTGCAAGTTCGACAATAATTGGACGTGCCTTAATCAGTATATCTAAAGCAGATTGTAAAGCTTTTATCTTCGTACTGAAACCACTATCTACAACACACCATAAAGTAAATGTTACATATTAATATTTACAAAAGTTGCAAAGTTTGTAATGATGCTTCATTAAATATAATTGATTTAACTATATCTCAATGTCTTTAATACATGGATGACGCATGCACAAAAATCTTATTTAAGAATAAAGTAAACAGTGTAAGCACTGTTTTGAAGTCTCATTCACTATAAGATTGAAGAAATGTATTTAAAGTTGAGTGGATGAATAAAAAGTATTTTATTAATATTTGAAAATTTGAACAAAATATATAAATATATAAATATATATATATATATATATATATATATATATATATATATTTAATAAATTAAAAATATTTCAAAAACAAGAATACTTTTAATGAATATATTTATTCAAAGCTTTTCGCTGATAAAAAAGCTTTTATCGACGAAAAGCTTTGAATAAATATATTCATTAAAAGTATTCTTGTTTTTGAAATATTTTAAATTTATTAACTATATATACAAGAAAACATATCACCATATATAATATATTATATATATATATATATATATATATATATATATATATATATATATATATATATATATATATTTAGGTTAGTTCTAGTAGAGCTTAAAGCTTATTTAGGAATTTTTTGGACTTGATAGGAGACTGACAGACTTACCTAAAGGCAATAGTCCAAAACTGCAATCTCTTGGAAATAAGCACATATAAAACACTTAATACACTTTTATTTGAAATATTTCGATCAACATGATCTTCTTCAGTCAAGAAAGAGAAAACAAAACAAAAATTCCTATATATATATATATACAGTAAACTCCCGATTATCCGTGGGCGGATTAACCGGTTTGCGGATTATCCGGGGTCTGCCATATCCAATTTTTATTCCAATGAGATGCATGTGTTTAAATTTCCAAACGGTGAATTACGACGTAAATACTTATAAGGCTTAATAGAAGTGAAGATGAAGGGAATAGATATGTAAATATTTATGTACTAATTTTTAGTATCCCGACGCAGGCCAGCGAAATAAAAGGGGCGAGCAGACTACTGTATATAAGAGACAATGACAAAATGCTTGGACGCCCGAAAACCTAATGCGTATCATAAGATTGTAAACAAATGTCAGCTAATCTCGGCTATAAATAGTCTAGGACGTGACATATGCATTATCCATGTCTGTCATATACATTGTCGATCTTTATGGCTTTGTGACACACGTGACAAAAGTAGACACTGTGCGACAAAATGGTTCTCAAGAAACTTAGATCGCACATTAAATCAATGCTCACAAAAAACAAACGAAAGTGACAGATATTTTTGTTAAAAAGTGAAAGTATTATGTGTAAAGAAAATTACATATCTACATATTACTTGATTTTGACATATACTTATGTACGTATTATAAATAGTTAGACATATAAATGTACATGTTATAATCCGTCAAATACATCGACATTTAAAATTATTTTCTGTATTTATTTTGTCTTCTGAAGATTATTTGTGAATTGCATTAACCGGGGTCATTATTTGTGTAACTTATGGTATAATAATCGATTGTCGATCGTTTTTCGTATTCTTTCTTCATAGCGGATTATCCGGGGAATTCGTTATCCGGCGTTGCCGGGCCACCCTATTCCACGGATAATCGGGAGTTTACTGTGTATATATATATATATATATATATATATATATATATATATATATATATATATATATATATTCAGTAGGTAGAGTGTGAACTAATATTAAAAACTGAATAAGCCAGCTAATATAAAATTCTTAACAAGTTGACTGCCATGATGGTTACCAGTGACCGACACTGTATTTTTGCATAAGGCCACGGCGGACATCCGTGACCAACAGTGTAGACCTAACTTTAGATCATCACACAAGGCTGTCAGGCACAATCATGATATATTTAACCAAATGAGGTGTCAGACACAGCCTCTGTGTGTTTTCCTACATGTTGGCATTCTGAATTATTTTTTACTTTTTTTTTAGAAGACTATGATTATTGGGGAACTAGAAGTTCAGAATTACAAGGAAATATTAGAAGGAAATTGTTTTTATTCACACTTCTTTGTAGAACTACATTACGTTTCAGAATAGTGTTACATTTGATTTGATCCTAAAAAAATTCACCTAAATAAATGAACATTTTGGAAATTAGAAACAAAAAACTCTAATTTTTTGTCTGTATCTTACGAATTGTCCTAATTCATAAGATCTCAAAAAATTTGTGAAATCAGCTCAATTTTAAACATACATCTACTGAAACAATACAAACATAAATGTAAGAATAATGTTAAGAATAAAGGAGAAACATCCCAAACTATGAGAGTATGTTTTGTTTCTTATGATATGTCTTTGGTAGGAAAATAGTTGCAATGTTTGGAAGCACATATCTTTTTGAGTGTAATTTTTCAACAATGACATTTATAAAATTCATTCACCGCAACAGACTGACTCAACCATCTTCGAGTTCTGCTAAAGGTTACAACCATTTTAACTAAGATTGATTTTGATGAACTTAGATCGTTTATGCCCGCCCAAAGTGTTCTCACTGAGTAAAGTAGGTAGATCTATATAGTTATGGATGATTTTAAATTTAAATAAATTAGAGTTTTTTTCAAACACTAATTCTGATGATTAAATAACAACTAAAAATTTAATATTATACTTATTTTGATCCTTTGTACATTGTGTTAGGTATTAAATGTATATGAAAATGTTTACGTTGATTTGTATTATTTAATATACGATGCATACTACATGACATACATATTGCCTATCAATATCAAAACACCTAACCTGCCATATCTCATGTCCAGCCGCAAACATTTTGTGCTGTGCAAATGTTTCAACACAATCAGATGCAGAAACAATTTTGTTTAGTATTGCAAAGTACATTTTTTAGAAATAGATTATATGTTTCGAGAATTTTTTTAAAAAAGTAGATTGAATTAAAACATACTTTCCGCAACATATTCCTGAAGAGCGACACGCTCGAGCTGCATACGGAGGAATTCTACAGGATGTTCCAGTACTTCCATGTTCTGGCAGCTGCGTTCATAGTGTAACTGTGCAAGACGTAAGTAACTTTTTCTACGACAGTCCTCAGGTAAAATATTTCTACAAACAAATCATTTATTTTTATTATTGTATGAAGTAAAACAATTTAAGGAATAAATTATACATATTTAATTTGGTAGACAATATTACTCGCTAAAAATACCAGCAAGTGTGGGTTGTAATAAGTACAATGTAACATTATATCCTCATTTTACATGTAATAATGTATTATATTTTCTTTTTAATTATTTTTGTTTTATTAAACTAATTATTATTAATAAAATGATAGTTATATGATAAATTAATATACTTATGTAATATAACATACTATAATGTAATAATAATAATGCACTTATATAATATAATTAAGTATGTATATAATGTTATTAGTTTATTTGTTAATATAGAATTAATATTTGTTGATTCTATCTTCACATGAGCTACTAGATATCACTAAACAATTTTAAATGTTTCAAACTTGCCTATAGTAGCACTTACTTATGTTTGTTGAGGACGGCCGTTTCGGGAGATGTGTCCCATTGTCAACTCAGACCGTAACTGATCTCAAGGTTTACGTAGGTTAAGGTTCCTAACCTATGTAAACCTTGAGATCAGTTACGATCTGAGTTGACAGTGGAACACATCTCCCAAAACGGCCGTCCTCAACAAACATAAGTAAGTGCTACTATAAGCAAGTTTAAAACATTTAAAAGTGTTTAGTGATAGAATTAATTTTAAAGAAAGTCTTGGAAGGTTTTCAAACATTTTCCCCTAAAAAACTCCCAATAGTAATTTAAATGAATAAAAATTCTTCACCAAAAATAAACTTCTTTCATTTAAATCCTTATGTACATTTCAATTGCAAAGAATCTTCTTCAGAGGAAATTATTACAAAAATAACTATTATTATTATTATTATTATTAGTTATATTTAGAGGTATAGTAAACTCTCACTAATCTAGCAGATATAGGGCTGGGATACAGTCAGATTACTGGAGGGTCCATTAAAAACACTAAGTACATTGTACAATATTTATTTGTACTGTCCAAAAATAAAGAAAACAAAAGAAAATAGGTCCTGAAACGATGAAGCGAGCACGAATGTACTGGTCTCTACTTTATAGTAAAAGTTCACCTTATCTTTAACAGTAAAACAAAAACTTTTTAAAAACATAGCCTACAGTACAATTTTTAAATGTCATTTAAAGTTAGCTTGTTTGAATTTCTCAGAAGGCTTACAAAGGTTGTCTGTTTCTTCTGCTTTTTGGCTTAAAATGACACTTAGAACTTTGTCTTGCAGTCGTTTCAACCCTATGATGTCACTCGCTGGATACACAGTTTTCTTCTGTCCACGTAATTTATATTGCGAATGAATTGATGGGTACAGTATGAGATACTAACTGATGAAGCACATGCACTATGTCTTCTCTCTCTTCCTTCACCTACATCATCAATCCCTCGATAATTTCATCATCTGTCAAAAACTATGTTTTGTTCTTTCTCTCCACCCAGCCACTAGTTTACATCGTCTATGGTCATTCTTTGCTGCAAGCATTTCTTTAAATAGTGTCGGGCAGATAACATACGTCATCATCCAGGTTTTCTTCTCTCTCAGAATTCTCAGCAATTGTGAAACAATAAAGAGTATCTTAAACTTGAGGAAATTTTCTTTTCTTTAAAGTTTTAATTTTATAAATTGGTCTTCAAGAAATATTTAATTTCTCCCTTTTCTTTCTGATGATATGAACGGTAACACCATATTATTTAGCACGTGTAACCAATCTCTTTCCTTTGTTCACTCTATCCAAAATATTCTTTTTTACATCTAAAGTTAAAGTCTCAAGTTTCCGTTTACATTGCAACATTGTTCACTGCATTTCAGTAACAGTCACTGTGCATAGCTACTGCAATAACATACACAAATGGTTTGAAATCATTTGTATATACACGAGCTACACAACTAGAATCGGGCAGAGTGAAGGTCATTCGGTCACTGACATTGACATGCAGTGAAAAATATACATTATGTTTACATCTTCTGTCCTTGATGAAAAAGCCAGATTACTGGAGAGGGTGAATAGGCGAGAGGCCAGATTATAGAGTTTACTGTAGTTATTTTAGAAATAACTTCATTTGAAGATGATTGATTTGAAATTGAAATGTACATAAAAATTGGAATAAAAAAGTTTATTTGTGGTTTATTATTTTTTTTTTTTTTTTATTAAAAATTACACACAGTTTCTACAAGTTGTTACCCGATTGATAATAATTAAATTCTACTAATGCCATAAAATGATTGCTCATGTGATTTTTACTTGGCTACAATATTAATTTCTTCTGGCAATTTTAAATTATAGTTATAATATTTATTCGCATTCAGTTATATCAAAAACTGTTAAATCAAATGGCTAATTGAATTTTTTTATTTTTGAGAAACAAAATCAATAAGAAAAGGCTTAATCAGCCACATATTGTTGACAAAATTCACAATTTTTATCAATGAATTTTGTAGATGAAGATGAGAGAGAAGTTCAGTTGAAATGCAACTTTTAATAGCTGGAAACATCAACAGGAGCTAAAAATTTATTTATCCATCACATACAACATAAATTCCCATATATCACATGTTTTATAACCAATTAGAGGTTGTTTCATTGTTTGGTTTATAATTGGTCGTAATAAATCAAATTAATTATAAAACTAACTATAAAAATTATAATAAAGTTAAAAAAATATGGATATAAATTGAGGGGGGTATTGGAAAATAGTTCCATCAGGAATCTTCAAGTTAAATAGGAGACTGACCAGACACAGCCAGTATCAAATTTTAAAAAAACCTTCATAAACTGATTATGTAAAGTAAAAGTCAATAAATGATAAGCAAATCAAACACTTTTGTTAATTATTACTGTTCTCATTTATCAAGACTTTTGCAAAATGAGAATAGAAACAAACATACGACTGACAATTTGCTATATAATCAGGATGCAAATTTTTCAGTTTATATCTGTACATTAGTTGTAGATGGTAACGGCATAATTAAATCTTGGTCTTGTTAAAAATCTTTACTCTCTCTGTTACCTTCAGATTCTATAATTGCTCATACTTATTACCTATATGCATGATGGTAAAACGACCCCATTCTGTAGTTGAGGGTCGCAGCTCGGAACTGGTAAATTGGCAGCCTAAAACTTTGCGTCTCCAAATCACATGACTGCAGAGCTTTGGTCAGAAGATCTATTACTTCCTTCTCATGCTCTTCTTGGCTCTAAACAAAATAAACTTAATAATTACAAAGCATCAAGTCCTATATCGAAAGAAGGAAAATGAATATACATCATTCAACCTCGGAAAATTTATCAAATTTTGTCTGGTAATTATTATTCTCATTAATAATGGCAGTGGACGCTTTCAGTGGGGGATTACCACAGACGTCAAAGCATCGGCATCACCTGAGGCTGGAAATCCATAGAAAGAAAATAAAATGGTTGTTGTAATTTCAACCAGTCTTTATACATTAAATTTACACTGTAAATTTTAAAAAATTATGAATGGCTTAATCAGAGGTTCTGAACTAAAACAGCTGCTGATACTAAAAAAAAAAAATATTAATATTTCTAAAGCATTGTTAATTAGAATCTATTTACTGCCACACTAAGTAGTAATAACTTTTTCAGTCTTGTCCATTAAATAATGTGTTGAGAACAGCGATAAGATTAAGGAACAGCTGGATTTGAATCTCCTTGCATTAGGATAAGCGCTTGACCTAGATTAGTTTCTGTCTCTTTTTTCCTTGTTCCTCTAACGGCAGTCGCAGTATTCAGAATTCCGCATTTAACCATTTTAATACTCAAATATATACTATAAATCATTGTAATTAATCATGAAACAAGTAACTAGTGTTCGCAATAAAGTTTAACCGCGATTTGTCTTTAAACAAGTGTATAGGAAAAGTTCATCTTTGTGTTACGTTAGTCAAGGTAATGTGGTGCAATCGTTCGCGTTAGTGCGTTACGGGTCGTAACCAGAACAATTATACCAAGAATTTGTCTTCAATTACGTTGCACACGGTTATTAAGTGAACTGTGAATGGTTAACCTAGGACATAATAGGACTTAGTGTTTAAAAGTGACTTTTATTTCTAATTGAGTGCATTCCTTGTAATGACTCTGTGTTTCGACTCCTGTTCTAATTAAAGTTGAAGTGTTACAGGTACATTTCAGTTACCACATTTAAGTGAAAGATAGCCACGCCTCCGTACTTAGGTAAGCTGTAGCGCTTAAGACTTATTCTCTTTAAATCAAATAGTTGTTGCGTCATAGTTTAATATACTCTGTTTAAGGCATTAGATTTCCGTATATTTGAGGATGGTCCTCCGGTCTAGAGTACTCTTTATTATTTTATGTTATTCAGTTAAAATAGCATTTTAATTTGGTTACAAAATCAACATAATGTATTATATAAAATTAGTTTCAATAAATTAATGGCAATTATTTTATTTAACAATTCATACAGAATCAAACTGTGAGACCAGCTGTATCTAAATATAGTACCTAAGCAGTTTCCTTGTCTATCAACATCAGCGTTGCCATACACTACGTCATACTCCTTCAGAGTTGCTGAATTGAGGAGGTTAATTGTGATGTTGCAAGATGAGAGCAAAAGGGTAGTCTTCCAGTGGGTCCCTGCCCATTGCAGGTTGAGAGGGAATGAAGAAGCTGATGAAGTAGCAAAATTGGCCTCAGCAATGCAACCTGCTGACTGAGAGATATACTCCCTCTTATATTGTCAAAAGTCTGCAGAGCGATTTTTCAGGAGAAAGTGGACTGAGGAATGGTCACGATGTCCTGTCGGTCGATCCCTATTTAACCTCCAGAATGAACCGGTAAAAGAAGACATGTATAGCGGAATCAAAAGAAGTCTATGTACTTTCACGGCCAGATCTCGGACTGGACACATTTCAAACCAGGCCTATCTTTACCGGTTCAATTTAGCGGCATCACCAGAATGCCCCTTATGCCAAAGTGGAGAAGAAGACCTGGAGCAAATCCTCATTAAGTGCTGTTATTCAAATCTGCCCAGGGTCCTTTTAAGGGTGGAGGGATTGGACATTAATACCATTCTAACAAACAAAAATCATTGGAACTCTGTGATGACAATTTATCATGGACATTGGGCCATCAGCTACAATTGAAGTTGGACGCCTACAGGAAGAAGTAAGAAGTAAGTAAGTAATCAACATCAACTTGAGAAAAATACGTTTAACATGTTCGCTACTGCAATGTTAACAAAATAACTATTGGTATAGATCGTCTCACTAAATATGCGCCATACAGTCTCTCTTCCTGGACCGACGACCCACATATGCGCCATTTGGGGTAGTTGAAAATTACTGACGACTCATATTTGTTACATGTTTCCATGTTACTTTTATTCCTCTGACAAATCAGTGGTTTATTTTAACGGCTTGATATATTTTTATCTGTCTGTAGACATGTCTGACATTAATGTGGGACATTTGGTCTCTCAGTTTTCAAGGTCAATGACATCAAAATGACACCCTTGTTTATGCCTTCGTGCCACTGAGGCAGTTTTTGTTTTGAATGATCAAGTTTTACTAGGTTTACTCTAAATGACATTTATCAGAAAAGATGTTAACTTGTCACATGTGTCAACAACAGTATACTTTCTTTATATTACAGAAACATTGTACCACTTTATAAGTTCTATAACATTTATAAACTATATTTTATATAATTACTCTTAACTGGCCCATTGGATCTGCACTGTAGAATTTAGCTACATTACATAAATGTTTTTACACAGTATTGTGCAATTTGTTAACCTAGTGGATACTATAAGTTGATAACATGTAACTATTTTCAGTTCAATTGTTACTTAAATGTAGAAGAGCTCCAATTATCCAAAATTGGACTACCTAAATTACTATCAGAATGCCTTTCAGATTAAAAAATTAAGACAGAAACGATTAATTCTGAGGTCTGTTAAAAAAATACGCGGACTGTTTGAATTTCGCGGCTCTAGTTTGTTTCAGGAGAATCCGCTTGGTGTCGCTAGGTTCGTATAAATCAGCTGATTAAAATGCGGTTTCAGTCGCAGGTATCTTTATTTGTTGATGAGTTACACGCAGTTTAGTAAAGAGTGTTTTTTTCGTTTGTCAGATTGTAAAATGGACAGCCTGAAGGAGCAACGAATTGCTGTGAAATTTTGTGTAAAACTAGGAAAATCTGCAACAGAAACATTTGCCATGCTTAACACGGCCTACGGCGATATTGCCATGAAGCGTACTGCATGTTTAAAGTGGCATGAACATTTCAAGGGTGGCCAACAGTCGATTGATGACGATGAGCGTCCTGGACATCCTTCAAAAAAAACCCACACGTTGACAAAATCAACTCCCTGGTGCGCGAAAATTGATGTTTGACCATTAGGGAGCTTTCCGAAGAGTGTGGGATATTAGTTGGATCTTGTTACGAGATTTTGACCGAAAAATTGAAGATGCATCGCATCGCTGCGAAATTTGTGCCACGGCTAATGACCGACGACCAAAAAGCCAATCGCGTCCGGGTTTGTCAGGAACTGCTTGATCATTGAGATGAACATGAAGTAATTCTTGACTTTTTGTCAAGAATTATAACCGGTGATGAATCATGGGTGTATGGTTAAGACATTGAAACAAAGGTTCAATCAACTCAATGGGTGAGTCAAACGTCCCCAAGACCCAAAAAACCTCGCCAAGTTCGGTCGAATGTCAAGGTGATGCTGACAGTTTTTTTTGATGCTAAGGGTGTTGTTCACTACGAGTACCTCCCTGAAGGCTCTACAGTCAACCAGATTACCTACATTGAAGTACTGAAATGTCTGAGGGACGCCGTCCGACGCAAAAGGCCATAACTGTGGAGAAGTGATAACTGGTTTTTCCATCACGACAACGGTCCAGCTCACTCAGCACTCAGAACTCGTGAGTTTTTGGCCAAACACTCGATCACTGTTCTTTCCCACCCTCCTAATCAGCTGACCTTGCTCCTTGTGACTTCTTTTTATTCCCAAAACTCAAAAAACCAATTCGTTGGTCCTTCAGGCTGTCCATTTTACAATCCGACAAACGAAAAAAACTCTTTACTAAACTGCGTGTAACTCATCAACAAATGAAGATATCTGCAACTGGAATACCGCGTTTTAATCAGCTGATTTATACGAACCTAGCGACACCAAGCGGATTCTCCTGAAATTAACTAGAGCCGCGAAATTCAAACAGTCCCCGTATTTTTTGAACAGACCTCGTATATGTGCTATTAGCCTCTTTGCTGAGAAGCTAGTGTAGGCAAAACGCAAACATTACTTTGATGGTGAGTCACAGTCCCAGTGTAATTTTGTATAGTTAACTATCATCCGTCGCCAGGTGGCCGGCCCAGCCCAACTGTCACTATTTGTTTTGATTAGTCGGTCAGTATGTCTTTGATTTGCATTGTTCATTGTTTTTTTTTTGTGAGTACATTTCACCACCATCATTGTTTCTAAAAATAATCGAGTTATCTTTATCAGCAGATAAACTAATTATATAACAATGAGATAAAGAAGTTATGGGTGAACAGCTGAAATTGTGTTGGTCAACTAACGATTTCAGACATTAAAAGGAGCAAACCTACAACTTTTAAACTTTAGTGCTTGAAAATGAAGGAAATGAAAGTTCTTCAAGGTAATCAATGAAGGCAGAATAAAAACAAAGAGTTAGAAGATGCTGTTTACAATTGATTTTTACAGCAACGTTCTATGAGGAACCTTTTTCAGGTCCGATTCTTTTTGAAAAAGCTAAAATCTTAGATTCTTTGTGAAAAAGCTTAAAAAACATTAAAAGTAATAAAAAACGTTTGCGCCCATTTGCAAGGTAGATAGAAGTAATTACTTAAAATTCAACTTTTTTCAAAAATAATCCAATTGTTTGAATTTTTGTTCGTCCGAATAGTGTTCGGTTCCTATTGATTCGGATAATTTGAGTTCTACTACAATTTATTTTTCTGCTGTCAGCACCTATTTGTATATTTGCTACCACCCACAGCCTGGAGAAAGTTAGTTTTTAAAATTATTGTATGAAGGCAATAATTCCTTATTATTATATGGGTACTAAAACCATATCCAGAGCATTTATGTGACATTTTTAGACAGGAACTTCATCATTTAAGTTTGTTTAACTTGAAACTCTTCCAAATATAAATTTTGTATGTTGCATCTATCTTCCATTGATATACCTTCAAATCTGTAGCAGCCGGAGGATAATCTTGATACAATGTGGCCATTGTGTTCAGAGTAGTGGACATCTCCCACATTATGGAATCCCAAACCAAAGGATTGCTTTTACGATTCTTCAGTACTGCTAAAGCTTTCTTATAGCAATCCAAAGCCTACACAAAAAAAAATCATTTTTATATAAGATGAATACTATTACTGTACCACACGATTTCAGTGAGAAGCTAGTAGAATTCTTTGCAATATTATAGTTTCAAAAAATTGTGCAAACTACTTGTTTTTATTAACTGTAACATAAATTTTATATCTATATATATTATAACTTCTCATCACAAATATAAAAACCTATCTATATATATTATAACTTGTTATATTTCAACAATACTGACCATGTTAAATTGTTATAACTGATTCTGTAGTAATAATTATTAGTATTAATTATTATTATAGAAATGGGAAAATCCTTAAACATATAAATAGTTTGTAATATAACTCAATCACAAATTATATAGTTAGTTACTAATGAAGTAATAAAATAATTATGAAAATGGTATATCTATTTTAATACATAGGATACAAAATTTAAAACAAAACAATACAAGTTTTTTGTTAATGTAAAAATTAAAACAGTTTGCTCTAAATCTCACTACACATTAGTTTATTTAAACAAACACACTAGATTATTAAAACAGA
The DNA here is from genome assembly GCA_036971475.1 of Prosapia bicincta. NCBI lineage: Eukaryota > Metazoa > Arthropoda > Insecta > Hemiptera > Cercopidae > Prosapia > Prosapia bicincta. The sequence continues at coordinate 285,789,088 of JBAIZL010000005.1, read as the reverse complement.
CTAGATTGATGTAGTAAAAAACAGACTGTAGAAGCCAAGCACTGATGAAAGCGACAAAAAATTGTCAACACTAGTCGGTTTGTTTCAATAAACTAGTGTGTTTGTTTTAATAAACTAGTCTGTTTGTTTCAATAAAGTAGTGGGTTTGTTTTAATAAACTAGTATTTCTGTTTCAATAAACTAGTGTGTTTGTTTTAATAAACTAGTATGTCTGTTTCAATAAACTAGTGTGTTTGTTTTAATAAACTAGTCTGTTTGTTTCAATAAAGTAGTGTGTTTGTTTTAATAAACTAGTATGTCTGTTTCAATAAACCAGTGTGTTTGTTTTAATAAACTAGTGTGTAGTGAGATTTAAAGATAACTATTTTAATTTTTACTGTTGTGAATTGTTTTCACTAGCTAAGGTGTAATTAACTAAATAAATTTTTTGTAGTAGCCAAGCACTGATGAAGGTGACATCTTCAACAAAACTAGTCTGAATTAATAAACTAGTGTGTTTGTTTCAATAAACTAGTGTGTAGTGAGGTTTAGAGTAAACTGTTTTAGTTTTTACTATTGTGAATTGCTCTTACTAGCTAAGCTGTAATTAACTTGATAAGTTTTTTTGCGATAAAAGATTTTTAAGAGGGTTTGATTTTTATGTGATTCATCGAATGTGTTAAACATTATATTAAACAAAATGTAAAAGTTTGTAAATTATTAGGATTTTTTTACACAGTGTGATGCTTTGGGAAACAAGTAAGGCGATTTAAAAAAAAAGGATGGTTTGTTTATCATCAATCAATATTTAATAACTAGAAGAGCAAAACTGATTCTGATACCTTAACATAATACTGTTTCTCGGCAACAGATACTTCTTTCCTGTCCACAGGATTATTGTAGTGGGCAAAAAGCCTCATCAGCCTCCCGTGGTTAGATTGAAGCAACGCCAGATTAGCCCCATCGTTAGCTGCCTCAAACTGGGCTTGCCCTTTGTTTAAATGTTGTTGTGCAGTCTTGAATAATGCTTCAAACTGAAATCAATTAATACATTGCTAATACCATTTCTGTTATTAAATTTACATACTAAAATTATTTTGAATTTTTACTTTAAAAAATTAAATTTTACTTTATAAAAATTTTAGTTACATTTCATCCTAAAAACATATTGAAAAATTGTTTACATGAATGTGCACATCTTTATGTTAACATTAAAATAAAAACTAAATTTTACAAAATTTTATAATAATATATCATATATTTTTGAAATACACAACACAGACTTTAATTTATTGAAAGTGTTTATGAAGTTATTTTAGGTGAATCAATAGAGTCTATAAACAATTGCAGTTAATATTATATTAGTATTATTATTTTAGTGACTTTGAAATATATTTAACAGAGAGTAATATTTTTAACGTTTGTATCTATTACAATATGCAATATTAACATTGCATCAATTAACAATTATTTTATAAAATAAAATTGTATTTAGGTAATAGATATACAGTAGAGTCCCGATATTCCAAGTTTTGATATTTTGAGTTTCTGTTAAATTCGAGCCTGTTTCTATTTAAGCCTATTTTATCATTTTGAAAGAAAATGGGGAGTTGGGCTTCCAAGAAATGTTTATAACCATAGAGTATGCAAAGGAAATGAATCGGGCTTCCAAGAAATGTTTATAACCATATGGCATGCTAAGGAAATGAATTGGGTTTCCAAGAAATGTTATTTTTTTCTAATGCTCAGGAACGTATTTCCATATAATCCAAGTTTTGATAATCGAAGGAGGTCTCGGTCCCATCTAACTTGAACTACCGAGACTCTACTGTATTATAAAAGGTACACTTGTTTTTTTTTTATGTCTAATCACCATTCTTATAATAGTAGAACATGACGCAGTTTTGGAAAGTTTTAACACACATTTATATACACTAGTGAGTATGTATTATAATTATCAGTAATATTTCTACACTATATAAACACTATTAAAAGTTCTATTGCACCAATTTTAGTGGAAATGCCACTTGGCAGAAGTTATATACAACCTTGTCACCAGTAGTTGAGACATTAAATATGAAAGTTGCTTGTTTTAATTATCTTGATTTCACTGAATTAATCATACATAACTATTGCGTAACTGAGTAAAAGTTTTCAACTTACTAAAGTGTTTTGAAACAATCATTTCATTGACAAAGCTAATCTGCTACTCAATGAAGCCATTTCACATGTAAGTAGCAAGTTTCGTCAATGAAACATATGTTTTGAAATGCATCTGCAAGTAGGTTGAAGGTTTTCATTCAGTTACGCAATAATTACTTATCATTAACTATGTTTATATCAGACTGGAATATTACCAAGGCAAGTCTGACAGCATCCTAACTAGTCATAAAAATCTCAAAATGTAGACCAAATCTAAAAGTATACACCCACATTGAATATATATATATATATATATATATATATATATATATATATATATATATATATATATATATATATATATATATATGAAGTTAATAAATTACCAATTTTGAGTAATTTTATCCACCATTAAGTGCAATAATTTTACCTTGAGTGATGAGGCACCTTTCGGTCTTTGACCATTGTCGAATCACTGATTGTTCTCTGCTGTGGATGCTATGTCCGTGAAGCCGGTGTTTGTAGAAGTTACGCGCACTATTTCTTGATCTGTGTGTATGAGGTTTCTGTATAGTATGTCTTCTGTATATGTTGTTTGTAAATTCATTAAGTTGTTGTGTATGTTTTTATAAATGTGGTATTTTTCTAGTGAGTTTAGTTCTATTGGGTTGTTATTTATTTCCAGTATGGTTAGGTTATTTTCGTAATTTGTAATTTCGTGTTTATGGGAAATTAGGTGTGCTGCAACATTTGATACTTTAGAATTTTTATTTTTGAATGCTCTATAATGTTCTTCAAATCTTATTTTAAACGTTCTGGATGTTTTTCCTATGTAAAAGGCGTTACAGTTGTTGCAAGTGATTTTGTAGATTCCTGATAGGTTATGATTTTCTGAATTTGTTATGTGGTTTTTGTTACTAAGATATTTTATTATTTTGTTGTTTGGTTTGTAAGTTGGAGTGTAGTATTCTTTGTTGTATATATTCGTTATTTTTTCTATTTTGTTATTGGTATATTTATATTTTAGGTAGGTTTTTTTATTTTTATTGTTTTCGTGTTCCGGTTGTAGTGTTGTGTTGAGGTTAGGTTTTTTTGTGAATTTATTGTATATATTTTTTATAATGTGTTTGTTGTATCCATTTTCTATTGCTATTTTTGTAATGTTATCTAATTCTTCATTTAATTTTTGTTTGTTATCCTGTGTGTATTTTATTGCTTTATTTATCATGTTACTGTAAGTGTTAATTTTGTGTGTCCAGGGGTGGTTAGATTTGTAGTGTATTGTGGTGTTGTTGGAGGTAGGTTTCCTGTAAAATTACTCAAAATTGGTAATTTATTAACTTCATTAAGTCAGTGCAACGGAAAAACAATGGATAATATTAAATATCAGGAATATATATATATATATATATATATATATATATATATATATTCTTGATATTTAACGTTATCCATTGTTTTTCCGTTGCACTGACTCTATGAAGTTAATATATTACTATGTAAGTAATTTTTCCACCATTAAGTGCAATAATTTTACCTTGAGTGATGAGGCACCTTTCGGTCAATTGACCATTGTCAAATCACTGATGTTTTTTTTTCAGAGAAAAACATCAGTGATTCGACAATGGTCAATTGACCGAAAGGTGCCTCATCACTCAAGGTAAAATTATTGCACTTAATGGTGGAAAAATTACTTACATAGTAATATATTAACTTCATATATATATATATATATATATATATATATATATATATATGTATATGAAGTTAATATATTACTATTGTAAGTAATTTTTCCACCATTAAGTGCAATAATTTTACCTTGAGTGATTCGACAATGGTCAATTGACCGAAAGGTGCCTCATCACTCAAGGTAAAATTATTGCACTTAATGGTGGAAAAATTACTTACAATAGTAATATATTAACTTCATAAAGTCATTGCAACGGAAAAACAATGGATAACGTTAAATATCAAGAATATATATAGAGAGTGTGTATATATGAGAGGGTGTATATATAGAGAGTGTTTTGTTTTTCTCTTTCTTGACTGAAGAAGATCATGTTGATCGAAATATTTCAAATAAAAGTGTATTAAGTGTTTTATATGTGCTTATTTCCAAGAGATTGCAGTTTTGGACTATTGCCTTTAGGTAAGTCTGTCAGTCTCCTATCAAGTCCAAAAAAAATTCCTAAATAAGCTTTAAGCTCTACTAGAACTAACCTATATATATATATATATATATATATATATATATATATATATATATATATATAGAGAGAGAGAGAGAGAGAGAGAGAGAGAGAGAGAGAGAGAGAGAGAGAGGGAGAGAGGGAGGGAGTTATTATATGTTATTGTAAACAATTATTCCACCATTAAGTGCAATTAATTTTTACCTTATGATGAGGCACCTTTCGGTCACTTGACCATTGTCGAATCACTGAATTATTATTCCTACCAATAATAATTCAGTGATTCGACAATGCTCAATTGACCGAAAGGTGCCTCATCATAAGGTCAAAATTAATTGCACTAAATGGTGGAATAATTGGTTACAATAACATATAATAACTCTATAATGTCAGTGTAACGAAATAGCTTATCGGCATAAACATTTCTTAGAAGCCCGACTCATTTCCTTTGCATACAGTATTGATATAAATATTTCTTGGAAGCCTGACTCATCGTTTTCTTTCAAGTAGATGAAATAGGCTCAAATTATACAGAAGTTCGAAATATCGAGACTCGAATTTTCGAGACACTATTGTATTAATAAATCAGCTTATTATATGATCTATAATCTACTTACTTGTTCCGCATCATAGACTTCATTATCTGGTCCTTGCCCAACTGAAACAAAACAATTTCACGTTAACTGTAACCGACAATTTAAGACTGTTTTTGTAAAATGTTTTAAATGTTTTGTAAACTTCAATTCTATTTTATGACAAATTATAGTGTAGAAACAAATGCATGCAAAATTTAATGTGCAATAATTATGAAATTTTATTTATTGGAATCTGGGCCTTATCCTATTTCTATAAATACTTTTAAATTAATTATTTAATAATTATTGACATAATTAAAATTTAATTATTTTTAATTGATGAGTATAAATGTACAGATAAACCAACAATCTCATAGTTTATTTATTAAAACATGTTGAGAGATAAATTTATACATATACGTATTCTTTATGCAGAAAGTTACTATTCAAAATAACTGCATTCAAATTTGTAGCCTTGCGCGAGAGTATTTTGATAATCAGAGTGTTTTTACAATCCACAAAGGCTTCATGACTGTAAGGAGGCAAGACTACAATGTCTTCTAAGTGACAATAATTATTGTGTAACTGTTAAAGGGGTAATCATACTTTTCAAAATAAGACCAGGAAAGCTGATCAATGAACAACATACAATGTGTTCATATTTGCTGCAAATTTAAAGTGTGACACAATCGAAACATTCAAGTGGGGTATTTTGAGAGCCTCTTTTACATTTAGGATTTATCTTCGAAGAGTCATGACAACAGAAAGCTAAAGATAATATGTAAAAAAATATATAATTTAATGCTTTATAAGTGAAAATATTTTTGTACCGAATAGTGTCCACGGTTTTATGTTATTAGATCAGCAATGATTTAGAATTCACAATCTTATTACCACTTCTGAACCATAATAAATGGAAACATAATTAAGTGTTTCAATTCAGTTAACACTTAAAAAGATTTCTCCACATTTGCTGATACTTCTAATGTTCATATAGTTTCTACTTACGAGCAATTTGGTTCATATAGAAAGCACCAAGTTCGTTATGAACATTGCCTACCCGCCGTCTGAAGTTGTCACTAGGTTCAATTGATAGAGCTTGTTCATAGCAGTTAAAACTGGCATGTAGTATTTGCTCCATGTCGGAAATTACATCTGGTACAAATTTCCCTGTAAATATTACAATGTATACTTTAAAAAATTACGAGATAATTGTTTAAAAATAATTTCAAATTATCAGATAGAAACCGATAAAAAATTTCAGATTATAAACGATTCCAAAAACTGTCAGAAAAAAATGCGTAATTCAATAGAAGGTTCTGATGATTTCTTCGGTAGCAATTTAGCTTAAAATATTGTAAATGAACCACTTAACCAATTTAAGTAATTCTCTCATTAAACTGCATACCAAGTTCCCTCAGAATTTATACATAAGAGGGTATAGTCTATTATATTACTCAACTGTAATATAACTTCAATATTCAGTTACAGGATTTTGAAATTTAAACAAATTTGTTGTTAATCACAACAACCGATTAATTACTAAATCTGCCAAAGAAATGGTCATAAAACCAAAACTATTACTACAATAAAAGCTTAATTTGTGTACCTTGCATTTGTTTTCACTGAAGATATTAATCATTTCTTTTAGAATTAATTATCTATAAGCTTATAGGTAAAATCTTTCATTAAACATTCAACGAAGTAATCATATTTTGTTAGTAAATAAAAGCATGATTTTTTTACAAAAACATTTTGATTTTTTTAACAATTATTTTTCTTTTTTTGTAAAGAAAAACAAATACTTGGAAAAAATGTGTTACTTCGTTAAAAATTCAAGTTAATAACAAGTCTTAAACATTAGGCCATGTATATTTTAGTCATTAATTAAATAAAATATAGTAGAGTCTCGATAATTCGAAGTAGATGGGACCGAGCCCACTTCAGATTACACAAAATTACGTTCCTGTACATTAGAAAAAGTAGGAGTTGTAATAAACCCTAATACAGTACAATAATTAAGAATGCATAAAATAAAATTATAGAACTTTATAAGAACATTTCATGGAGCACAGACTCATTTCCTTTGCATACCGTATTGATATAAACATATCTTGGAAGCCCGACTAATTTCCTTCGCATATTGTATGACTATAAACATTTGTGGAAGCCTGACTCATTTCCTTTATTCCTTATTGTTAAACATTTCTTAGGAGCTTGAATCATCATTTTCTTTCAAATAGATAAAACAGGTTCAAAGAGAAATAGGCTCAAATTTAACAGAATTTTCGAGACCCTACTGTATTGTTTTATTAATTTTCTCAAGTGGTTGTGAAACTGATGATTCAAAACCCTTGACTACAAATCATGAAATCTTAAGTTGTATTTTTAATTATTATTTCCTTAAACACTTTTAAATGTTTTAAACTTGCCTATAGTAGCACTTACTTTGCTTGTTGAGGACGGCCGTTTCGGGAGATGTGTCCCTTTGTCAACTCGGACCGTAACTGATCTACGATCTAACTTTGGGAGATCAGTTACGGTCCGAGTTGACAAAGGGACACATCTCCCGAAACGGCCGTCCTCAACAAGCAAAGTAAATGCTACTATAGGCAAGTTTAAAACATTTAAAAGTGTTTATTGATTACTAGTAGCTCAAGCGAAGATGGAATCAACAAATGTTATTATTTCCTATTAATATTACCGTGGTGATATTCTTCTTCTTTGACATCTTTGTCCATTTCACCTTCAAGAGTCTGATCCACTGGAGCAGCCATCGCAAAGTCTTCTCTGTGAGATGCCACTTCATCCCAGCTCTGCGCTATCTGTATAGAACAGTCACCCGCCCGCCCAAGGAGGTAGCTCACAAAGCCTTTAGCAGGGGCTTTGTTAGTGTTAACCTTCTGTCCACTTGCCCAAGACATGTGTGCATGGCATCGTAGAACATACTTTATATAACGCAGTGCCCTACCAAATCTGAAACAATCAAGGATATACTTAATACATTTCTTCAGTTCATTTGATGCAAAATATATACAATATTGGATGTATAACTGCCTACATCCAAATAACTGTCACAAGATATGTAATAATGTTGAAAAGGGTACAGTAAATAAAAATGGTTAATACCGTACTCGCCAAAATAAACAGTATGAAACTGAATCAGTTGCCTTATCTCAGATATAAGTAATTTTTGGTTGTTTTATAGGAGACCTTAGGAGATTTTGCTGTGTCCGAAACCTTTGTTCATAATGGTTTCAGCAAGATGCCGCAACCAGCCACACTGATTTAGACAACATTTCTTTCCTTCAAGAAACTTTTGTTTAACTGCCACACCTTTTAAGAGAAAACAGACTTTCCTTACCTAGTCCACTCTCCCGACCTTGCACCACCTGATGCCTATGTCTGGGGAATGATGAAGAAGAAGGTTTTCCGTGATGACTGACCAACCACCATCATCTAACTACAGGTAAAAATAAACTTGTGTATAGCGAGCATGAAACAACTCCTCTTCACAAAAATGATGCCGCCTTCAAGAACAGTACGAGTGCTGCCCCATAATGAATGGAGGTCATATATAATATTTTTATACACAAGTCTAACCGATTTAGCTTTTTTTTACTTGTATGTGTTTGTACAACTATGTAAATAAAATAAAATCTTACTTGTTTTGGCCCATATGGTACTACAAAAATTAAATAAATTACATGAAACGAAATTAGGCATATATAGTACTAAAACAGTAGACCAAGCAAAACTTAAATTATTAGTTATTTAGAAAAAAAATTGTAAAACTCCCTAGATTAACTGAATTGATAAATGCAAATATAAAATGTAACCTGTGCCGAAGAACAAACAATTGTAAAAACTAATACCCTCAAAGCAGGCTATTAAGAGGTTAAAAAAGATTGAGGTCATATTGAATGAACTAGACCAGCCCAGAAAAAATTTCTTAACTATATTTAAAAAGTACTTAACTAAGTGAATACGTAATGGCTTACTTGGAACAAATGTAAAAGGAACGAATGTTTTGAAACGCGTCAGCAAGTAAGCCATTACGTATTCACTTAGTTAAGTACTTTTTAAATATAGTTTAATCAGTGAATTCAAGATGATTACATCAAGAAACTTTAAATTTCTAAAACTGTACTAAACATGCCAGACAGAGCTAAGACTCTAGGATTATATCATTACATTCCTATGGACAAGGTTCCTTTAAGGAACTGGAAGATGATGAGTTGGTCGAGAGGTAGGTTAGGTTAGGGTGGAAAGTTCTTTAGTGTGAAGTGTAGAGTAAGTCAGTCGAGAGTGTGAACTGAGGAAGGAACAGAGGCTAGTAAGGTACTGTATAAAAACTAAACTTAAATTGTTCAACAAATTTTAAAAACAATAACAAAATATTAGTTCTATCTTAGCTAAACTGCTAAGTAACAAAGTAAACGATATAGACAATACTGTATATTTCTTTGCGATATAAAGAAATATCCAACATAATTTTTCAGCTCATTTTATACAAAATACAGGAAACAATATTGTGTAATTGCATAAAAACTAACCTTAGATTGGTTAACAAACTTTAAAAAAAAATAAGGCAACATTTTAGATTTATCTTAGCTAAACTGCTTAGAAAAAATGTGAGCGACCCTGCTTTAAAAAACCTTGTAGTTACGGTTTGTGTTGGTGAGTCAGGGAAAACTTAATAAGGCTACTTCTTGACATGACGTAGCAAGTACACCAACTGCAAGAAAACAAACTGCATGGCTATTGAGACTCTACAATAGAGGGTGGCTGGACCTTATACCTGCAGTGGATCCCAAGCCATGTTGGTGAGTCAGGGAAAACTTAATAAGGCTACTTCTTGACATGACGTAGCAAGTACACCAACTGCAAGAAAACAAACTGCATGGCTATTGAGACTCTACAATAGAAGGTGGCTGGACCTTATACCTGCAGTGGATCCCAAGCCATGTTGGTGAGTCAGGGAAAACTTAATAAGGCTACTTCTTGACATGACGTAGCAAGTACACCAACTGCAAGAAAACAAACTGCATGGCTATTGAGACTCTACAATAGAAGGTGGCTGGACCTTATACCTGCAGTGGATCCCAAGCCATGTTGGTGAGTCAGGGAAAACTTAATAAGGCTACTTCTTGACATGACGTAGCAAGTACACCAACTGCAAGAAAACAAACTGCATGGCTATTGAGACTCTACAATAGAAGGTGGCTGGACCTTATACCTGCAGTGGATCCCAAGCCATGTTGGCGTGGAAGGGAACAGAAATGCTGATGCTCTTGGGAAAAACAGCACTGCTCTCCAGCAACGACCTTGCACTCAGTCCTTCTTTTCTGCAAAGACCGCAATCAAGCAAGCAGTAAACTACTGAATTAGAACAAGCAACAGGCAAGCCAGCATAGAGAAGAATGGGGGTAAGCTGATAAGACTCTCTTATACCCTGAAACTTGCTGTACCAGTAGCTGCATTAAGAACTACTACTGGCCACGAATATCTGACAACCCATCTGCACCGCATCAGGGTACCAGTGCCAACGCCCCAGGATGGACGTAGCCCACCTACCCCAGTGTCTGGCCCTAGCAGACATCCCTGTGGACGAAGAAGAAGACAGATACAGAGAGATCACCCACCAAATGGCTGACCAGCCAAGGGTGAGCGTTAGCTAGTAATTAAGTAAGTAGACATAACATGGTAGGTCAAATGTTACCTGATCAGAAGTATAAGCAATTTGATGATTATATAGATAATCCCAGTTGAGTAGACTATACCTAGTACAAGCAGTAAACTTTTCAACTAAATATGGCCACTTCAGAAAACACAGATAGTAAAGCTATGATTTTACACTGTAGCATATAAACATATCATTTACATGGGGAGTCAAATAATATTGTGGAGCTCTCTTCTTGGAGCTGTATGTATTGTATGAGCATTGCTGATACGACAATAATGTTTATATGAAAGTAAATTCAAGTCCTCATAAAACAAACTTACTTTAATAACCATTAAAACCCAATTCATTTTGTTTTATAAATTACTGAGGTAGAAAAACATTTACAAAACTAAATGACAATCTTCACAACTTGCTTTTATAACACCGATTTTGTATACCAATTCATTTCACCAAGATTATATAATAAATTTTAGCAAACTCAATTTCTAGTTGAACTTTGAGAATTAAAAACTAAAATTAATTTTTAATTTTATTATCTTTATTTTATAATAGTAATAAAAATGTTGAATAAAACCAATACATAAGTTAATACAGGATAGGAGGAAAGAGGAAACAGGTAGAATTTTTAAAGTTATTTTGCACTTTTATATCTTTCTTAATAACTTTGTAACTCGAAAAAACAATTCAGCGTTTTTGTTTTTTTCAATTCCTGCTATTAGTTCACTTCTCTCTATATGTATTTAAATATATTGTTCAAATTTTCAATCATTAATAAAATACTTTTTATTCATCCAGTCTAATTCAAAAACATTTTATCAAACTTGTGCTGGATACCACTTGATGTTAATACAATTTTTTCAAATAATAATTAAAAATTTTGAATAGTAAATTACCATTTCTATTTTGCCACTTAATATTTTAATTCTTTTGTATGTATATACATATTTATATTAACTGCAATTACTTAATAAAAAATAACTAAAATAAAACTTTTCTTTGTTGACATATGTAAGAATTTACTTTAGATTTTTTTTTATATTATTTGTTTTAGAATAGGGATATTAAAATTTACCTTAGTAAAATATTTAAGTGCTTTCAACCTGTTAAAATTAAAATTCAAAGTATAATAAATAAAGGATGAGAGATTTTGAAAATAATCGAGAATATTTTACAATGGGTTGGAAATTGTAAACCTCTTTGAGAAAATAACACACTGGGGCATGATAAACACAGGATATACATTGTTGATTACTTTTAGTAAAAATAAATGTTTAAAAAGACATGTTTTGGTCGGCACACCCGAACAATAAACCAACATGTGAAAGCATAGATTTGAGAAAGACTGATCAAGTTCTCTAAAATACTCTTCAGTTGGACTACAGGACTTACTTTTTACTAGAATACGCTTTTTCAGCCAATGTAGTATACACAAGACAAGCCTTTTCATATAGAAGTGTTTTTAGATGAGCATGCCATGCAGCGCTGTCCATATTCTCAGGTTGCTGCCACGTAGGTAGCGGCACTGCTCGCTCTTTGCACAAGAGAGCTTTTGGTGAAGTATCTGAATCCCTGCAAAATGCCTTGCATTATATGTATGAGCAGAATATAACATGAAATGTTTTTATGGGTAAAGGTTGAAGAAAATTAGGTGTTTAAGTATCTAGGGTGTGTGACAGAAGTGTTGCTAATTAAAATTAAGAGAACTGTTGAACAGAGAATGGAAACCCATGAATTCTTACAATGTGTAGTACCCAAACATGGAAGAAAAATTTATTCTCTACGAATAAATGCTTAGTGCTTTCAACATACAAAATCTTTCTAAACAGAACTACAAGGTAAATGCTAAAAACATTTAACCATCCAAAATTCAAACTATTCAGCTTAATTTGGGAATGCTCGCGCTATTAGATCGAATCTAACATTTTTAGTTGCTCTGAAAGAATTATTTTATTTTTTCGTTGTATGTGACTGAGCTTCTAAATATGCTTTCTCGAGGATGTTGGCCAGTTGCTATCCAAATTTCCAGTAGATAGCGCGATTGAGAGGATAACCAGGTGTGAGAAAAGAGGCATGCATCGTCCATGTTAGGGAGCGCCAACATGTACAAGTGATCACGTGAGTGCTGTGTTAGGAGCAACATAACGATGCAAGTAATTGAATTCTTGAATTTTATAGTCCATTACCGTGAATCTTATTAAGCTCTTAAACAATAGTTTATGACTATCCGAACTTTGAATTTAGTAAATTTGTTAAAACTTACTGAAGCAGAACGTTTTCGATCGCTATGTGCCGATCTTCATCAGTGTCTTCTGCTTGGAGATGTTTGATCAAGCGGTGACAGTTTTAGTAAAGTTCAAATAGTCAAAAACTATTGTTTAAGTGATTAGCAAGTAATTGCGTAACTGTTAATACTCTAGTTTTTCTATCTGTAATTTTACATATAAATATGCCATAAATGTATTTAATAGATTGTTTTTATATCGATGAAGAAGTTTAAAGCTTATAATTTAAAACACATAATAACAATTATTACGATTGTTAGATTTGCCCTAATGCCACGAGTAATCGCAGGAGTTACCATAGCTCAAGCAATTCTGGGTTAATGAAATGTATAAAATGCTAAAATTTGTTCTGTCATGACGTAATTAGACTTTTAAACAGTGTTTCTCAACTGTTTATATATAAATGCCCTAATAAAAGAATGACCCAATACAATCCATACATACATTGTAGTTCGTAATTATATTACTTATGTTAATATTTTACAATTGGAAGTAGGTGTTAGATTCTGAATGTGCTGCACTTCACATTTTTGTACAGTTTTTGATGTTTTTGCTTACTGCCTGAAAGTCAACCAGTTAACAAAGCCTCAACTATTTTGTGCATAACTATTCAGCTAACTGTTTATTTTAAATAAATAACATTTTTTTGTATTATAGTAAAACTTTAATTCATCACATTCAGGACCGAGGGGTGACAAATTCAAGAAAGAGGCGAATTACAGAAGTCATGAAATCAATATGTAATTGTGAGTAAACATAATACGTAAATAGGTATGTAATGTAATTAATGTTGCACATAACATTATTTACGTTAGCCAAAAACTCAACAACACTATTCAAACACTAGTAACTTATAGTATGTTTGTAATTATAAACAAAGTGTTTTTCTATTCCCATAAAAAACCTATTACAGTACCTTGTAAGAACAACAACACTAGCAAGGAAAAATAAGGTAATATTACATCTATTTGCGTTTCAGTTTTCAAAATAGTTTGTCATTTTCTTTTGTATATGTTTGAGTACATTTTTCTGCATTTCCTAACTTTTCAATATTTTCCACTGTTGACACATTTCGGATTAACTCCATTTTCAAAACTTCAATCATACTTCAATGAGTACAATTGAAGTTTTGAAAATGTAGTTAATCCGAAACGCGTTAATAGAGAAGAATATTGAAAAGTTAGGATTGGAAGAAAAATGTACTCAAACATATAGAAATATTTCTAACAGAAATGAAGACGAGTATATTAATAATTTTCTTTTGTACTAAAAAATTATTTTCTTTTTTTATTGTAAGATGCTGAATGTGTTTTAATACTGTCAATTTTGTCAGTTCTGCTTCTTTTTATCTCTTGTACCTCCAAATGCATTTCGTTAGCATTTTGTCTACATTCCTCTAAGTTACTTCATTTTCTTGGCATATGTGTTGAGGGATTTTCTCAATAATCGAATGACTCATCTCTAGTGTTGGCCTAATATGATGACGCCTAGACCATGTGATAGTGTATAAGATGTTTGTATTACTATGATGAATTACAGAAGGTGACGAATTAAAGAGTGACAAATTAGAGAGGTTCTACTGTAAGTATGTTCATAAGCAACATGAACCAGGAATTATTTAAAATGGGTTTTTTAGAAAGGTTACAGCTGCAAAAACTCATTAACGTTTTTTTTTATTAAGTTCCTTGAGCACTGTAGACTAATTTTAACTGAATAAATAAAAGCCCAATAACCCCAATATAAAAAACCTTTATCAGCCTTTACCAGTTAGTATTTCTGAAGATGAATACCATGTAATTGAAATGTACATAAAGTAATTTTAGTAAAATAAAAGATTTTTATATTGTGTTTAGTAGGCTTTTATTTTTCAGTTTTTTTTTTATGTTGCTTGTTTGTGAATATTGTAAAGTTGTGAATGTTGAGAGAATATAGTATAGTAATCATATAGTATGCAAGTCTAGATACATTAAAAATTTTAATCTTATATATTGTAAAAATTAAAAATAAAACTTACAAACCTATGTGATTGAACCTGAAAATTACAGAACAGTAAGTTACTTCAGTAGTTCAATGTTATTTGGGAATAGCTTGGTAATTTTTATTTGTGTATGTTTTAACTTGAATATACCTTCTACACCACTCACTACATATAAATTTTTGTTCAGCATAACCGACTAAGCTCCAAAATATTGTTTTATACCTGCTACCACTTTCCCTAAAGAGGTTGGAATACATCCACTTTTTCAGGAAAGTTTATTTATCCAAAAAGGTTGGAAACTATACTTACTTCTAAAGCATAGTTGACTCTTTCTTGAGTTTTAAACTGAAAACCAGCATCCTGAAACAATTCAGTATCATTCTCTGTGTAGCCTTAATCCACGGCTTATTTCCCAAATGAAATAATATCTAGTAAAGATATTATTCTAAAGCCATTGTCATTTTGGCTCACCCAAGATTTTCAAAACGACCCAATAATAATAATAATAATGTTAATGAAGATAAATTTTCTATTATCCTTGCTAAGGATATTGAAAAACTAAGGTCATATCCAGAAGAAATTATTTAAAACATAGAAGTATAGAGAGCTAATTTAAAAAACAAACTCTGTTGATGGTAAAAATAAAAAGGTAAATTTCATCCTTTGTTGATCAAAGTTTTATCCTATTAAAAAAAAATTAGATGCTGTTATCTAAACTTTGTTATTGGCTTTGTAATGAGCTTTTAACTGATTTAAAGTGTCTCAGCTCTTGTTTGCTGCCTTCTCTAACATTAAGAGCAGTAATTTTTCAGACTCTTCCATATTTAACCAAACCAGAATTGTCGGTCTCAGTTTTTACACTTTTCGTTTTTAAATCAAATTTTCCAATAGAGTCCCAGGTTTTAAAGTACTTTTTTGTTGACAACCATCAAATCTTGTCACACAATTTGGCACTAGTTCTCTAAATCTCTCTTACCCAACACTTCTCCACAAACATTTCAGGATAAAATTTTATTCGTTTTTTAAGCCTGTTAACAACTTATACCGGTTTTAATTATTCAATATAAAATAAAAAATACTCCATGTTGACCCAAAATTGACCCATTTTGGTCTTCGTTGATTCAACTATTTGTACTAGAGAATAGAACAAAATTGTGCCTTTTAAAGTACAACATTTCAAATTTCACGCTTACTATACCTATAATATTAAGAATGTTCAAATGATTATAAGAATCCTGTGCTTCCTTACCAGGAATACGAGGAAGCCTGGTCGTTATGTGAATCCCCTTCTCCAGATTCCACATTTTTCTTACTGTTTAATTTCAAATCATTTTTCTTTTTTTTGGACTTCTTTTTACTTGTTTTTTCTTTCTGTTGCTCTGGTTCCACAAAAATATTAGAATCACCAAGCGGAGCATACGGCATGGGGATGGCTTGAAACGGCCGAGCCATTTTAGGCTTCATTTGGGGTTCATTCGGTTCTACACCATCAGCCTCTCCTCTTATTTCCTAGAACATCACAACAATACATTAATTTCAATGGTAGTGGCAAATTTTAGTAGGTTAAATTAGGTGGTGCAGTAAATTCTTGATCGCATGTTAGGCTCGTATCCCAGAGGGGCGGCGATCAACCCCCCCCCCCCCCCAACCCTCAAGAACTTTGGGTTAAAAATCGACAATATATTATTAAATTCCGACTTTCTATTAAAATAGACTTTTACTTGAGTTAATTCGTCTTTTATTGTAAATAAAAATAAAATTTTAATATTTAATTTGAAAATGTGACGCGTTCCCTCGGCATACGCTCTTAAACGTCTAAACGTTTTAACAACAGATAGCGCTAGTGAAGCTTAGTCTCGAACATATGATTTTCAATACGTAATTTTTCAAGTGTAATATTCGCAGTTGAGTCCGGAATTGTTCGTGTTGGAAGAATAACTACTTATATTACTTAATAAACCATTTTTATAATAATAGCTTATTATGAAATTAATAATATACTCTAGCCATAAGTGTTATCAAAACTGGAATAATTATTTATTAAAAAGTCAAATTTGCTACGAATCTTTATCACGCTACCGATTTCTAATGCAAGCGTAGATAGAACTTTTTCTGTTCTATGTTTTTACATACACGCACGCGTGTGCGCGCACACACACACACACACACATTATATATATATATATATTCTTGATATTTAACGTTATCCATTGTTTTTCCGTTGCACTGACTTTATGAAGTTAATATATAACTAAGTAAGTAATTTAATCCACCATTAAGTGCAATAATTTTACCTTGAGTGATGAGGCACCTTTTGGTCTATTGACCATTGTCGAATCACTCTTTTGTTGTTTGGTTTGTAAGTTGGAGTGTAGTATTCCTTGTTGTATATATTTGTTATTTTTTCTATTTTGTTATTGGTGTATTTATATTTTAGGTAGATTTTTTTATTTTCATTATTTTCGTGTTCCGGTTGTAGTGTTGTGTTGAGGTTAGGTTTTTTTGTGAATTTATTGTATATATTTTTTATAATGTGTTTGTTGTATCCATTTTCTATTGCTATTTTTGTAATGTTATCTAATTCTTCATTTAATTTTTGTTTGTTATCCTGTGTGTATTTTATTGCTTTATTTATCATGTTACTGTAAGTGTTAACTTTGTGTGTCCAGGGGTGGTTAGATTTGTAGTGTATTGTGGTGTTGTTGGAAGTAGGTTTCCTGTATACTGTAGTTTCTATTATTTTATTATCATTTATATTTAAAGTAATGTCGAGGAAGTTGATTGTTCTATTTGTTTCTGTTTCAACGGTGAATTGTATGTTTTCGTTGTATGTATTTAGTTTGTTTAATATTATGACGTGTTCGTTGTGAATGGTAGGTTGGTATATTACAAGTATATGGTCTACATACCTTGTCCATAGTGAGATATTGTGTGTGCTTATTATAGGTTTAATTATTATTTGTTCAAAGTGTTGTAAATATATTTCTGACATGATATCATGTCATTTCTGACATGACCCATATCATCTATCATGTCAGAAATATATTTACAACACTTTGAACAAATAATAATTAAACCTATAATAAACACACACAATATCTCACTATGGACAAGGTATGTAGACGATATACTTGTAATATACCAACCTACCATTCACAACGAACACGTCATAATATTAAACAAACTAAATACATACAACGAAAACATACAATTCACCGTTGAAACAGAAACAAATAGAACAATCAACTTCCTCGACATTACTTTAAATATAAATGATAATAAAATAGAAACTACAGTATACAGGAAACCTACTTCCAACAACACCACAATACACTACAAATCTAACCACCCCTGGACACACAAAATTAACACTTACAGTAACATGATAAATAAAGCAATAAAATACACACAGGATAACAAACAAAAATTAAATGAAGAATTAGATAACATTACAAAAATAGCAATAGAAAATGGATACAACAAACACATTATAAAAAATATATACAATAAATTCACAAAAAAACCTAACCTCAACACAACACTACAACCGGAACACGAAAATAATGAAAATAAAAAAATCTACCTAAAATATAAATACACCAATAACAAAATAGAAAAAATAACAAATATATACAACAAAGAATACTACACTCCAACTTACAAACCAAACAACAAAAAGTGATTCGACAATGGTCAATAGACCGAAAGGTGCCTCATCACTCAAGGTAAAATTATTGCACTTAATGGTGGATAAAATTACTTACTTAGTAATATATTAACTTCATATATATATATATATATATATATATATATATATATATATATATATATATATATATGTATATATATATATATATATATATATATATATATATATATATATATATATAGGTTAGTTTTGGTTGGAATTCACATCAAACCTACAAACCACCTACAATATCTCCATTTCGACAGCAACCACCCAATAAACATAAAACGATCCATTCCATACAGTCAAGCAATCAGGAGTAAGAGAATCTATTCGAATGATAGGGAATTGGAAGATTTTAATAGAAAGATATCAACAGCCTTCCAGAGAAGAGGATACCCAAAAAACTCATTGAAAACCAAATTCATTCAGCACAATCCTCGGTTCACCATAAACCACAAACTGAACAAAATAAACTGTCTTTAATACCAGACTACCATCCTAGTCTACATAAACTCAACAAGATATTGAGAGATGGCTTCAAAATTCTTCAAGCTTCCGTCCACACCAAAAATCTTTTCACCGATCCACTGCAAATTTGGTACAAGCAACCTCCCAACTTGAAAAACATCCTAGTACATCCTAAACTACCAGACCCTGATGCAGAGAAACCACACAAACTTCCTCATGGCTCATCCCTCATGGGGTAGAGGTACAGATATATGTGAGAGTCGATCTATGAAATGATTGGTGTCCTGGGTATGTGATGGAAGGTTCTTTACTAAGGGTTGAAGGTGTGAGTCGAGGAAAGCTGAAATTCTTTCCGTTACTGAATTGCAGCCAGCAATTATTGTTCTTAGACCATATATATATATATATATATATATATATATATATATATATATATATATATATATATATATATATATATATTTAGGTTAGTTTTGGTTAAACCACTCAAACTTCCTCATGGCTTCTTCCCATTCAATAGACCTAGATGCAAAACATGTCCAATACACCCCTCAGCAAATAGTTTCAACAGCCAAACAACAAAAATGGTCTTCAAAATACAGAGTCATCATAACTGTACATCGAAAAATGTCATATGCCAGCTACAATGTAAATTTTGCTCAGCACAGTACATAGGCCTGACCACGGATAGTCTGAATACCAGAATGAATGGCCACAGACATGATGTTAAAATTATGAATATGGATAGACCAACAGCTCAACATGCTGCGAGTCACAACATCACAACTTTTGATGACTGTTATACCACAAAAATAATTAAATCACTCCCCCCTGATTGCAATCCCTCAGAACTGAGAAGGTGGGAACTATCATACCAGTGGTATACCAAGTCCAGAGAATCCCCTAACCTCAACATCAGATAAATCCATTCATTTTTTTTTTTTTTTTTTTTTTTTTTTTTTTTTTTTTTTTTTCCCCCCAAATAGCCTTATCTCTTTTCCCCTGACAGACTTATATAAACTATAATCACTCATATGTTCATGGAAACAATATATATATATATATATATATATATATCTTTAATCTGTGCATCTGTGACATCTGATTTCTACTCTACACAATCTGTGATTACAATTATTTTATTTCATTCTCTCATATTTCTTTTTGTGTTTTCTCTTCGATTGACAAAGACCACTGTGTGGTTGAAATATATCATTGTTTAAGTGCTTTTATGTGTTTCTATTTCAAGACTACAGAGTGGACTCTTACCAAGGTAAGTCTGTCAGTCTCCTAGTCCAAAAAATCTAAATAATCTTTACCAACCAAAACTAACCTAAAAATAAATATATATATATATATATATGAAGTTAATATATTACTATGTAAGTAATTTTATCCACCATTAAGTGCAATAATTTTACCTTGAGTGATGAGGCACCTTTCGGTCAATTGACCATTGTCGAATCACTGATGTTTTTCTGTTGTGGATGTTCGGTCTATGAAGTTGGTGTTTGTTGACGTTACGCGCACTTTTTCTTGATCTGTGTGTATGATATTTCTATATAGTATGTCTTCTGTATATGTTGTTTGTAGATTCATTAAGTTGTTGTGTAAGTTTTTATAAATGTGGTATTTTTCTAGTGAGTTTAGTTCTATTGGGTTGTTATTTATTTCCAGTATGGTTAGGTTATTTTCGTAATTTGTTATTTCGTGTTTATGGGATATTAGGTGTGCTGCAACATTTGATACTTTAGAATTTTTGTTTTTGAATGCTCTATAATGTTCTTCAAATCTTATTTTAAATGTTCTGGTTGTTTTTCCTATGTAAAAAGCGTTACAGTTGTTGCATGTGATTTTGTAAATTCCTGATAGGTTATGTTTTTCTGAATTTGTTATGTGGTTTGTGTTATTAAGGTATTTTATTTTGTTGTTTGGTTTGTAAGTTGGAGTGTAGTATTCTTTGTTGTATATATTTGTTATTTTTTCTATTTTGTTATTGGTGTATTTATATTTTAGGTAGATTTTTTTATTTTCATTATTTTCGTGTTCCGGTTGTAGTGTTGTGTTGAGGTTAGGTTTTTTGTGAATTTATTGTATATATTTTTTATAATGTGTTTGTTGTATCCATTTTCTATTGCTATTTTTGTAATGTTATCTAATTCTTCATTTAATTTTTGTTTGTTATCCTGTGTGTATTTTATTGCTTTATTTATCATGTTACTGTAAGTGTTAATTTTGTGTGTCCAGGGGTGGTTAGATTTGTAGTGTATTGTGGTGTTGTTGGAAGTAGGTTTCCTGTATACTGTAGTTTCTATTTTATTATCATTTATATTTAAAGTAATGTCGAGGAAGTTGATTGTTCTATTTGTTTCTGTTTCAACGGTGAATTGTATGTTTTCGTTGTATGTATTTAGTTTGTTTAATATTATGACGTGTTCTTTGTGAATGGTAGGTTGGTATATTACAAGTATATCGTCTACATATCTTGTCCATAGTGAGATATTGTGTGTGTTTATTATAGGTTTAATTATTATTTGTTCAAAGTGTTGTAAATATATTTCTGACATGACAGATGATATGGGTGAACCCATGGGGAGTCCTGTTGTTTGTTTATAATATTTATTGTTAAATTGGAAGTAATTTTGGTTACATATGTGTTTGGTTAGCGTAATGATACTATCTATTATGTTTCTTTTTTCGTTATTGTGTATCAGTTTGTTTTTTATTATTTCTATGGTTTCTTCTATTGGGATACTAGGGTACATGTTAGTTATGTCATAACTTATTATTTTTGTGTTGCTGTTTGTTTTTATCGTTTTTATTTTATTAATTAATTCGTATCCATTTTTTATATTGTATGTGTTGTTGATATGTATTTTAGATCTTAGGATTTTGTCTAGAATTTTTGCGATTATGTAAGATGGTGCTGTTGTGAAATTTATTAGTGGTCTAAATGGTGTGTTGGGTTTGTGGATTTTAGGTATCCCTGATAATACTGGTGCGCATGGTTTGAATGGGTATAATCTTGTGTGGTATTTTAATTTATTGTTATAGTTTAGGGTGTTACGGTGAGTGACTATTAAGTTTTTATTGTAATAAGGTATTTGTTAGTTGGGTCTGGGATTTGTTCGTATTTATTTTCTTTTATGTAGTTAGTCATTGAATCGATATATTTGGTATTTTCTATTATTACTGGAGTATTTGTTTTATCTGATTTTAATATTAAGTAGTCGTTGTTTTCTAGTTTTTCTCTGAGTTTTATAATTTCTTTTTTATTAATATATTGTTCCGTTTTTTTGTTTTTTTCCGTTTTTATTAGGTTAATTTTATTATTAATATTATTTCTTATGTGTTCAGTATTTTGGTGGGTAATTTTGTGAATGTTAGATTGTGTCAACTATTAGGTTTTTTATTATTTGTTTTTTGTTGAAGTTAGGTAGGTTATATTTGAAGGAATTTGTTATTATTATTTTTTCTTTTTCAGTAAATTGTGTTTTAGTTAAGTTTATGAATTTATTATTGTTAGAGGTGTGGGTTGGTTCTAGGCTATTTTTTAGGTTATGTTGTTGTTTTGATGTGTGGATTGGTTCTAGGCTATTTTTTAGGTTAAGTTGTTTTGATAAATTTTCGATTTTTTTGTTTTGTCTGTTAATAGTGTTTGTTTTATGTTTTATTATAATTTGTTGTGTTTTTTCGTGAATAATAGGTGTGAGAGTGTCAAAAGTTTTCATTATTTCCAAATTGGTTGTGTATAGTTGTAAATTGATTTGGCTTTTTTTATGGTAGGCAGCTTTAATGTTTTGTTTAATAATGTGTGATTCTGCTATTTTTGTTGCTTTATTGATAATAGTGTTTTGTTTATTTTGTATGTGTAATTTTGCGTATTTTGGTGTTATATTAAGTGTTAAGCATTTTTTATTAAGCTGTATTTTGATGATGCAATTCTGGAGTTTGATTTTTAGGTTAAGATATTTACGGTACAGTTGTTTACATTTATATTTATCATCATTTATATTTAAAGTAATGTCGAGGAAGTTGATTGTTCTATTTGTTTCTGTTTCAACGGTGAATTGTATGTTTTCGTTGTATGTATTTAGTTTGTTTAATATTATGACGTGTTCGTTGTGAATGGTAGGTTGGTATATTACAAGTATATCGTCTACATATCTTGTCCATAGTGAGATATTGTGTGTGTTTATTATAGGTATAAATGATAATAAAATAGAAACTACAGTATACAGGAAACCTACTTCCAACAACACCACAATACACTACAAATCTAACCACCCCTGGACACACAAAATTAACACTTACAGTAACATGATAAATAAAGCAATAAAATACACACAGGATAACAAACAAAAATTAAATGAAGAATTAGATAACATTACAAAAATAGCAATAGAAAATGGATACAACAAACACATTATAAAAAATATATACAATAAATTCACAAAAAAAACCTAACCTCAACACAACACTACAACCGGAACACGAAAATAATGAAAATAAAAAAATCTACCTAAAATATAAATACACCAATAACAAAATAGAAAAAATAACAAATATATACAACAAAGAATACTACACTCCAACTTACAAACCAAACAACAAAATAATAAAATATCTTAATAACAGAAACCACATAACAAATTCAGAAAAACATAACCTATCAGGAATTTACAAAATCACATGCAACAACTGTAACACTTTTTACATAGGAAAACAACCAGAACATTTAAAATAAGATTTGAAGAACATTATAGAGCATTCAAAAACAAAAATTCTAAAGTATCAAATGTTGCAGCACACCTAATATCCCATAAACACGAAATAACAAATTACGAAAATAACCTAACCATATTGGAAATAAATAACAACCCAATAGAACTAAACTCACTAGAAAAATGCCACATTTATAAAAACTTACACAACAACTTAATGAATCTACAAACAACATATACAGAAGACATACTATATAGAAATATCATACACACAGATCAAGAAAAAGTGCGCGTAACATCAACAAACACCAACTTCATAGACAGAACATCCACAACAGAAAAACATCAGTGATTCGACAATGGTCAATTGACCGAAAGGTGCCTCATCACTCAAGGTAAAATTATTGCACTTAATGGTGGATAAAATTACTTACATAGTAATATATTAACTTCATAAAGTCAGTGCAACGGAAAAACAATGGATAACGTTAAATATCAAGAATTTAATACCTACCAAGGTAAACAACTGTACCGTAAATATCTTAACCTAAAAATCAAACTCCAGAATTGCATCAACAAAATACAGCTTAATAAAAAATGCTTAACACTTAATATAACACCAAAATACGCAAAATTACACATAAAAAATAAACAAAACACTATTATCAATAAAGCAACAAAAATAGCAGAATCACACATTATTAAACAAAACATTAAAGCTGCCTACCATAAAAAAAGCCAAATCAATTTACAACTATACACAACCAATTTGGAAATAATGAAAACTTTTGACACTCTCACACCTATTATTCACGAAAAAACACAACAAATTATAATAAAACATAAAACAAACACTATTAACAGACAAAACAAAAAAATCGAAAATTTATCAAAACAACTTAACCTAAAAAATAGCCTAGAACCAATCCACACATCAAAACAACAACATAACCTAAAAAATAGCCTAGAACCAACCCACACCTCTAACAATAATAAATTCATAAACTTAACTAAAACACAATTTACTGAAAAAGAAAAAATAATAATAACAAATTCCTTCAAATATAACCTACCTAACTTCAACAAAAAACAAATAATAAAAAACCTAATAGTTGACACAGAATCTAACATTCACAAAATTACCCACCAAAATACTGAACACATAAGAAATAATATTAATAATAAAATTAACCTAATAAAAACGGAAAAAAACAAAAAAACGGAACAATATATTAATAAAAAAGAAATTATAAAACTCAGAGAAAAACTAGAAAACAACGACTACTTAATATTAAAATCAGATAAAACAAATACTCCAGTAATAATAGAAAATACCAAATATATCGATTCAATGACTAACTACATAAAAGAAAATAAATACGAACAAATCCCAGACCCAACTAACAAATACCTTATTACAATAAAAACTTAATAGTCACTCACCGTAACACCCTAAACTATAACAATAAATTAAAATACCACACAAGATTATACCCATTCAAACCATGCGCACCAGTATTATCAGGGATACCTAAAATCCACAAACCCAACACACCATTTAGACCACTAATAAATTTCACAACAGCACCATCTTACATAATCGCAAAAATTCTAGACAAAATCCTAAGATCTAAAATACATATCAACAACACATACAATATAAAAAATGGATACGAATTAATTAATAAAATAAAAACGATAAAAACAAACAGCAACACAAAAATAATAAGTTATGACATAACTAACATGTACCCTAGTATCCCAATAGAAGAAACCATAGAAATAATAAAAAACAAACTGATACACAATAACGAAAAAAGAAACATAATAGATAGTATCATTACGCTAACCAAACACATATGTAACCAAAATTACTTCCAATTTAACAATAAATATTATAAACAAACAACAGGACTCCCCATGGGTTCACCCATATCATCTGTCATGTCAGAAATATATTTACAACACTTTGAACAAATAATAATTAAACCTATAATAAACACACACAATATCTCACTATGGACAAGATATGTAGACGATATACTTGTAATATACCAACCTACCATTCACAAAGAACACGTCATAATATTAAACAAACTAAATACATACAACGAAAACATACAATTCACCGTTGAAACAGAAACAAATAGAACAATCAACTTCCTCGACATTACTTTAAATATAAATGATAATAAAATAGAAACTACAGTATACAGGAAACCTACTTCCAACAACACCACAATACACTACAAATCTAACCACCCCTGGACACACAAAATTAACACTTACAGTAACATGATAAATAAAGCAATAAAATACACACAGGATAACAAACAAAAATTAAATGAAGAATTAGATAACATTACAAAAATAGCAATAGAAAATGGATACAACAAACACATTATAAAAAATATATACAATAAATTCACAAAAAACCTAACCTCAACACAACACTACAACCGGAACACGAAAATAATGAAAATAAAAAAATCTACCTAAAATATAAATACACCAATAACAAAATAGAAAAAATAACAAATATATACAACAAAGAATACTACACTCCAACTTACAAACCAAACAACAAAATAAAATACCTTAATAACACAAACCACATAACAAATTCAGAAAAACATAACCTATCAGGAATTTACAAAATCACATGCAACAACTGTAACGCTTTTTACATAGGAAAAACAACCAGAACATTTAAAATAAGATTTGAAGAACATTATAGAGCATTCAAAAACAAAAATTCTAAAGTATCAAATGTTGCAGCACACCTAATATCCCATAAACACGAAATAACAAATTACGAAAATAACCTAACCATACTGGAAATAAATAACAACCCAATAGAACTAAACTCACTAGAAAAATACCACATTTATAAAAACTTACACAACAACTTAATGAATCTACAAACAACATATACAGAAGACATACTATATAGAAATATCATACACACAGATCAAGAAAAAGTGCGCGTAACGTCAACAAACACCAACTTCATAGACCGAACATCCACAACAGAAAAACATCAGTGATTCGACAATGGTCAATTGACCGAAAGGTGCCTCATCACTCAAGGTAAAATTATTGCACTTAATGGTGGATAAAATTACTTACATAGTAATATATTAACTTCATAAAGTCAGTGCAACGGAAAAACAATGGATAACGTTAAATATCAAGAATATATATATATATATATATATATATATATATATATATATGAAGTTAATATATTACTATTTTTGAGTGATTCGACAATGGTCAAAGACCGAAAGGTGCCTCATCACTCAAGGTAAAATTATTGCACTTAATGGTGGATAAAATTACTCAAAAATAGTAATATATTAACTTCATAAAGTCAGTGCAACGGAAAAACAATGGATAATATTAAATATCAAGAATATATATATATATATATATATATATATATATATATATATATATATATATATATATATAATGCATCGATCACCCCCCCCCCAAAGCAAGTCGCTGGATACGTGCCTGCATGTTCACCTAGTAATCTAGTGAACATAACAGAAATTATTTTGCATCAGTAATAAATAATACCTTATTTGATATTCTGACAAATCTAGTAATGTAATGTAAATAGTATATATGCCTTGATATTTAATTCTTTAGCTAATATTATGAGTTATTCATGCATTTTTTCACCGTGTATATATAGTAGATATAATGACTCATTAAGTAACTTGAAAATATCACAGCACAGTTCATTTGAGAAGTTCAATAAAACCTCTCCTAACCAATTCTTGAAAGTATGAAACCTCATAGTGTATTGAAAAATCAATATCTTGTATTCATTTGAAATAGACAAACTGTTTAATTCCCCAAGCACTAAATAGTAGCATATATAATCTGCACTGAATTCAATTACCAATAAAATTAAGTGACGATTTTGTCGATATTATTGTCAAATTCACTCTTAAAATTTAATCTACAGTAGAATCTCGCTTATCTCTCATAAAACAAGCTGCCATGACCTTGCATAGTTGGGAAAAGTTAAAAAACAAAGAAAATTCTAGTTTTACAAATTTGTTATATGTTAAGTTGACAATGTACACGGTTGCAAACACTTTACTAAAGATTTGACTGGTACAGTAAATATTAAAGAAATGAACATACTTTATGAAGATTTAAAAAATGTTCTAACCCTTGTCTGCTTTGCCGATGTTTGCCGTTTTCTTGCTTCCAAACGCAGAGCATTTTTTATTTCTGCGAGTGTCGAATAAGCGAGGCTCTACTGTAGTTTGCAATCTTCCTCTCTACAAATTGTTAATCCTCACATGTTTTTAATTTCCTTTATATAGTATATGATGATTATTTTGTTCACGTCAGATAAACTATTTCCAATTCAATATTGAAAACTATTCATTACTACGTGATGAAAAACTCATTACTAAAAACATTATTTTTAGAGCATGATAGAGTATTTAGAGAGCCAAGGCATCACTTGTGCAGGGTTGCATAATTGCAATAAACTACTCTCTACTGGGGTAATTAAGAGTCACTAACTCATTACATGTACACCTCTTCTATGCACCCTAGGAATACATAACTGAGATTATATTGAATTTGGTAATGTGTGTTTATGTCTTTACTCTATTGTCTGATACTACTAGGAATAATAAACCCTTTTCCGTAGTGGGGTCTGGCCACACCCCTTCAGTGGTTTAACGTATGTGAGGACTTTATGTCCCTATTAGTCCATATACACAATGTCTAGCTTACTTGTTCTATATTCTCTGACGAGAAGGTTTGGTTTTCAAAATACTGTAGGCACTGGAGTCCAGCAACCACATGATCAAGAGCTTGGCAACACCTTTCTTCTAAGCTCCCCCCTAATGTAGGTGGCGGTACATACTTTGAATCTAAAACACAATATTTTATACAATCTAAAATCAAAAATATGGATACATCGATCTTGAAAGTACCTTATCATCTTACAAGATGTATACAAATACCATACCACAATAAGAAATGAAACCATTGTTAGAAGTTATATATATATATATATATATATATATATATATATATATATATATGAAGTTAATAAATTACCAATTTTGAGTAATTTTATCCACCATTAAGTGCAATAATTTTACCTTGAGTGATGAGGCACCTTTCGGTCTTTGACCATTGTCGAATCACTGATTGTTCTCTGCTGTGGATGCTATGTCCGTGAAGCCGGTGTTTGTAGAAGTTACGCGCACTATTTCTTGATCTGTGTGTATGAGGTTTCTGTATAGTATGTCTTCTGTATATGTTGTTTGTAAATTCATTAAGTTGTTGTGTATGTTTTTATAAATGTGGTATTTTTCTAGTGAGTTTAGTTCTATTGGGTTGTTATTTATTTCCAGTATGGTTAGGTTATTTTCGTAATTTGTAATTTCGTGTTTATGGGAAATTAGGTGTGCTGCAACATTTGATACTTTAGAATTTTTATTTTTGAATGCTCTATAATGTTCTTCAAATCTTATTTTAAACGTTCTGGATGTTTTTCCTATGTAAAAGGCGTTACAGTTGTTGCATAGGAAAAACATCCAGAACGTTTAAAATAAGATTTGAAGAACATTATAGAGCATTCAAAAATAAAAATTCTAAAGTATCAAATGTTGCAGCACACCTAATTTCCCATAAACACGAAATTACAAATTACGAAAATAACCTAACCATACTGGAAATAAATAACAACCCAATAGAACTAAACTCACTAGAAAAATACCACATTTATAAAAACATACACAACAACTTAATGAATTTACAAACAACATATACAGAAGACATACTATACAGAAACCTCATACACACAGATCAAGAAATAGTGCGCGTAACTTCTACAAACACCGGCTTCACGGACATAGCATCCACAGCAGAGAACAATCAGTGATTCGACAATGGTCAAAGACCGAAAGGTGCCTCATCACTCAAGGTAAAATTATTGCACTTAATGGTGGATAAAATTACTCAAAATTGGTAATTTATTAACTTCATAAAGTCAGTGCAACGGAAAAACAATGGATAATATTAAATATCAGGAATATATATATATATATATATATATATATATACAGATTTTTTGGACTAGGAGACTGACAGACTTACCTTGGTAAGAGTCCACTCTGTAGTCTTGAAATAGAAACACATAAAAGCACTTAATCAATGATATATTTCAACCACACGTGGTCTTTGTCAATCAAAGAGAAAACACAAAAAGAAATATGAGAGAATGAAATAAAATAAATATAAGTTGTAATCACAGATTGTGTAGAAATCAGATGTCACAGATTAAAGATATTGTATTGATATGTATTGTTTCCATGAGCATATGAGTGATTATAGTTTATATAAGTCTGTCAGGGAAAAAGAGATTGGAGACATCTAAAAAAGCTATAAGAAAAAAAAAAAAAAAAAAAGATTGAATGGATTTATCTGATGTTGAGGTTAGGGGATTCTCTGGACTTGGTATACCACTGGTATGATAGTTCCCATCTTCTCAGTTCTGAGGGATTTCAATCAGGGGGGAGTGATTTAATTATTTTTGTGGTATAGCAGTCATCAAAAGTTGTGATGTTGTGACTCGCAGCATGATTAGCTGTTGGCCTATCCATATTCATAATTTTAACATCATGTCTGTGGCCATTCATTCTGATATTCAGACCATCCGTGGTCAGGCCTATGTACTGTGCTGAGCAAAGTTTACATTGTAGCTGGTATATGACATTTTTCAATGTACAATTATGATGACCCTGTATTTTGAAGACCATTTTTGTTGTTTGGCTGTTGAAACTATTTGCTGAGGGGTGTATTGGACATGTCTTGCATCTAGGTCTATTACATGGGAAGGAGCCATGAGGAAGTTTGTGTGGTTTTTCTGCATCAGGGTCTGGTAGTTTAGGATGTACTAGGATGTTTTTCAAGTTGGGAGGTTGCTTGTACCAAATTTGCGGTGGATCGGTGAAAAGATTTTTGGTGTGGACGGAAGCTTGAAGAATTTTGAAGCCATCTCTCAATATCTTGTTGAGTTTATGTAGACCAGGATGGTAGTCTGTTATTAAAGACAGTTTATTTTGTTCTGTTTGTGGTTTATGGTGAACTGAGGATTGTGCTGAATGAATTTGGTTTTCAATGAGTTTTTTTGGGTATCCTCTTCTCTGGAAGGCTGTTGATATCTTTCTATTAAAATCTTCCAATTCCCTATCATTCGAATAGATTCTCTTACCCCTGATTGCTTGACTGTATGGAATGGATCGTTTTATGTTTATTGGGTGGTTGCTGTCAAAATGGAGATATTGTAGGTGGTTTGTAGGTTTGATGTGAATTCCTGTGTTGATATTTCCATTCTGGAGTATTACCTCTACATCCAAAAAGGTGATGGCTGATGTAGATTTCTCCCAGGTAAATTGAAGTGTGGAGAATTGTGTCAGGCTGTCTAAAAATGTCTCAAGTGTTGAAGCACCCTGTGTCCAAATTAGGAAGATGTCATCTATATATCTATACCAACATAATGGCTGGTGTGTTTGTGTCTTTAGAAAACTTTCTTCCAACAATCCCATGTACAGATTTGGGTACGATGGTGCCATTCTGGTACCCATTGCTGTTCCCTTTATTTGAAGGTAGTTCCTTCCCTCAAACTGAAAGTTGTTCTTCTCGAGGATGAACCTGGTCAGGTTCACAAGAAAAGGTGTAGTGGGTGAAGGCTTGCCTGGGCGTTTGTTTAGAAAATTCTCTATTGCAGATAGGCCATGTGCATGAGGGATGTTGGTATAGAGAGAGGTGACATCTATGGTGACCAAAATAGTTACCGGGGGTAGAGGTACAGATATTTGTGAGAGTCGATCTATGAAGTGATTGGTGTCCTGGGTATGTGATGGAAGGTTCTTTACTAAGGGTTGAAGGTGTGAGTCGAGGAAAGCTGAAATTCTTTCCGTTACTGAATTGCAGCCAGCAATTATTGGTCTACCAGGTGGAGGGATTATGTTTTTGTGGATCTTTGGTAATATATAGAATTGAGGAGTAGAGGGGTTTTCATTATATAATAATTTTAAAGATGTTTCCGAAATATTTTGTTCAGGAGCTGTATATTTGAGTAGGTCCGAGAGTAAATTGTTGAATTCTGTAGTAGGATTATCTGTAAGTATTTTGTATGTTGTGATGTCTGACAGTTGCTTATTTGCTTCTTTGTTCATGATGACAGTGGTTGAACCTTTATCTGCTGGAAGAATCATAATGTCTTTATTGTTTTTCAACGAAAAAAAAACATATAATATATATATTATTGATATTTTACATTATCCATTGTTTTTCCGTTGCACTGACTTTATGAAATTAATATATTACTACTGTACGTAATTTTACTTAGTAGTAAAAATTACTTACAATAGTAATATATTAACTTCATATATATATATATATATATATATATATATATATATATATATATATATATATATAGATTTTTTGGACTAGGAGACTGACAGACTTACCTTGGTAAGAGTCCACTCTGTAGTCTTGATTACAATTATTTTATTTCATTCTCTCATATTTCTTTTTGTGTTTTCTCTTCGACTGACAAAGACCACTGTGTGGTTGAAATATATCATTGTTTAAGTGCTTTTATGTGTTTCTATTTCAAGACTACAGAGTGGACTCTTACCAAGGTAAGTCTGTTAGTCTCCTAGTCCAAAAAATCTAAATAATCTTTACCAACCAAAACTAACCTAAAAATAAATAAATAAATATATATATATATATATATATATATATATATATATATATATATATATATATATATATATATATATGAAGTTAATAAATTACCAATTTTGAGTAATTTTTCCACCATTAAGTGCAATAAATTTACCTTGAGTGATGAGGCACCTTTCGGTCTTTGACCATTGTCGAATCACTCTGGTCCGGAGTGATTCGACAATGGTCAAAGACCGAAAGGTGCCTCATCACTCAAGGTAAATTTATTGCACTTAATGGTGGAAAAATTACTCAAAATTGGTAATTTATTAACTTCATAAAGTCAGTGCAACGGAAAAACAATGGATAATATTAAATATCAGGAATATATATATATATATATATATATATAGGAATTTTTGGACTAGATAGGAGACTGACAGACTTACCTAATGGCAATAGTCCAAAACTGCAATCTCTTGGATTTATACACATCTGTGGTTCACTTCAGTCTTTTGTTTTTCTCTTTTTTGATTGATGAAGATCATATTTGATCGAAATATTTCAATAGTGTGTTAAGTTTTTATATGTGTTCATTTCCAAGAGATTGCCGTTTTGGACTATTGCCATTAGGTAAGTCTGTCAGTCTTCTATTTAGTCCAAAAATTCCTAAATAAGCTTTAAGCTCAACTAGAACTAACCTAAATATATATATATATATATATATATATATATATATATATATATATATGAAGTTAATAAATTACTATTATTTGGTGTGAATTTGCACCTTTCGGTCACTTAACTATTGTCGAATCACTGATATATATCACATATATATTAGTGATGGGTCGATTCTCGATTCCACCGATTCTGGACACCGGAATCGAGAATTAATTGCAAAAGTTGATTCCAAATGCCTCGATTCCAGCACAGCCGGGGCATTTACACATTCGTCAATAAATATTTGTTGCCACTCTAACATAATATCGCATAACACATTGGACGGTAAAATATTCATCACTACTCTAACATTATGTTCCATTTACACATTTAGCGCTAAAACATTCGTTGCCGCTCTAACATAATGTCGCGTTCATACATCGAGCTGATCTAACATGATGTCGTGTTTAGACATTGTGCGTTAAAATATCCATCGCTCAAAAAGAATGTGGCACTACTACAGTAGCTATAAGCATGCATGATGATACTTTTATTATTGAAACTCGTTTTAATGCATAACTGTGACTCAGAGTCAGAGTTCGTTATTACTCAATAGTTACTTTGCTATCAGAAGGATTCTAAAAAGCTTTGGGATGGTTCTTTCAGTTAATTCTTTTAGGTAACATAGACAGTTTTCTGAAACCTATTTCACTCAGGGAATCAAAACAATATTATGTGAATTATGTACAATTAGTTTAGAATTTTTAACTTCTTGAATATGATATGCATTCGCATATTGGAATTTCCTCTGTCTAAGAGACAAAATCTTTTACTTACTATTTTTTTGCTTGAAATCTGAGATACACAGAGTCTTGATAGCATTTGAGAATTCCTCCGCACGTTCTTCTTCCTCCTCTTCTTCTTGCGGTTTCGTACAAAGTGGTTCGTCATCAAGACAAGGGCAAGCTGGATCAGTATTAACAGGCACATACAAGTCGGACAACATGTAGTGCGCTGAAGTTACTATCTGAGATAACAAGTTATTGCAAGTTTAATGGCAAATTAACAGTAACATTGGTTTTTAACAGATAAAGGACAAAAAATTGTAAAGAAACATCATCACATAACTAAGAACTTTCAATGTACAAAAATATTTATATTTTAAAAAATTTCAAGTACATGATGTTTTAAATGTACATGATTTATATATCACATCAAAATTTTAAGTTTTTCTTTTTCTTCAATTCCTTCTATTAGTTCACACTCTTTTTATATGTACCTTGTTCAAATTTTCAATCGTTAATAAAGTACTTTTTACTCATCCACTCAAGTTCAAATAATTTGTTTCAACTTGTAGTATATGACAATTGATATTATTGAAGTTTTTTTCAAATATTAATTCATTGATTGAATTAGGGTTAAAATAAGTGATAACATGTGCTTTCATAAAACACATGGTTTTATGTTATATGTTGTGTGATAGAACAGCTGTTTCAACGCATAGATTATGTTACTTTATTTATATTCAATAAATTAAGTAGCTAAAACCAAATTTGTCTTTGATGACTTAAGTAGGAATTGACTTTAAAGTTTTTTTGTTTATTTCTTCAATATGCGTGTTTATTTTGTTATACAAGTTTTAATATAGTAGTGTTACAATGTTTGAAATTGATGAATAAATTAGAGGCATCAGTGAATTTAAATAATTAATATAATTGTAAATTTCAAAATCATTGACGTTTCTTAAATTTATTGACTAGGATAGGCAAATAAATTAGTCAGAATAGACGACTTTTGTAATGACTTCAAAACTAATATATGTTATTGAAAATAAAATACTCTTAGTCATCTGTATAACAACCTCTTTTTTAATGTTCACTTGTTAAATTTATTCAATAAGTATTTTCATTATACTGTAGGAGAATTTCAAAAGTATATATACAGAGTACACCTTTCATTTTTATTTTTTAAGACATTTGCCAAAGTGTCATACTTGCTTAAATTATACTTTTAAAATTTCTTCTATACTGGAAATAAAGTTTTTTGGAAATATGTCAACAAGGCGTTAAAACTAAATAAACCCATACACACTCAAACAAACAAAAGACCAAATATTATATGTAATGCAATTGCAGAAATTCTACCCGTAATACTTTATATAATTTTACTGTTTAAAGAAATACAATACCTGTGGGTATTTTTCTTTTGGTAATAAACTCAAACAGTTTTTGAGAAGAACACGTATTGTGCCAGGTTGTACAGTTTTTGTATTATTCGCTGAATGCTTCATATTTCTAGCAACTCTGTACAACAACATAGCTACTGGAATTGTAAACGGATTCTGGCCTTTATCCACCAAGCTTTCTGAACATAAGCAAGTCAGGTCATAAAGCTTAACTACATCTTCGTTTTTACCTAGAAACCAATGACGCAATAGGTTAGTTTTATCTTAAATTTAATATTATTTTCTTTAAACAATGTATTTACTGTCCAGCTGCCAGGAGAACTGAAGCAATGTATGAAGGGAGCAGGGAGGTAGTTCTTAGAAAGTCTTTTACTTTATTATTATCTATTTTCATCTTCACTTCTTTCCATTGTTCTATCTTTATTTTACAAATATTTTTGTTACGTTTATTTAGTGTTCACGGGTGCTTCAATTTAGTGTTTAATAGTGAGTGAACGATATTTTGTGTACACATTACGAATATAACAGGTAAATATTGTAAAGTGAAAACTTCTATAAAGACACCTACAAAAACTTTTTGGATAGGCATAAACATACAATTTTGCGACAGTATAATTTCCCTCAGGTTATACTACGAGTGACCTCAAAGTGAATAAAATAATAACATATGATTTCATACAACAGGTTATTTTGTAGAACAGCTGTTTTGTTTTTTATTCTTACATTATTTGAGATTTTTTGACTAAGCTGGAGACTGACAGACCTACCTTGATAATAGTCCTGTATGTAATCTTTAAATAGCACTCGTGAACACTAAAACAATTTTATATTTCAGACAAACTATGAATCTCTTCGACAATCAGAGAGAGAGAAACTAAACTGAGTCACAAGTACAAATAGAGGTATACAAATTCAAATATATTAGTTCCACAGATATGACACATATAAAGTATTTAAAGTTTTATTATCACTTGGCAAAAAAAAACACTAATAAGTAAGTGGTTTTTTTGCCCAAGTGATACCAAAAATGTAATTATAAGGAAAACCAAAAGATGTTCAACAAAAAACTGCAAATTATAAAAAGTAAATTATTATATGTATTGTTTGTATAAACTTATAGATAATAATGACTATAATTTATTGTTATTTTTGTTGAGAAAAAAAAGGTTGTCACAAGGAAGGGGAACTGGAGTTGTCTGATGGTGAGATCAGGGAGTTCTCTAAACTTGGTGTACCTCTGATATGACAGCTTCTATCTTAGCTGTGAGAGATTGAAATCGCAGGAAGTAAGTGGTTTTTTTGCCCAAGTGATACCAAAAATGTAATTATAAGGAAAACCAAAAGATGTTCAACAAAAAACTGCAAATTATAAAAAGTAAATTATTATATGTATTGTTTGTATAAACTTATAGATAATAATGACTATAATTTATTGTTATTTTTGTTGAGAAAAAAAAGGTTGTCACAAGGAAGGGGAACTGGAGTTGTCTGATGGTGAGATCAGGGAATTCTCTAAACTTGGTGTACCACTGATATGACAGCTTCTATCTTAGCTGTGAGAGATTGAAATCGCAGGAGGGGAGGATGTAAATTACTTTTGTGATCCAACAGTCATTGAAAGACATGATTTTGTGACTAACAATGTGTTGAGCTGTAGGCCTATCTGTATTCATGGTTCCAACATCATGTCTGTAGCAATTCATTTTGATATTTAGATCATCCGTAGTTCCAACAATATACTGTGATGAGAAAAATTTACTTTGCAACAGGTATATCACATTTTTTGATGTATTAAGTATCATGAAGCTGATTCTTGAAATCTATTTTGGTAGTGAAGCTATTGAAACTATTTGTTTGGAAGATTAATGGACATACCTTACATCTAGTTCAATTTCATGGAAAGGAGCCATAAGGAAATGTGTATGATTTTTCAAAATTAAAATCTGGTAATTTAGAATGTATTAAAATATTTTTTTAAGTTGTGAGGTTGCTTGAACTAAATTTAAGAAGATTTTATTTTAAGATTACAGACCAAACTTTATCAAGTTAGGTTTTGTAAGTGTCCTACCTTATTCTTACATTACATATAAACCTAAAGAAGATTAGATATGCAATTAAACAATGTGTTTATAACACTGCTAAGTATACTACACAGGCGATGGGCTGACAGAGTGGGTTCAACATTAACACGGGTGAACATGTAAAAACCAATCTTTCAAACATGATACCATATCCGTTAAACTTTAGTACTCCTAGTGGTCGGACTATATACAACAAAGGAGGCATGCTAAAATAAATGGTTCTTAGGTAACTTTATACTTGTTACAAAAAAATTACTTTATCTCTTATAAATCACCAAAATAACACTAGTAAACAAAGTATTATATGTATATAGAAACACACTATTTGAGTAATAATAATTAGGGATTCCGATTCTCGATTCCAGGAATCGTCCATTCTAGGTGGTATCGAGGAATCGTCGATACTCGATTCTTCATTCATAAAAGTGTCGATTCCGATTCCTATTTTGTTAACTATTAAAATATGTGTGTAAAGTAATTTATTAGAAAAATAATTAATTACCAACTATATCTTATTTATGTATTAGTTGCTT
The DNA here is from genome assembly GCA_036971475.1 of Prosapia bicincta. NCBI lineage: Eukaryota > Metazoa > Arthropoda > Insecta > Hemiptera > Cercopidae > Prosapia > Prosapia bicincta. The sequence goes on along the minus strand of JBAIZL010000005.1, from coordinate 285,751,185 downwards.
TGAATGAATTAAATGATTTAAGTAAACGTGAAATATAACGAAAATAAATTATTATTTATGAAGCAACAGCAATCAAGATCGTAACCATTTCTGGTCGTTTGACATCGCTCGTCTCTCTCTCTCTCTCTCTCTCTCTCTCTCTCTCTCTCACTAGAGCGGGTTCGATACTCTCTCTCTCCCCCACGTGTCTTACTGCCACTGATTTATAGATGTCAGAACAAAACACAAAAAAAGTACAGTAAAAACTCGATTAACCGTGGCCATGACGGTTCAGCGAATAGACGAACAGAAACACTGTATTATTCCTCCGAAACTTAACCTCAATAAATTATATTATAGACAGATATCACTCTCGCCGTAATGTAATATATTTGAGAGCGAAAAGAAAATAAACACGATTGTAATAGCAAATGAAACTATTTATTATATGATAAACAGATCCGCACAGTAGCTACAAATGTAGCAAAATAATGTACAGTAATATAAACTTACACGTGAAATAGTTCGTGTAGTTTAACAAAGCAAACGCGTCACTGCACCTTAATACTTTAGCTGCCGGCCACAATATCGGCGTTTTCATAGAGGATTGCCATAATATTTTAAGCTCATTTTTAAATAATGTGTTCTTATACTTTGTTCCCCTATCATATCTAAGTATGAATATATGTTTGTTATCATAATATTTATAAAAATACGTGTCAGACCAACTGGCCCAACATAGTGTTTTCCTACCGTAAATTAAACGTAAATAAACTCCGTCACCAATTGACGCAACATAGTTTTTTATTTAATTAAATTTTATTATCTGTGCAACACTGTTTTGATGTTTTGTGTTTTGTTAGCAAGAAACAACAAAACCATAATTTCATGTCCCAGTTACCCAAATAATAAATTGACTGGTGATAAAAGTGTTTTGGCGCCTATCACTAAGACACGTAAACGTGTCACATGTGATTGATTTGTGAGTTTATAAATATTTTGAATATAGAACTAAAGTGTAATATATTCTCTCTCTGATAAGTAATGCTACAGGTCCAGTAAATACTATCCAAGATTCATATTAAGTAAAAGTTTTAACACGAAATAATTTATTTGTTAAGGAATTTACGTTATAATTTACTTCCTAGTGAGGATGAGTTTATCTAAGTGTATCAATGTTTGTACTTAACTTTAACCAAGTCCGTTTTTAAGGATTATTTTACAACTAAATATTTAGTCAATATTTCCGAATTACTTTTAAGGTTTGTGAAATTTTGAAAACAGTAGTGAAAATCATTACAATACGTTATAACAAATATGTGTGTCGACCCGTAACTACGCACAAAAAGCTCTTAGAATAACATCATGTTTTTAATGCCGTCGGCGTGTATCTATCAAACAAAAACCATCGTAATTACATCTGTATGTAGTGTGAAGCTTGTTGTTTAATACTGTGTCTTCATTTTTCCAAAAGTAGCAACACCTGCTGAGTAGTACTAATAAACATAAAGCGTTAAGAGGCCCGACAGTATTCGGTTCAGGGTACTGGCCGTCGCGTCAATTCGATGACGGTTAACAGAAACTGATGGTGGAAAACCACATAATACATCAAATATGAAAAAGCACTTAACAACATTCAATTTGCCCAAATGTATCAACAAAGAAGATCTATACTTGAAGAAACTTTATCCTCAGACACAGGACCTACAAGTGATAGTCGGTTAAAAATCAACTGGGATTGAGTAAAAATACAAAATAAGCCTGAATCAGTTGCACTTGTTCCAGACACCTGAAGAAAAAAGGTCCCACCAGATGTGGAGAAGGTATGCCTTACTAATCCAGAATGTTGAGGAAGAAGGTACCCCAGGAGAATTGACAGTAGAAGAAGAAGTAAACAATTATCTGGAGGAACCATAGCCAGTCCAGATTGTGATGTTGGGAAGTATTGGGCAGTACAAAGTGCCAAATACCCTCATTTAAATGCAATGGCAATAAAATACCTGTCTGCCCACTCGCGGCAATGTTTTCTGAAAAGCCTTTCTCAACTTCAGGAGTTATATATGAGAGGCGATGAAACTAGCTTGACCCACGTGTTCAAATGCTTGTGTTTTTGAACAGAAATGTACATTACCTGCCAGACTTTTAAATATTAAAAACTACCCTATTTGTATTAATTTTTTACTTTTTATGTTGTTCGTTTGTTTTTAATTTTGGTTTTGTTTTAGAGACAATGTAAATAGGCTTAGGTATTTTTTCAAATATCATAAAATAGTGTAAAGTTCACATTTTTAACTTTAAAATAAGTCGATACTTTTATCTGATATGTTTTTATGCTTTTAAAAATTCCTATTGATAAATCAAGGTTGAAGGTTTTGTGTAGCCTATTACATTAAAACAGAACTTTTAAAAGGTTTTGCCATATGACCAAGATGATAAATAAATTAATTATTAGAGAACTAGCATGTAAGCTAATATGACTTGAAAGAATCAAGAATCGAAAGGAAAATTTTAGAATCGGAATCGGAATCAAAAATTTTAGGAATCGGCCCATGCCTAATAATAATTATTATTTGTAAAAGTATAATTTATTATGGTGATTATAAAAATAATTTTCGCATATTCCCTTTGTGAATACTGTAATTTAAATAATTCATGAACATATAAATATTAAACAATTTTGTTTACCCAGATTTGATAATATATAATGATAAACACCTACGGATCAAAAACCAATCAGATTTATAAAACTAACCTACCTTTAAACAACCAATATGTGTGGCCTGCTTTAGTCGCATTGGACTTGAGAAAGGATAAGATATTTTGTGCCACATCTCTTATAATCTTTGGTGAAAACTTTGAATCTTTCATTTTTGGCAATTCTTCTGTCTTGACAAGCTCGTACCTCTGTACAATACCATCCAAGTGGTAGCACATAACTACTTCAGGTACGTTACTCATTAAGTTATCTAGCCAATAATCTATGCCAGTGAGCACACTTATAGGCTTCGTCATGTCTCTGAAACAAAAAAATTATAATAAAAAAAATTGATATGCTGTATATGCATATTTGAATAACAATGAGTTGTGTTATACAGCTAATTTCTCTGATACAGAGGATTAAATAGCCTACAATGAAATACTATGAACAGGAAATGGAAAAAGTTCAAAACTTTCCAGTAACAGTTACAATTATCAAACCCATAATTTCAAATTCCCTAGTAAATTATATCTTTACAGCTTATTTATAAATTTCAAAATTGGAGAAATTATACTGGCTAAAACATACCCAAGTAAAGAAATACATAATTTCAAAATTCCCAATCCTATTTAACCCAATGCGATCTAGTTTATGGACTAGCCTAGCTTATCATGAATGTTGTCATTGTTTGAATGATTTGTTTGGTTCAAGAAAGTTTATTTTCTGATATGTTATCCAAAAAACTAGTCTTTTGTGCTTTCTAAGGGATATTTATCAGCTTTCAAAACTTACAGCTTAAATAAAGAAAGATAATTATGGCTTTCTGTCAAAACATAATCTGTCAGACATCAGGAGTTTTTACATCAACTAGAGTGAGAAGCTCAGTATAGTGTCGGTGTTTATCAGTAGCTGATGTTTCTTTGTAGTTTTTTATAAGTACTGTATTCTGGGGTACATAAGAAATTAACAATAACAGTGGGAGCCTAGAACATAAAGCAATCTTCAAAGCATAACTTTTAATTTGTTTTTACTAGTTATGATTACATATAATAATCAATTAACAAATAATAAATTAACTAAGGTACAAAATACAAATAAAAAAATTGCACTCGGAAAAAGTGCAAGTGCTTTTATAAATGAAAATATTTTTGTAGCAAAATACAGCTCAATTGACACTAAGAATTAATTCATCCATGCTAGTGTCCATGGCATGCATTAGATCACCAATGGGTTATCCAAGTTAGCAAGAAAAACGACATTTCAATCACATTGAGATATGACGTGCTTGTTGTGCAAAAGCTGTTATGATCAATTTTCTATACTGATTAGTATTACTTTATGATTTGTAATATTATTTATAAATTTAGATATAAGACAATAATGTTCTAAAACATTAGCTCCGGGAAAAAACTATCATGTTACTCGTTATTTAATTAGAACAGACCAGATGGGGTAGCTGATGAAGGATCCTTTTTGACAATCCCACCAAATCACATTTAATAAAGCTTATATCAACTTTCTTGAACTTCAAACATTTCCTCTGTTTAGAAAGATATAAAATCACACTGGGAAGTGAAAAAAAAATTTTCATATTTAAGTTCATTGGGCAAGGTCACGCAGCAAACCTGCTTTTTTGCAACAAACATTTTGTGGATTTTAAATTATCTTTTTTATTATTTTTATTCTAACACAATTTTTAGAATTATCATATCGATTAATAGTCTAATGACTATTTAGGCGGTAATAGAAAATTAGCAGTAATACAAAATAACGTTACAATGTCTTTAGTTAGATCTCTGTTTTCAAATTTGGATGCCGAGGATAATTAAATCCCTTAAACCTGCAAAAGTTTCTGAATTGGGTTCAAGACCATACTTAAAAACTGAGTTTATTAACCAATTTCTTCCGTAATGGGCATTACCCATTGAACATTTTAGGGCAAAATTATTCAAGTCCTTCATTTCTTTCCAATACATAATATACATTGTTGATTCAGCCAGAATGAAACAACTGTGTTCAATTACATATACACCAAGCTCTCTCTTAACCCTCTTTCTATATAAGATACCACATTTTACAACAACTGATCTCATTTCAATATATTACCCTTTATTTTCAAAACTTTATTTAATAAACCCATCTATTTAATGGCACCAAATCTACCAGTCGCAAAGTAGCGGATTATCCACAATGTACTTACCTAAGCCTAAGACTAATGCAGGGATGAGTGGATCCACCAAAAATTGGCATGTCAGTGCCGAGTAACATTTGAATGTCTTCAAATGTCCATACAACATTGCGATTGTAAGTATGTTCAATAGCTGGATCAGGCAATTCTTCTTCCACAGGAGGCTCTGGTAAGGGTGGCCATGTCTATATTGACAAAATGATACTCATAATAAAATAATAATGCAAATTAAAATTATATGATTGAACATATTATTGTAAAAATTTAAACACATATTCTTAACTATCTATCTCTATCTACTTCTATAAATTTGATCTCTTCCACACAATTTGTGTATTTAATATAGTAACCACCCTCAGAGATACGAAAATACAAGTTTTAGAGAAACCATGTTTGTTTTACAGGATTTTATTCCTTTCCTTTTTTTGCTGTTATAGATAGTATGATTGTTTACTACAGCTACGTCTAATAGCCAGAAAAACATTTTCCTCCACCATTTATTAGTTCGCCTTGTAAACCTACCGTGGATTATAGAGATCAGCTAGATCTACACCCCCCATAAACTGGTTATATTTACAAATAACTGTTGGCTTAGTATTTTTGTTTATGATACCAGTTTTTTTCGACTCTTTCAATTGTTTGTACACTTTTGCCATTAAGTGTACCAACCATGGCTACAGTCTTATTGTCTTTACAAGTTAGAACCAAACCATATATGCTCTGGACTCATTTAAGTTCAGCTAGTAGACCTTTTTTCTTGATAGTAATTGTTCCAGCTGTATCAACTCTTAAATTTAGTAGTTCTAGACCTAGTTTGTAGCAAGAATAGAGCCTCTCTGCATAAATATGAAAACCTCTTCAGTGAGTGGTCTCAAATAATTTACCTACAAGGTGTAAAACAATTCTTGGGGTAAAAGATAGGTTTGGCCTAAGGAATTGATAGTTTGTGCCCCATAGAATGGTTCAAAAACCCTTGCCTAACCAGTAAATTAGGAATAAGTAATAGATCAGGAATTTCTGAATGACTAACTGCATGTGATGTAGAAGCCACGGCAAACTGAAAAAAAACAAATAACATCCAAATTATATCCTACTTGAATCGTACAACATAATAGCAAACTTGATTTTGTGATGAATCACAGAGTCAAAGTTATTTTTTATTTAGTTCAAATTATTGTCAATAAAGTGCAGCCCAAAAAGGTAAAAGATTAAATGTCGGAGGCCTCGCCGCAGACGAGAAATATGCATTTGAAAATCGTAACATGTGATGCCCGACGTATGAGTAAACGGCAATATATGCTTAACAGGCCTAGCCGAACAGTCGAGTACTAAGGGATAAAGAGGTTATGACTATGAAAAAAACTAGCTACAGACTTCATAGGTTTCTTCGTACAACTGTTTCATTTTTCATTTAATATATCTTAGTTATAAATGTGGTGTGTGTGTGTGTGTGTGTGTGTGTGTGTGTTGTAACGGGTTGAAATGCCCCGTCACAATTCAATAAAAAATTGAAATAATCTCAATTTATAAAATATAATTTAACTAAATTTTCCAAGCCATGAATATTGATCATTAAGTGTATAATTCTAAAAGAAGATTAGGCATATTTATAAAGTAAATTCATTCATAATATCTAAGGAAATGCAGTAAAGTTTGTTACAACCAGTAGTTAAATAAACTGGGGAAAAATATTTATCAATATTTAACTTGTAGAAAAATATAAATAATTTCTCAACCAGAAATTATTAAACAAAATCAATCACAAATTATTTAGTATTTTCTGAATGAGTTATAAAATTTGAAATTTAGTTTTAATTAAAATATTTCAATTTATATATATAAATTCATAAACTTGTAAATCAATGATTGCTGTGGTAGTAGAATTAGTAACAAATTTGGTTTAAATAATACAATATGTAAATTTATTGAATGTCATTTAACTGCTGGCACAAAATAAGATCATAAATTAAATTTGAAATTTATAATAATTTAAATAAACTTAGCCAACCTCCCTGCAATAAATATCAAAGTAATTTTAGTTTAATTAAGGAAAATTTAATGTATGTTTTGTTAGCTAAGGACTTTAAGATAGTATCATTTGAAAGAATATATTCAATTTATTTCAGTTATAAATTTCTTTATTATTAAATTCAGTTTCCAACAACAGTCAAAAGAGTAATTTTTATTGAATTAACCCTGTGTACAAATATAATAAATTTAATTATTTCCCAACTAGTAAATTAAAATAGTAAATTAATCAAATCAATACAATTATTAAAATCCAGCCTATTAGAGTCAGTCATATTTATTTAATAATAAATAGCTAGAAATCAAATGTGCAATCTAAAGATAATCGAGCAACCCATCCAGAGTTTTTTTTTTTTTTTTTTTTTTTTTTTTATAGGCGAAAAACCTATTGAGGTTATCATCGCCTAACTAAGGTTTGTTAAAAATAAATATTAAAATATTACATAAATAAAACTAATCAAAATAAAACAAAATAAATGTTTAAAACTAATTGTAATTATCTAAAACTAAAGAACCTAAAATTATACAAAATTTTAATATTATTAAAGAGATTAAGGTGGCATAAGAAAGCGAGGACGGTCGATAGCCGTGACATCGTCCCTTAAAACCACCTTTAAACTACCTCGAAGATCGTAACGCATATACAAATTTTTCATCTTATCACAATCAAGCAGGATATGCTTGATTGTAATATTATTTCTACAAAACGGACATAGTGGTGGATCCTCATGTCGCATCAACCATCCATGCGTTAACAAAGAGTGGCCGATGCGAAGTCGAGTAACCACCACTTCCTCCCTACGATTCGAACGAACAGATGTTCTCCATGGTCGGACGGTATTTTTGATGTCCCTCAGCTTGTTTCTGTTTACATTTTGCCATTCTTCATTCCAAACAGAGAATAGTGTAGTTTTAACTTTGCATACAAAATCTGATGCCATCACACGTTGTGTCGATGGCAACATACCTGTAGCTAATTTTGCACCTTCATCTGCTTTAAAGTTTCCGAATATTCCACAGTGAATTGGAGCCTGTGTATAGAGCACAAGATGTCTCCAACTAAAGGGTTTTTAGTGTACATTTCCTGAATAGCCTGGAGTATAGATGTGGGCCAGGCAAATGCCCAGTGGGCAGGACATTTATAAATGGGCATTTGCCCGGGCATTTGCCCAAAGCAGTTTCAAGCGCCCAATATCTGGGCATTTATGAAAAAGTGTGTTTTTTTACTTTTTACTATTTTTGATTGTTACTTGTGCTTCTAAAACATAGTATAAAACAAAATCAGGCATTCCTTCAAGTTACCGTCAAGATATCGGCTATCTTCTACTCTTTTGGATGCGCAGTACACAGAAATGCAAGGTAACATAAATAAGCAACTACATGAAACGAAGCACCTCCACCTGCAGTGTGACGGCTGGAGCAACCTTAGAAATGAATCAATTATCAACTTCATAATTTCTAAACCACAACCAATGTTTGTGGAGTTTGTAATGACTAAATGCAACAGTCACACTGGCGAGTACCTTTCTCAGCTTATCATAAATGTAATGGAGAAACATGGACCAGAAAAATTTCTGGTGGTGATTGGTGATAATGCTGCAAATATGAAAGCTGCACTGAACTTGGTGAAAGATAGATTTCCCCATGTTGTTCCTCTTGGATGTCTAGCACACCTGCTACACTTATTGTGCTCAGACATTTTAAGCTGCCAAACAATGAAAACTTTCACAGCAATCGCAGTTGATGTTGTCAAAACAGTAAAACACAGCCATGTTTTATTAGCATTGTTCAATGAAATATCAGCTGAAAATAAGGCATTCAAGGATAGGGTTTCACTGAAGTTGCCAGGAAAGACTAGGTGGGGGAGCCATTTGTTCTGCCTTCAAAGTTTGCAGTCAAACAAATTTGTCCTACAAACATTAGCTGTTAATGAAAATGCTCAACCATATCTAAAGCCAGAAATGAAGAAGAGAGTCCTGGACGATGATGTTTTCTGGGTCAGGATTGACACAGTTGTGGAGTTGATGAACCCAATCGTTCACTTGATCACAGCTTTCGAGTCCAATGAACCTCAAGTTCATAGAATAGCTAAAAAGTTTAATGACTTGGAGGCAGTTCTTATTGAGAAGTTACCGTTATCTCCACTGCAATCAGCAGAAGAAAAGGCAATCTTGTCCAAATTCAAAGAGAGAAAGAAATTTGGTGTATCATCTTTACACCTTGCGGCGAACCTGCTTGACCCAGCTGTGCAAGGTAGTGATCTCGAGCCTGTTGACATGCTGGAAGCAATAAGCTTTATTTGCGACACAGCAAGAAACACAGGATTGAATGCTATACAAGTTAGAGAAAACTTGGCCGACTACAGGGACAAACAGGGAATTTGGTCCAGACAATTTATGTGGGAAGGAGTTGGGGTTAAAGAAGACAATGTTTACCTTGTAACTCCTTTATTGTGGTGGCGAGGTTTGAGGGGTACTTGTGCACTGGCAGAAGTTGCAGTAAAAATTCTTGGGGCACCTGTTACATCTGCTGCCACAGCGGACCTTCAGCACTTTTGGCTGGATTCATAGTAAAAAAAGGAACAGACTTACATCTGAGCGGGCTACTAAGTTGACTTATATAGCCTACAATTGGAAGCTGATGAATAGACCATCTAAGCATAAGCCCGACAAAACAACTAATGAGACTCATCAGAGTAATCCAGAACAAGGAGAAGAAACCCCAACACCCAGTCAAGAACGTATTATAGGCCTAGAGGAAGATTCAGAATCAGAACTGTCAGATGAATCTGAGCCAGAGCTAATTGAAAGTTCATCAGAAAAAAGTGATGATGAGGATACAGAAAAAAGTGATTTAAGACACCCAAGAACACAATACAGCCATTTATTATTTAATTCCATATTTAAATATATGTAACCTCATTTGTTACACAGTTAATATAATAGCGTACATTATGTATCCAGTTTCAGTATTACTTATCTTTCAGTAAAATATCAAACTCATTGAAGAATTATAAAGATGTGTTGAATGGATTTTTCCCCCCGATTTCACAATCAATTTTCATGTGCGTCAACAATACAGTTTAGAGGCAATGAAAAATATTAGGCCTAGGCCTACCTTCTACTTAATATAAATTCTCTCAATATAAATTCAACAATTTTGTATATACATATGTATACATATATATTTACCTGTATACATATCTATTTGTGTATGGATAAATATATAGAATGCATCTATGTGCATACAATGGCTAAAACATTATTTATAATCGTTGCATTACGAATATGTTTTTAAAAGAGATAAATGCCCAAAATGCCTGGGCATTTATGGGTTTTGGGCATTTGCCCGGGCATTTATATTGGGCATTTGCCCCGACTTATAAACGCCCAGGCATTTTACATCACTAGCCTGGAGAGCACTTTTGGAATCACAACGCACAAGATATTTAGATTTTGCAGACGGAATTGATCTTAAAGCTTGGAAAATTGCATAAAGTTCTGCAGTAAAAACGCTACAGGCTGAGGGCAATCCATAAGTGAAGGTTTGTCCTTCCATATAAAATGCACAACCTATCCCATTGTCCAGTTTTGAACCGTCTGTGAATATAGTCACAGTATGTTGGTGAGTTTCTTGAATCTGCAAAAACTCCTGACGATAAATAACATCAGGAGTATTGTGTTTTAGGTACATGGACAATGAGAAGTCACATTTTGGCTTTTGTATTATCCATGGAGGGATGTAGCATGATGTTCGTTCGAATACAGGTGGATGTTCTAAATTTAGATTGCTAAAAATGCGCAACGTTCTTATTCCGAAGGGAGCAGTTGAACGTTGACGCACATTGTAACGATCCTCGAGGTAGTTATCAAAAACCGCTTTGAATGCCGGATGTTTAGGTTTACTTCGAAGACCAGTGTAATATGAAATTTGTAGCATTTGACGTCGCATTGAGAGAGATGGTTCTCCAGCTTCAACTAAAAGGCTGGAGATTGGGCTTGATCTGAAAGCACCAGTAGAAAGTCTAAGGCCAGCGTGATGTATTGAATCCAGGAGTTTCAGAACCGTAGGTCGAGCAGATGAATAGGCTATACAGCCATAATCTATGCGCGATAGAAACGGAGCATACAGGTTCTGTCTGCTCCCCAATTTGTACCACTTAGAACTCTCAACATATCCAATATCTTGCTGCACCGGGTCCTCAAATCACGCACATGCGGATTCCATGAAAGTCTTTTATCCAATAAAAGACCCAAAAATCTCACATTATCCGCGGTTTGAAGCCGCGTACCATTAAGATAAAGAATAGGTTCCTGGCGTTGCCTGCGACGACTAAATGCTATACACTGGGTCTTCGAAGCCGAAAACTTGAAGCCGTAGATTTGGTCCATTCTTGCAGTTTATTAATGATTAATTGTAAGAATCTTTCCGCTGTTGCCATACTTCTAGCAGCCACATATATACAAAAATCGTCTACAAACAGGGAACAGTGGACCGGTGACTGTACGTTTGAAGTGACGCTTTTAATGGCTACAGCAAACAGCGTCACACTCAATACGCCACCCTGTGGTACACCATTCTCTAGTTCGCAACAATCAGAATATATGCCTCCTAGACGTACACGGAAAGTCCTGTTATTCAAATAATTTTGTATAAATGCAAGAATGTTACCTTGTATACCCCATGATTTCAATACGTTCAAAATTCCTCTTCTCCATGCCATGTCATATGCCTTCTCAAGGTCAAAGAAAACCGCTACCACTGTTTGTCGTAAGATGAAGGCATTCTGTATAGCTGACTCCAACAAAACCAATTGGTCAACTGATGAACGTCCTTGTCTGGAACCACACTGAACGTTAGAAAGAAGTTTGTTTGTTTGTAGATACCAGACAAGACGACGGTTTTGCATAGGCAGCTGGTCAGCGAGATGGGTCTGTAACTACTGGGATTAGTTTTGTCCTTTCCTTGTTTTAGAAGAGGAATTATTGTCGCTTCTAACCATGCATCGGGAAAACCGTGCTCCCCGAATATACGGTTGTATATCCCAAGGAGAACTAGTTTTGCTGACGGTGGTAGATTTTTAATCATGGAGTATACAATATCATCCGGGCCTGGAGCAGAATCCTTCGTTGACGAGAGAGCTGACTCTAGTTCGTCGATAGAGAAATGGTTATTCAAACAAGAATCTCCAGACACTCCAACGGTGAAAGGTAAGGCTTCCTGTTTACGTTTGTACACCTGAAAAGCGTCCTTGTATGCAGAAGATGAAGAATGTTTTGAGAACGATAATGCTAGCACATTGGCAATTTTATCACAGTTCGTGGTCATAGCTCCATCCGGATGCCTTAATGAAATTAATTGCATCGGAACGGAAATGCCACAGACTGATCGTAATTTCTTCCATACTGTGGATGGAGCTGTAGTTCTTGTAATTGTGCCAATGTACTGCGACCATGATTCTCGTTTACTTTGCCTAAATATTCTCCGTACTTTCGCACGAAAAATTTTATATTTTTCCAGGTTTTCACTCGTTGGATGTCTCTTGAACTGGTTCAGAGCTTTTCGTCGTTGACGAAGGATCACAGTGCATTCATCATTCCACCACGGAACAGGTGGTCGTCGTGGTTTAGATGAGGTTTTCGGAATTGCCTTTCCGGCGACATTCAAAACGGTTTTTGTAAATGAATTTACAATGTCATCAATGGGAGCCAAGTAATCCACATCTAGTGATTCTAGATCTTGTGAAAATTGTTCCCAGTTGGCTTTTTTCAGGATCCAACGGGGATGTCGAACACAACAGGGTGAGGAGTCACACAAAGAGATATCAATAGGAATGTGGTCGCTACTGTAAAGATCAGGCAATGCTGACCATTTTAGCCTTGTAACCAAGACAGGACTGCATAATGACAAGTCTACAGCTGTCCATCCACCTGTTGACGCTGCTAAATGTGTCGGAGAACCGTCATTTAGCAGGTATAAATCCAGTTCCGATCTGATGCTTTCGATCAGATTACCTCGCGGGTTGCAATCTGGGGAACCCCATGAAACATGGTTGGCATTGAAATCGCCCACTAATAAAAACGGAGTCGGTAACTGATTTATAAGGTCTACAAGATCTCTCTGTTGCAGGTTGTCACTTGGTGGAAGGTAGACACAACAGAGAGTGAGTTTGTATGAAACAGCTGTTTGAATTGCTACTGCTTGTAAGGGAGTTATTAAGTTCAGAGAAACCGCGTCGACACAGTCACGGGCTAGAATGGCTACGCCACCTCTAGCTGGATTTACTGTAACGAAGTCCGATCTGTAAACTGAATACTCCCTTAGATGGAAATTGTGCGATACATGGAGATGTGTCTCCTGAATACAAATGTACATAGGGGATACATCCCTTACAATTAATTTGAGATCCTCAATGTGACTTTTAACACCGTTAATGTTCCACTGAATCACGGGGTGTTTAGGTGTGGACATCGTATTCTAGTGAAAAGGATTCACCTGGCTCTCGCTGCTGTCATTGCAAATTCGCTGGCCTGGAATGTTGGACGTTCCAGGCAGAGAGTCATCAGATTCCATCACCACTATTGTAGTGGTGGAATCTGAAGAGATTTTTTACTCAGAAGAGGAGTTTGAAATGGTCCTCTTTTGAGTCGCTTGTGATTTTGCACCTACTTTCACAGGTGCAGCTTTATTATTATTTCGCGTAGTTTTTACGTTTTTCACACTTGTCTCTAATAGTGCCTTATTTCTTCTAATTTTCGCAGAGGTAACTGGCAATGGAGATTTTTCCGCAAATTCAACATTAGTCTTTGAGTTGTAAACCAAATTTTTATTCACTAATGCTAATAAATTACTAACTTGCTCAGTGAGAAGTTCAATTTTTTTATTTAGCTCAACACAGTTGGAACACGACTTTTCGGTGGTGGTAGCTGAGGCATAAGATTTTGTTTCAAGTCTAGGTTGAGTTGACTTGAACTTCTTTTTTGCTTCGTGGAAAGATGTTTTATCCTTCGACATTATGCTGAGGATCGCTTTCTCCTCCTTGAACTTTGGACAGTTAAAGGAGCGAGCAGGGTGATCACCAGCACAGTTTGGGCATTTCGGAGCACTTGTGCAAACCTTCTCAGTATGTCCTTCAGATGCACACTGTCCGCATACCTCTGGTTTGGAGCAAGATGAACTTACGTGTCCAAAACGTTGGCATTTAAAGCACCGCCGTGGATTGGGAACGTAGGGCCTAACAGGAAGCCGTTGATAGCCAGCATATAAATATTCCGGGATAGATGGTTTCCCGAATGTCAGGATTAATGATGTTGTTGGAACTCTCTGACCGTTTTCCATCCTCATAATTCGTACGACTTCTGTTACACCTTCCGATTCCAGTTCAGATCTTATTTCATCCTCACGGACATACAAAAGATCCCTGCATGATATTACTCCCTTTGATGAGTTCAAGGTTTTGTGGGGGGCCACCGAAACCTTGACCTGATCAAAGAAGGAGGTCATTTTCAGCAAATATTGTGACTGCTTCGAACTACTTGTTTCTAACAGCAGTGTTCCATTCCGTAATTTTTTTATGGAAGCGACAGGTCCTGCTGCACATCCAGTTATAGCCTTATGGATCAGAAAAGGCGATACCTTAGAAAGATCTTTTCCTTCTTCTGCGCTAGAGACAATTAAAAATTTAGGCAGTAGTTTGGTTGATGCTACATCCATTTCTCTCCTCGTGTCACTAACTTCACTAGGCATCTTCGGAGAAACCTCACGACGCCTCTTCACATTACTCTGGTTGGTTGGTTGGACTTTTGTTGGTTTTCCATAAATTTGATTTAAGCTAACCATCGTGTCAGGCGTTACGGGCGAGACTATGAGAACGGGTACACCCATGGATCACTTTCGATCATTTCCAACCCCCGGAACTCTGGGGCACATAGTTTCCTCCTTAGCTCGACTGGATGGGCATCAGTCGAGAACTCATAATACTGTGCACAGGCTCCGACACCTGTGCACCGCGGACACTCCCTGACCAAGGACCGAAGTGGCTAGCGGACCAGCAACCGCGCATACGTCTTCGGCAGAGCAAGCTCACAGCAGCGTCCCAGACCAGAGTTAGTCAAGCTCTGGACCTTTCAGCACTCCCAACGCGCAACGGTTCTGACCAGTCAAATACCCTAAGTGAAGATGTTAGTGTATGTGTATATGTGCATGTGCATGTGTGTATGTGTCTGTGTGTGTGTATGCTTTGTGAGTGGTGTAGTGTTAGGCTAGGGTACCGCGAAGGACGCCAAATCCCTCGTAGGTGCGACTAGTCCGCACCCCCCTGCGGGGCCATCCAGAGAAATTAATTAAATTAAATTATAAATTATGAGCTAGCTTAAGGACTAGTTGGTTTTGCTTTAAAGCCCAGGATTTGATACTCACTGGCAGGTTTTACCATATGAAACACAGGACCTCTTTTAGGAGGATATGGTAAGACTCTATCTTGCACGAACCTCACTAAAGCAGGAGCATGATGGAGAGATGTCTTCAAAGCATGGTAAGGCAAATTTATGATGTGATAAATTTTATGTGTTTTCAGCTGACATAAATTAGACCATATGACAGATCACTGACCTTACCATGACTTTAAATACACTTTATA
The DNA here is from genome assembly GCA_036971475.1 of Prosapia bicincta. Classification (NCBI taxonomy): domain Eukaryota; kingdom Metazoa; phylum Arthropoda; class Insecta; order Hemiptera; family Cercopidae; genus Prosapia; species Prosapia bicincta. The sequence goes on along the minus strand of JBAIZL010000005.1, from coordinate 285,735,654 downwards.
GACAACGTTCCAAGGGTGTACTTATTAGAGGGGATTTTAAATACTTGCTTATGTAACTAGGTGGTAGGCAACTTACGACAGGTAGCAGGTTGAGGTTGTATGAGAGGGGGTGAAGTACCGTTGCAGTGTGTGTGTGTGTGTGTGTGTGTGTGTGTGTGAGTGTGAGAGTGGGTGAGAGAGAGAGAAACAGAAAAATAAAACTATTATATTTTTATAACAATTTCATTTAATTTTTGTTCAATGTAATTTATGATGAATTATTGACTTTCAACCCAATTAGTATATTATTTATTTTTAATTCAAGTAACAACAAGGAAGAATGTAATATGGCAATACTTACCATGGCAGTTTTGGATTCTGGAGGAGCAGGAGCTGCCACAGGAGATTCAGGTTCCTCCAGACTATGATGGAGAAATTTAGAAATCAAGGACTTCTGCTGGAGAGCGTAACGGCTCTTATTTTTTGGAGGAAAACATTTTTCCTGTAAGATGGAACAGTAACTATATCAAAATTACCTTACGATACAATTGTGAGATACACTATAAGTTGTTGTTTTGAAGTTTGAACAGTTTGTTATAGGAAAAAGTATTTGAATAAATACATAGATAATAATTTGAACAAATATGTCTCACATTATTTAAATAAGTACCCATTTTCTGTTTAATTGTACAAGTCTTAAACCTATTCTCTTATTAGAAAAGCAAACCTGAAATGAAGATATTTACAACGTATTGGTTATATCTTGCCCATACCTGTTATATCTTGCCCATACCTGTTATATCTTGCCCATACCTGTTATATCTTGCCCATACCTGTTATATCTTGCCCATGCCTGTTATATCTTGCCCATACCTGTTATATCTTGCCCATACCTGTTATATCTTGCCCATACCTGTTATATCTTGCCCATACCTATTATATCTTGCCCATACCTGTTATATCTTGTCCATACCTGTTATATCTTGCCCATACCTGTTATATCTTGCCCATACCTATTATATCTTGCCCATACCTGTTATATCTTGCCCATACCTGTTATATCTTGCCCATACCTGTTATATCTTGCCCATACCTGTTATATCTTTCCCATACCTGTTATATCTTGCCCATACCTGTTATATCATATTTGTTTTCTGCATACCACCAACCTTAATTCAACTGAAATTGTTTTTACAAATTTTAGAAAATTTATTTCTAATCTTAAAGAAACTTCATTTAGTTAATATGGAAAATAAACTTCTTAATAATAGATACCAATATAACTAAAAATTACTGTCATTTAGTAAAGTAAAAGGGTGTAGTGGTGATGGAGGGACACACCTCCAATGGTTTTTATGGTGGCGAGTGCTCTACTTGTTATTTTAAAAAATAAATTTATAACGCAAAATTTTAAGGTAAAGAAGTTTAATACATAATTTAAGCCTTAAAAGTATTTTCTATGAAACTTTAATAAAATCACAATTACAATTTTTGTGTTTTCGTTGTAGAAAATTGGAATAAAATGTTACCTAATAGGCCTAACCTAACTACTGTACAAACAGAGCAACGTGTTCTGACTTTATATATAGTCAAATTTCCTATAATTTTTTAGTGCCAGATTAGCTTAAAATATGACGTTTAAGCGTTTCATTTTCTAATTCTTCAGACCCCTGCTCCTCTGGGGGGTGTCTCATAGTTCACGTACTTTCTAATGATGAGAGCTTTCCACTGCAAATTCTGGCACTAAACCCTTGGTAAAGAAGGAAAAGAGTATAAAAGTATTCAAAACATAGGTTCTTACGAAATGTCTTTGATATTTACCATATTTAATCTCTCTAATTACTACCAGGAATATTACTACCATTTAAAAATGGTAAATATCAAATATGTGGTGTAAAAAGAATTTAGGTTTCTATAAATTCCTTATTGATGGTTTTTCTTATACGGTATTGATTAACTAACTACCGGTCTATTACTACTCGCCTCAGCCGACTCGCTGCGGCCTTCTTGCTGAGGTGACATGACACCGCAAAAACCAAAATGAAAGACATGATAAGGGCAAAATGAAAATGTAAAAGAAAAATTATTTCAGAAGATAATGTATCATTTTTACTATTAAGTATTTATTTTTACAAAATTATGTGCTATTCCTCTTAAATATTTGAAAGTAAGCCTAGGAATTTTCCTGAACATAATAATCCGCATTTTTCTGTCTCAACCCCAGCCCCCTTATAAATAGTAATTTATTTCTATCCTTTCCCTTCATTTGTCTTTGAGCTACTGGTTAACAAATTATTTAATAAGTAAACAGTCAACAGTCTGAAGAAAATGAGATCAGAAACGAGTATTAATATTACAAAACATTCTGGTTACGTGGCTAATTGTGTTTAAAACACTTTCATTGTAATGTCGAATCATTAACTGTATCTAGATATCACGGATAAGCGCTAACGAATTAAATATAGAGCAAAATCGGTCTCAGTCAGTCGCTGTAAGACGGTCGCGGCGAGTTGTCCCATTCCAACTAACTTTTTCATCATACTGTTATTTATAAATGTTTTATCTGTTTGCATATACAAAAGTGAGTTAGAAGAAGATAATTATTATATTGTTATTGTAACCCTCTCTTATTGTATAGATAAACATATAGAATACAATTGCACTTTCATGGTGCACACAGTTTGTTTCCAAAACTTCTTATTCAAGACACACATTTTTAAATGTAAGCAGAAATGGACGATTGCAGAAGTTTGTGAATCAAAACATTTGTTAATAATTCCCACAAAGTTTTAGCTAGATCATTTAAAACATTTTTTGATTTATTTCATGTTAACAGTTTCATCTATTAATTTAGAAATGAGATCAAAGAAATTCATGGGATAAATTTTTAAAAAAAACAACAACAACAAATCACAATTGTTTATTAAAAACAGTACCGAAACTGAGTCAACTGTAGTTGCCTTCTCTAGGATATAGACTCATTCTTGATCGTTTTATAAAACGCCTCAGGAGATCTGCTTTACACAACATTGCTTTCCTTCGAAAAACTTTTTGTAGCCACCTCTCCTCTAAGAACAAACTTTCCTTACCCATCCCACTTACCATGTCTTATACCTACTGACGCCTAGGTCTACGAAATAATGAAGATTTCCTGTGATGACTTACCAATCACTATCATCCGACTACAGGAAAAAATAACTAAGTGTATAACAAGCACGAAACAACCCCTCTTCACCAAAATTCAAGCCCTCAAGAACTGTACGATTGATGCCTCAAATTGAACGAGGTCATATAGAACATGTTTATACCTGAGTCTAACCAATTTAGCTTCTTTTTACTTGTATATGTGTGTGTAGATAAGATAAAATAAAATGAAATAAAATAAAATCTTATACCTATTTCAGTTGCCACATATGATATTACAATGTTTTAAAAAATTCAACAAACAGTATAGCTTGTAGTAGAATACTGTAGATGAAAAAAATAATATTTTTTCATATCTTAGTGTAAATATAGTTTCTCCACTGACAATTTTCAATTCTCCCTGCAAGATTATATATAGCAATTTTGTTCACAGAATTTTAACATATAAAGAATATGTTGCTCATTTATATTTACCAAAAATCTAAATAATAAAGAATGGAGTGGAAGCTTAACTATTCACTGGTCAGATTGCTGACAGCAAAAGGAACTATGTTAACTGTAATTTTGAAGGCAAAAGTAAATTTAATTTTTGTATAGTGTTAGAAATCATTAGGCAGTATATACTACTTGATATCTTTATGAAAAACTCAAGAAATGTATGACAAAACTCTGTTTTTGTATGCAATATTCTATTTTCCTTCATGACAACGCCTCACACAACTAGGTAAAGAGATAAAATATTGGCTTGGTAATCTCTAACTTAAATATTGAAATTGTCAACCCAAGCCACCTTTTCTAATTCCCAGAAGATTTTATTCCTGTAAAGTTGTGAGTCTAAACATTATGGTAAGTAAAATAACATGAGACTCAAAATTAAAAACAATTTCATGTTAATTTAGTAAATGGTTTTTCTTCTACGTGATATCTAAATTATCCTTGCCTTCAAAACTGAAATATCTAAAAAAACTCATCCACAATTATCTAAATCCATATTATCATAAGGTACCTTAGTGTTCAGAGTCTGCAGAACATGGTCGTAGAAGAATTTGCGAAGCCATTCCCAGTCTGATTCTGCAGTCCGGAGTAAGTGTTTGTGAATGTCAAACTCATCAATCAATAATGTCTTTTCAACACAATGGACCATCATACTAACCTAAAAACAATTATTCATACAAAAATAGAAGAAAAAATTTTAAAATAGTTGATATTTTATTCAACTAGTTGCTCAATGGCATGATACCTATCACTGCCAGTGTTATCAATGTTTTCGCACTAAAATTTTATCAAACAATCAATTCTTTTTAATAAAAAGTTAATGTTTTAATCCTAATTCCACTTACATATAATAAATAAATATAATAATACAGCTTTATACTAAAGTGTTGAAGATTAGTTTATCAGATCAATAAAGGAACTTACATAGTCTCACATTAAAACATTTAATCTAGAGCAATTCAAAAATATGCATCCTATCGGATTCGAAAGCCGCCCTTCAGTCATTGTTAAGTAATTCTACAAGTTCATACTCGTTTCGAATATCAGAAATAAGAAAAACCATTATAGAACTAGTGGACTGTGGGAAGGAATTAACTCTTCAAAGGGTACCTGCCCATTGCGGAGTACCCGGAAACGAAAAAGCTGACAAAATTGCAAAAATAGCCTCAACCATGGGACCTACAGATGAAGGCAAACACTCCCTGCTACATTGCAAAAGTGTAAACAGGGAAGTTTTCCGAAAACTTTGGTGTTAAAATTGGGAAAAAGAGTCTACCGGTCGACACCTTTACCAGCTCCAACCAGAACCACCAGTCAAGGACAAATATAGGGAAGTAGCACGATCAACAGCATCTTTTGCTGCCAGAGCAAGAACCGGCCATCTGGTGACACAGGAGTACCTATTTCGTTTTAATCTCACAGAGACTCCGTTGTGTGCACTCTGTGGTGTGGAGAGCGAAACAATTGAACACATCCTGCTGAACTGCCATTACCCATTAGCTACAAGAGACATCCTCAGACCAATTGTGACAAAGTGGCAAGATATTCTAGTTAAGAAGAACCTGTGGGCTATAGCATCATATATATATCGTGGACATCGGGCGATCGGCTATAGTTAAGCTGGACGCCTGCACGAAGAAGTAAGAAGTAAGTAAGTTAAAACATTTAATCTCAGACATATGCAATTTGACTGCAACTATAGGACATAGTTTCTGATTAAGACAATACTGTTAACAAAACGAATAACTGCAATTAATCGCTTTATTATGAACTTATTATATTTCTGATTTACTTCCTATACAGATGAACATATTCAGAAATTTTTTTCAATACGTAAGTAATAATTCCAATTTTTTTTAAATTTCTTCAAAAGAATATCAACAATTTTTCTGGAAAGTTAAAACTTTATTCTAAAATTAAAACAAAATTTGTTTAGGTTAAAAAAAATATTTATAGATTGAAAAATATGTATTGTTAAGGAAAGAAAGTGATAGAAACAATTGCTCTTTTTACTAAATGCTCAAATAAAAACAATAAACCATTGTGCAATACAGTTACACTCGAGTTGCATTAGTAGGCAAAGTGTAGACTATAACTGGATCATGTTCTCAAAACACTACTGTTCAAGGTCATGCGATTTTTTTTTTAAAGTGAATTACAGTTGGAAATTAAAATTTTAAAGTTAACAAAAAAACAGACAGTAGTTTGATGAGATCTTCAATATCGCCGCCGTGCCGAATGTGTTAATACAACCCACCGTGCTTTTGGAGCTATGAAAAATGAAACAAAAATACCTTTATTGGGTTGGCTAAATAAAGTTTAAATAGAAAACATTTTTGCTTAATTCAAAAGGATACTCACTGGTTCCCTACTGTAAGGGATTTTCAACAGCTTCTTGATATTTTCTGCGTCGGATATGACGTCCACTTCTGACACACAATCAGGAAACATATGTGCCATTCGAAAACTAAAAGACAATATATAAATTACTGTACAAATAAAATTATGTGACACTAATACTTTATGTTACAAATCAAATTTTTTACATGCACATTCATCGAATTATAAGGTTACTAAATAAATAATGCAAATTACTCAGGACAGGTTACTACAATAATAGTTACAGTAAAGTCTTGATAATTCGAGGGAGATGGGACAGAGACCTCTTGAATTACCGAAAACTTGGAATACACGGAAATACGTTCCTGTGCATTACAAAAAAAAAGAGTTTCAATGAACCCTGATACTACAGGTAATTAAAAATGCACTAAATAAGTTTATGAACATTTCTTGGAAGCCCGGCTCATTTCCTTTGCATTCCATATAGGCTATAAACACATCTTGGAAGCCTGGATCATTTTCTTTCAAATAGGCTCAAATAGAAATAGCCTCGAATTTAACGGAAGCTCAAAATATTGAGATTCGGAATTTCGAGTCTCAATTGTACTTCTAATAAAAAAGACTTATAAGCCATCATTGTAATAGACTTAAACCACTCTTAAACTTTCCCCCTACAGGTTTATTCATAACATATGTTTTAGTTATCTCCCTATATTTTTAAATTCATGGTTGACCTCTGTAAGTTTCTGCCCCATGAGCATCCAATTTTGGATATTGCAAGAACAAGTGCAAAATTAGATCTCTGTATTTTGCTACCCTATCTCAGGTTGGAACCCCTTTTTATCTATTTTGGCTCAATTCAACAGAAATTAGTTTATTCGTACTCTGAAACAAAGCAGTTACTGGAAAGGGCATTTTTAAGTTCTAAACAAGGGCTGTTTTTCAAAACTATGATAGGCAATAAACAAAAGAGGTAGTTGTCAGCTAGACAGACGTCATCAATTTTGAACAAAAAAATTAGTTGGGAATCATTAAGAGCATAAAAAACTATAATAAAATTCAGTGGTGTGCTTAAAAAATTGAACGTTTTGAAGACACAGTTAATTCCGCTTTCAACACACTAAATATCATAAAATCAAAAGTATTTCTCAAACAGTATCTAATTACTTAATTTGCAGATACATCCAGTGTAATATAACATAATGTTCTACCTCATTAAAAATTAAATGTAATATAGCTATATTGTAATGTTAATATGACTTTAAGACACTGTGTAGCCTTAGACACTAAGACCATCACTACTTAGTATTTAGTAACAACACTAGCCCTAAGTTAGTCTTCTGTTTCATAAAACAAACATTTAATTTTATAAAGTTTAGCGTGTGTTGAAAGTGAAGCTAAACATCTTATTTTTTTTTATTTATGAGGCACAATACAAAATGCGTTATTTTTCTGTGTTTGTGTGTTGTAACGTCAGGTTATTTTTAGCACTATTTTAAAATTTATAGGATATTAGCACAAAGTTTTATTATTATTTCTGTGTTCCTGAGCATAATTTGTTACCAGGTATAATTTGTTCTTCGAAAATTTATGACATCCAATAATTGCTTATCCAATAATTGCCATAAAAGAAAAGTGAATATAGAAAAACTATTGCATTACTAAAAGTATAGTACATTATTTGTTACTTTTCTACAACACCTAATCACCTTGATGATTAAGGTGTGTCATACCTGTGGAGAAGCTTTCCAGTTTCTTCATAAACTGTTGTTGCAAATTAATTTAAATGTGTCTTGAGATTTTTGTTAAGCTTGTCATTTTGAAAAAGATGTCCTTTTTGCTACTTCTTCAGAGAAAAGATGGAAGTAACTCGGTAACAGAGCTGTTGGATTATATAAGAACTTTGAGGCCTGACATTTTCTCAGCAGAGTCAGAGCGATAGGAGAGATGCAAACAGCACCTGCCTGCTGCTTGTCTGATGTTGAATTCTGATCTACAACATGCCCGGTCTCACAGTGCCTATACAACTCAACAGCTATATGGCTTTCTATCAACTGCCATATAGCCCTTAACTACCATTGAGAGACCTACATCTGTTTGCTAAGCGGAAGATGTAGGAAGAAAAGCTTTTAAACTAACAAGGAGCTTCAAGAAAACCTCAAGACATATTTAAATTCATTGGCGACAACATTTCATAAAGACAATATTGGAAAGTTTGTTCACAGGTACAAAAAATGTTCAATGATCAAGATGAATATGTTAAAAAGTAAATAAGTAAACTCATTTTTATTACTTACACTTTTTAAAAAATGTTTTAACTTGCCTATAGTAGCACTTACTTTGCTTGTTGAGGACGGCCGTTTCGGGAGATGTGTCCCTTTGTCAACTCAGACCGTAACTGATCTCAAGGTTTACGTAGGTTAGGGTGGGGGTGGGATATTTTGGTGGTGTGGGTGTAGTTTGTGTGTATTAGGAGTTATGATGTCAAAAAGTGCGTGTGAGTTGTAATGTAATTGTGTATTGAGTATGTGTGTAGGGTGTAGTTTGAAGGGCCTATATATTTCGTATTGTTCGTTTGTGTAGCGTTGGTTATTTCTGTGTTGTTTATGAAGAATTTGTAGGTTAGATGTTATGTCTATGTAGTCGTGTTTTGTGGAGTTGAGATGATCTGCGAAGTTTGATTGGTAGTTATTGTTTTTTAGTGCTTTTATATGTTCTTGGTAACGTGTGTAGAATGACCGTTTTGGTCATTCTACACACGTTACCAAGAACATATAAAAGCACTAAAAAACAATAACTACCAATCAAACTTCGCAGATCATCTCAACTCCACAAAACACGACTACATAGACATAACATCTAACCTACAAATTCTTCATAAACAACACAGAAATAACCAACGCTACACAAACGAACAATACGAAATATATAGGCCCTTCAAACTACACCCTACACACATACTCAATACACAATTACATTACAACTCACACGCACTTTTTGACATCATAACTCCTAATACACACTAAATACACCCACACCACCAAAATATCCCACCCCCACCCTAACCTACGTAAACCTTGAGATCAGTTACGGTCTGAGTTGACAAAGGGACACATCTCCCGAAACGGCCGTCCTCAACAAGCAAAGTAAGTGCTACTATAGGCAAGTTTAAACATTTTTTAAAAAGTGTAAGTGATTACTAGTAGCTCACGCAAAGATGGAATCAACAAATGTTCATTTTTATTAATTTAATAGTTTTTTATATTCTTATAACACTTTTGCTAATGAACAGCAACAAGATTTCGATTTTTACATTCATTTCTTTTTAATGTATACTTTATCGGAAGTTGAAAAATACCACTAAATTATTTGATTCTATCTTTACTTGAGCTACTAGTTTTAAACTAAAAACACTTGAAGATGTGTTAGAATGTTACACTTGTGTGTAGTAGCACTTACTTTTTTTATTATTGAGGGCAACCGCTACTCAAACTCAGTTCTGAGTTGACAATGAGACCCATCTTCCAAAATGGCCGTTCTCAATAATAGGCAAGAGTAACATACTAACATATGTACAAGTGTTTTTATTTTATTTAATACCACTAATATTTGTCTTCGTCTTTAAAACCACGATACTCTGAAATTAGTCTTCAACTTTAAAACACCCAGAATGTTTAGAAAACGTATACAGAAACACATATCTTAATAAAAAACATATCTATATTAGAAAACATATTGGTGACCAAATTCCATAGAATCTAATTAAAAAGTAAATGGAATTATAAATTTAATCAATCGTGAGATTTCATAACAGATCATAATTGATAATAATTTACCAAAATCATATTTACAATTATATACAAAGTTTAAAACAATTATAAAGTTTTATAATAGAATTTTTTCATTGACAAAATAGTGTTCATCTTCTGGTACATAAAACCAAAATCAGTTACTAATAACAACTTACTGAAAACATTATATCAACAAAAACTTATTAACAATTGTTTTATTCAAAATATAATCTTTTTATACTTATGTGACATTCTAAGTATCACTTTCAGTATCTTATGTTTATATGAACTTTTAAATTGTATTACCACTTTTTGTAGCCTTAATGGCCTTTTATTCATCTGAAGATCACTAACTGTTAATTTTATTACTATTTGACTTTTTACTAAATGTTTCAGATAATTTTGTATCATAACTGATATTCCATTTATGTTAGTAATTTTAGGATATTACTGGATTTTAATAATCTTTTTCTGTTTTATGGAGTGAAACCAAAACTGTTGTAATTATCTACAAATTATCAACTAACAAACCTATAACTAACAATACTACATAAAAAAACAGAAAACTAACAAACATACAAATAAATAACTGCTACATCTAACACAAGTAGAATAATTGCATGTCAATAAAGAGATTGAAATAAAGAAATTAAATTAAATTCCAAACAAAATTTTTTAATGCAAATTCGTAAGACTGATAATAATGACCAATTCATCGTATTAGTTCTACCTTCCTCGGAAAATATGTATTTTTCATCTGTCTTTTACCTAATGTCACTCAAGTAAAATATATACAGTAGAACCCCTCTAATTCGTCACCTTCCGTAACTAGTCACCATTTCATTACAGTGATAACAAACACCGTCTGCACTGTCACATAGTATAGGAGCCATCAAAAAAGAATTCTTTAGCACAAAAGAAAATTACAATTTTTAAAACTAAAACATAAATAGATTTAATATAATCTATTTCTTCTTGCTAGTGTTAATGTTCTTACAAGGTACTCTAATATGTTTTTTATGTCTTTTATGGGAATAAGTAACATAGGCTACTGTATTTGTAATTACAAACTATAGTTCAGGTTACTAGTGTTTTGATAGTGTTGTTGAGTTTTTGGCTTATGTACAACATTAATTGCATTACATACCTAATTACATATTTATGTGCTATGTTTACCTACAATTACATGCTCATTTCACGCTAATTCGTCACCCCCTCAGTCCCAAATGTCACAAATTAGGTAAGTTCTACTATACTTGATTGTGATAGTTGCTCAGTTTGACTAACAGTGATATATACACGGCTGTGCTGCACCACAATCAGGTGATCTTAACCTAAGTAATAAACTGTTAACAGTTACCTAGAAAATCCCTTAGAGTGGCAGAGTACATGCTGTAATCCATATGATTCAGCAGAACTATTCAGCCAATTGGAAGGTGGCAATTTGAGGTCGGTATTACACTGAAGACGAGCAAATGTACCAGGGACATTAACTGCCGAATATTTAACAACAGCTGTAGATTTAACCTGCTGTGGTGGATCATCTTTTTCAACAGGATTGACTTCTGTCCTCTCATCATCGTCTTCTTTCTAAAATTCATTGACACAGAATTAAAAATATAGAGATAGATAAAGTTAAACATTATAAAATTTATAAATGAGATATATTTTATTGCTATATCATTAAATGTAACAATACAGCAGAACTAAATAATGATTAGAATTTTTAGGTCTTTAAATGATCAGGTTTCTTCTGAAAAAAATATCTTATAACTCCCAAATATTCTTACTTTACTTCCCAACACCCATACATCATTATTCAACCATTCAACGATGAGCCTTCCATTAGCGGATTATGTAATCAGTCAGGTACATACTAACACTCAATGGACAGGTTTCATCAACAGCGAGGCCAGTGCAGTGGAGATGGACTTAAAGTAGTCATACCCTGTGGCTATCTGCAAGTCACCTGTGGCTACCTCTTGTTTCAGGCAAACATAAAGTGTCAGTGTAAATGTAAAGCCATTTATTTGCTGGATATTTGAGTTTGATGGTTTCTAAAGCATTCAATTTGACCTCAATGGAGGTTTTCCTGTCTTATTTTTTGCAAGCCTGATTAGGTCAAGATGTTTTGTGGGAAGGGCAGACATGATTGTGGCACAGTACTGTATAGACGCCTGGCATCTATTCATACTTGGTGATACTTATGAAGAGTTCGGAAAGAATTAGTTATGAGTTTCACAGTGAAATTATATCACTGACATATTCAAGTACTGGAAAGAGATGTCTTGTAGGCCATAGGTAGTAAGTCCTATCCAAATAGCTCCTATTTTGTAGCGCTTTATATTTTCAGGAGATGAAAACTTTTCTGGCTCATTTTGGCTAGATCTGTAATCTGTACACTGTGAAATAGCTTTGAGTTAAGCTTGGTCTCCACCGGTGGAAGGGTTGCCCAATTTAACATACTATATGACTGGAATTTAGGTTACTCCTCTTTTAAAATACAATTTGGAAAAGTAACCCTCTACTTGCCTTGGTTGGTGACACAATTCTAGAGAAAATAATTATATCAGAAAACTATAACCGTAACCAACACTAGCACATTACCTGTAAATATCCTGCTTTGTTCTTTGGAGTCGGACCTATCTGGGATGTTACAGGATCTCAGGTGAAACAGCTTCAGCAAACACTTGCATAAGCTTTTACATTAGCTCCAGTAATTATATTTACCTAGACTTGTTGATTTTTCAAATTTGAAAAAGATAACAAAACCGCCTACCATCTAAAACCCCTCACAGGTTTTTATACCCACAAGAAAACAGATATTTATGTTCTATAGAATTAAAAAATTATTTACAAAGTATCTAATTGGGAGTTTTATTGAAAACAAATAATTTCTAATCAAAGCTAAGTGGCTGATGTGTGAAATGCCCTCTAGCTTGTGCTGACATTTTATGCTACACAAGATGACAAGAATTCCATTCAAACATTACACATTGGTTCATACATTAACTGATTAATTTACATTTAAGAGAGTTTATTTTTTTTATAAACTAACCTATACTAGCCCTATACTTTGTAGCTATATTGTAATAGTAGTATTTTTAATGCAGTGAAATGGTGTCAGTTTTATAAAGAAACACTGAATTTATAAAGTGAGTGTGTGTGTTCAGAATCTAGGTTTATTTAATTTCTCAAAATGTTTCAATTTGTGTGTCAGCGATAAGTTTTATTACTATCCCTTTGTTCCTGACGACTGTCTACATCAGAAGATAGAATTCCTATAACAACATCATTTACATGTGAGATCTATATAATTACAGGATAATGTCCTGAAATTGTGCTTTTCTTCTGAAAACTGTATAAAAATGTTTGATGGTATAACTGCTTCATTTGTTGGAAAACATTATAACTCATGGAACATATAACAAAACCTTATTAAATATGGGTATTATTGGGATGTAAACAAATAACAGGTTCACAAGTGAATCTCTCAATTTTAACGACATAATTTTTTTTACCCAACTCATCTAACCTTTTTGATATTGTCTGAAGAGACTATACAACTCTGGTTTATATATAACTCATATAGGTTCAATTGAAATTTTTAAATGCTTATACGGTAATATTAATTCACATTAAATGTAAATCTCAATTCCCTAACCATTTAGCAAACAGAACATGATCGGTGTTAGGCCAGCAACCAGAACAAGAGTTCATAGGTTAGTAAAGATCTCAACAATTGTTGATTCATGGCACACCTACATTGTAATTACTATAAAATAAATTATATATTCGGTAAAAATGCATAAGGGTACCACCTACGATATCTTGGAAAATTGTCAAAACCACCAAATAGAACGATATCCACAAGAATTTTTTTTATTTTTCACCTAGGAAAGTTACTTGTTTTTAATTTAAAGTAGGGTAAAAAATTCAATGCGAAGGCATAAGTTGTGAATGGGCGCGGAGTGATACACATGTTTTGTAATGGCACAACTGTAGTTGGTGTTTTAGCAACCTAAACTTTATGTAACAAAAACATGTTTTGAAGTTATATTGATAACTATTATTTTTGTTATTGCCAGGGAAGTTGAATTTTATATATCCATATTGAAATATACCTATGAAGTATCCAGTCATGATAGATTTGGTTCTATAATTGTATACATGTAACCATTTAGGTAAAGTATAAAATTAAAACCAAATCTAACCTGACTAGACACTTTTTTGAAATATTTTAATATTATAGTAATATATAAATTTAAAACCAAATCCATCTTAACTGGAGGCTTTATAAGTATATATACCTCCGCACTGAATTTTTCACCCTACTTTAAATTGAAAAAAAGTAACTTTCCTAGGTCAATTAAAAAACATTCTTGTGGATATCATCCTATTTGGTGGTTTTGAACAATTTTCCAAAATATCGTAGGTGGGCGCTCTTATGCATAAATGCCATATATTCTTCATGAAGATTGAACCAACGTCTTATTTTGAAGCAAGATCAGTAATCTGACTACTACAATTGCTAACAAATAATAATATTAGTTTGAAGAGCATGATCATAACCTAACTCATTAATTATATCTCTATTACATGAACTTATATAAAACCAAACAAATATAAATATAAGCACTAATACTTTAATGCTATTGAAGTAAGAAATACACAAATTAATTAACCACAATAAAACATTTTGAATCAAAAAATATTATATAGAGAAATTTTAAATATCAAGTCAATTTGTATTCAATATAACATTTTGTTCAGATATGAAGAAAACTGCTTGAAGGACTGTAGCTGAAAAACTTTTTTAAATATGAAAACCTGGATACACTACTAACCTTCACAGTTGATAGAGTGTCTACACAGTGAAGGCAGATAACACAAAATATTTGTATAACACTTTTGTCCATGATACCTACATTATCCAAAATAGTTTTTAAAAAAAACTGTAACTACAGAATTTAAATTGATGTTTATATTGATTATACGTGTTATCGATATTGCAAAAATAATTATACACGGGAATGTAGAAAGTCTTCAAGAACATGGGACAAATAATAAATCTTGGCGTTAAAGCCTAAAAAACCAAACTGCAACATTAATACATTAATAACTTTACAACACACATAAAACTTTATAAACTGAAGTTGTCTTTTTGAAAAAGAGTACTATGTTAAAATACGATATCATATAGCTATAAATTATTCAGTAGGATAGATTTGGTGAAAAAAAACATAATAAAATTCCTAATTTACGTTACCTAGTAGATAAGTGAATTACCTTCTGTCATAATATAAGTTAAAACATTAATAGGCTATATTATTATGTTATTTCAACACACAAGATGGAAGCTGTCTTTCACTTCTCGAATCAACTGGTTAGCAATATTTGTTATTTCTTTCACCAAAACTATCCTAACTTAGTATTTTAAAAAACTCTGATGCTTTATTGTATAATATATTGTTTAACAAACACTATAGAGTAGTATAATGTACAGTTCTGTACTAATTAACAAACATTGATTTTATAAAGTTTTGTGTACATTTGTGTTAGAGATTAGATGTGTAATTTTCAATTTTTGGGGAACCCCCATTAAGTTTGATTATTTTCTGCTTGTTTGTGACGACTTTCTATAATAATAGGTATAACTTTTTTGAAATATCAACTATCGGTTGGGTCAATATAAATACCTTCAGATTACTGTAAACTTTCAGTTTTATGTTTTAACTTGTGTTTAAAGTTTCAACTTAAAACATTAATAAATACTATATTGATAATTGGCAAGCTGTTTTGATGGCCCTTAATTCCTATCATATACGAAATACGATGTTACAAACTAATAATTTTCCCTCTCTCTTTTCAACAATTTACACTGAATTAATGTAGCATTTTGTGATCTACACACACATATTATGAAAGGTAATATTCTTTTACCTTGAATGTTGGTTTTAAGAAATGCTGCATTCCAAAAAAGCTTCTATTAAGAACTGGTTACAGTCATGCAAGTAAATTTACACATATTATCTCTGGCGACAATTTATATGTAAAAAATATATGATAGAGCAAAAAATTGTTTTGGGGTTAACTCTTAAAGATTTTGATAAAAGTTTAATATAAGCCTAAAAAGAAAAGAAATATAAGAAATGTATATGAATAGGACAGTCACTAACAAATTTTATTTGATTACTCTTTATATCAAAATAATGCATTTGTTTATTTCTACACTTTCAAGAATAAACAAGATTAATATTAATTTGTTTATAGGTTAACAGAAAGAATTTTACAAAATATGAAAACAATTATCACCATGCAAGATATCCTTAAGACTTCATTTTCCAAATTTCAATGTTTCATATACAAATAATATTCATAAAAAAAATTAAAGGTTAGGTCTAACCTGTTCCTTTCCTGTGAGTTGATTCACGTTTAGGCTCTCCATTTATTAGAGTTGCCTTAGATATGTAATAAATAAAAACAGACCATTTTTACCTACTTTATTATAAATGCACTACGTATAGTAACAAAGATTCAATTGTCACATTTTTATGTGACAAATCTGTAACTTATTCAAATGATAAAGCAATGTATTGCGTTATTACATTTCATTCCGAAACAGGTTGACGTTAAACTGCCAGTTACCACTGGTGTCTGGAAACTTGAGTGCGTAGATAGTACCACAGGTGGACTTGATCCCTATCCAACTAATTTGAATGTAAAAACAGAGAGTGTTTTACTTCTATTAACTATTTCAAGAAAAAGAATAAATTAAAAAATTCGTAATGTTAAAGCATTTTACTTCAGATTATAATATTTTATTTGTATTAACTATTTCAATACGAAGAAAAACGATGCACAACAAAATACAAATATATGTTTATAAATTAGAATTTAGGTGTTTATAAATTAGAATGCGAAAACTGTAATAAAGCTTTTATAGGTCAAACCAAGAAAAAATTAAAAGAAAGATATAAAGAACATTTGAATGCCTATATTAATCCAGAAATATATAAATCAAATTTTGCAAATCATTATATTAATAAAAAGCACCAATTTCCAAATATTGAAAATATGAAACTTATAAAAGAAATTAATAAGGGAATAAGAATTAATATATATGAAGCATTCGAAATATATAAATACAATAATAATAAAAAATTAATAAAAGAACAAATACAAATACATTCTAAATTTGATACTATATTTAATGTCTATAATGTTACAGCAACAAAAATAAATTTGGCAATTTGTATAAATTTAGCAACAATTTTATTTCTAATTTAACATATGTTTTAGGCCTATAGCTTACATTATTGTAATTTTCATTCCTGATGATGTTGGTACTGTTTACTGACGAAAAGCTTTGGATATAAATTAATAAATATTCTTGTATTTGAATAACCTATGTTGTTTTAATATATATATAGCCTATATATATTTGTGTGTGTGTGTGTGTGTGTGTGTGTGTGTGTGTGTGTATATATATATATATATATATATATATATAAAACAAAAAACTAATTTTAAAAAAATTATAGCCTCTAATATACGAACTATGCACAAACATATGGCTCACACCAGTATAATAGCTTGGTAGTTTTAATTTAATCTCAAAGATCTGCCAACTATAATTAGTTTTATTACAATAATAAATACATCTATGCATTTGTATCGTAACGTTACATGGTTACGTAACGTTAAGTTCCGTTTTCTGAACATTTCTTTTTATATGTTTATCTACAAACAATACACGCTTTGATACTATAAACCACCCTCTTTACCTTCATCAAATGTACCTGAGTATGATAAATAATTTTGTAAAAACATTGTCAATGAATATAGGCTAACATATGAATATAATAAGCAACGTATATAAATAATAATATTTTTCATTTTCCATTACATCTATTGATACTCATACTGGTATATCGAAAGGTTGTTCCGAAATTATTACAATATGGAAAATTTCTAATAATCAAGGAGCAATTTGATAGTAATCAAACATTTATCAAGAATATTCAGGTTTGCCAGCGGAATTGTTAGTAAATTGAATAGAGCCTAGTTTAATGTAGGTTTTCAATATCTGATGAATTTTGTAATGAGATTTTCATTTAGTATATCTTTCTATTAGTTAACAATATTCCTATAAATAATTATATAACTTGTTCAAATTTTCAATCAAAATACATTAAATATAGTAAGTAAGTATGTAGTAATGTATGTTTTAAGTGAATTAAATACATTGTATCAATCCACTCAAGTTCGAATACATTTTTTCAAAAATGTAGAATAGAGCCTACTCTATAGTAAAAATAATTAGGAACTTCTTTTTGAAAATTTTGTTTTCTTTAAAATTAGAATTATTGAAATGGAATTCGTTAAATAACCTATGGCCTACACCTACGGACATTCTTGTTGATGTCTGGAGGCACAAACAGAAATTACTTGAACATCTGCACAGAACAGTCGTCGCAAATGAATTATATGATCGTTCATGTCTCAGAACAACTTCCAACCTTTTCGCTGTGGTAGATGGCCTCGACCAGTTCCCATAAACCGTCTTAGTACATCTAGAAGGGGACATTTTGTGGAGGAACGTTGGTAGCGTGAATCAACCTTAAACAATGTATAGTCATTGTTTAGGTTACCATAGAAATTTTAGTAACGAATTTGAGAAAATTTAGAAGTAAGAAGATTGTATTTAAAAAATGTAAATATATTAATTTTAAAGCTGAACTGATTTTTTTAGCTTATCTTATATAAGAACCGCAACATTCCTCAATCTTGTACATATATTAGACCTGTTGACAACTTATTTCTACTAGAATAAAAAGAGTTCTGTAGTAGCTCATCCAGGACGGTGGAATTACGCCTATTCAATAATACCCCTTCTACTTGTTTATACTCCGTATAGGCCTGGGTTGAGCCCTGGAGTCCCCATGTTCAATAAACCCTTCTTGTCCTGGGTCCTGTCCACAGTTGTTTCGCAAATGAGTCGCCTGTTGGTTATTTTACAACGGGGAAATATTTTTTCTTTATAAAACATTATATAATTATTTTTATTTTTAATTTAATACAATCAAGCCTAGGCCCGAGTATAGATCGGGTCATTTAGTTAACGCTAGTTGCCTGCGCCCGTGTACAGCTTGGGATCCCGTATTTATTTCCATAGCAACGCAATTCCCGCGTATTCTCAGTTTCGTCGATATCGTTCTGTATATAGGCGATGATAACCTATATAGGCGATGATAACCTATATAGGCGATATATAGGCGATGATAACCTATATAGGCAATGATAACCTATATAGGCGATGATAACCTATATAGGCGATGATAACCTATATAGGCGATGATAACCTATATAGGCAATGATAACCTATATAGGCGATGATAACCTATATAGGCGATGATAACCTATATAGGCAATGATAACCTATATAGGCGATGATAACCTATATAGGCGATGATAACCTATATAGGCAATGATAACCTATATAGGCGATATATAGGCGATGATAACCTATATAGGCAATGATAACCTATATAGGCGATGATAACCTATATAGGCGATGATAACCTATATAGGCAATGATAACCTATATAGGCAATGATAACCTATATAGGCGATGATAACCTATATAGGCGATGATAACCTATATAGGCGATGATAACCTATATAGGCGATGATAACCTATATAGGTTTTTCGCCTGGAAAAAAATCGTTCTCTATATTGGTTATTCGATTTTATATGACTTTACCTTTAGGCTTTAGGCCAATCAGTTTCTTTTACGAAGATGAACTTATTTGGCTACTATAGACTTTCTTCGGTGCAGAAACTCCATGCGCAACCTTCAACTGAGTGTCTCGAGAGGGGAGAGAATGTAGGGGAAGCTATGAGCCAGAGAATGAGCCACAATGTAATAAGAGAAACTGTATCAACTATATCAGCAGAAATCCGTGCCCTAGTGGTTAAGGTACAGGCATACTAATCGTAAGTTCCGGGTTCAGATCCCGAACTTCCATTTTTAATTTTTTTCTTGACACATTCTAGTTTTAATGAATCGTATTTGTTGTGATAGGTTAGGTTAGGTTAGGTATTATAAATATTTATAAATGTCTTTTGAATAAAAATGGCAAAGTTAAATTTAATTTTTACATAGTGAGTTTTCTTCCTTTTATACCTATATTAAAATTTACATACGAAGTATCCAGTCAGGATAGATTTGGTAATAATTTTATTCAACATTAATATCTACCTTTATTCAAGTATACCTACGAAGTATACTACTTCCCCCTCTGCTGCAGTTAACCCTCCATCTGTGACGTCACGCGCATGCGCGTTGATGGAGTTATTGCACCGGAGAAGATCTAGTTTTGGCTACGTATGGGGACCGAGAGGTATCAGAGATTTGTTTAACATATGTTCGTTTCGACAGATAATGAGTGTTTTATTAGCGCCTGTTGTTTATGTTTCGAGTTTGTTGTTGTTTACTCTGAAATTTGTGAGTCATTTCGTTTATTTAATTGGTAGTTCCTTTAATTTTTCTTTAGGGTTCGAGTATGTTGTTATTCGCTTTAAATTTATCTTTCAGTTATTTATTATTATGTATATTTAATTTGTATTGTTAGAGATATTACGTTATAAATATAATGGCTAAAGACACTTTGGGAAGCGATTCAATACGAGACATGCTTTTAGACAGTAACAGTGACAGTGGAGCCTATCTAGGCCCAGGTACAATACATATATCTGTCATTGATGAACTGAATGGAAATGGAAATGAACCGAATTTAGAGTAGTCTAAATTTTAAAAGAAATATTTCTAAATCTCATTGTCTTTTAGCTTTAAAGTGATATGTAATATTTATTTTCATTCCCATGTAAAATATGTGTAGTAAAGTGCAGTGGTGTATATTGCTTCTATTTTATTTTTTTGATTTTTTTAAATACATTTTTCAAAGGAACATATATATATATATATATATATATATATATATATATATATATATATATATATGTTAATAAATTAAAAATATTTCAAAAACAAGAATACTTTTAATGAATATATTTATTCAAAGCTTTTCGCCGATAAAATAGTACCAGCATCTTCAGGAAAATAATTATCTAATCGAAATAAGATCTTTTAAATAAAAGATTAGGACAAATGGAAATATTAAAGTATATTTATCTAACAGATAAGATAACTGATACCGGTTACTGAGCATAGTACAATTATATTCAACAGTCTTACACTAGTCACATAACTGGACAGTGATTTATAAATTTTGAAAATGCTAATAATGTAAATTAGCGAAAAGCTTCAATCAACAATAAAATGAAGTAATACTCGTATATTCTTGTTTATGAAAATTATTTTATTTCACCATATATATATATATATATATATATATATATATATATATATATATATATATATATATATATATATATATATATATATATATATATATATAAGTAATCAATTCATATGTATAGTATTTCCTGAAAGCTTGTTTCATTCCCTTTACAACAATATATAATTTGTTGTAATTATATGTCAGGAATTTTTTATATTTTACCTAAAATCTTCCAGGCAGATAGAGACGGGTGCTTATTCAGGAGCAAGGCTTGAAAGTGTTAAAACTTACTAAGACGTTATGGAAGATGATATGAAAAATTAGTATTTAATGTTGTAAAATTAACTTGTTATATGTGCTAATTAAGAAACGTGTATTCGCTTTCCTTACCTAAATAATTGGTTTTAAATGTTGTACTTCTAATTCTTACTGTTTTATAACCAACTAGCAATAAAAGTATGTCTCCAGAAATTAAATAGCTTACTTAACTAGGCGAAGATGGTTAACATGTTTTGTCATTCCCAAGGGTCATTATTTTACTTACTAATTTTCCCTAGAATTAGTGTGTCACCCATACAAGCTATTAGTTTGAGTACGTTTATTGTAAGTAGGCAAAATGATATTAAAAGCGTTGACACCATAGTAGAGTTTGGTATGTTCCATGACATTTTTAGTAAGTTTAGAATATGAAAATAATTCACCGTTATAAACAAAAAATCCTCGTAGTAGCGTAACCAGTAGGTGACTCATTGCCGAGTCAGGAGGGTCAAGTAGTGGCTCCAGGGCTCAACCCAGACCTATGCATAGTACAGATGTAGATATACAGACCTAGACCTAGACCATATTTTAACTTTTTTCAACGTAGTGAAAAATATTCCGCTTACATTAGAACAACTAATTTGAAAATAAATTTTAAAATCTGTAGGATTTGTACTTAGGAGACCCCAGACCTCATAACACGGCCCACCTTCAAACCCAGTTCAGCCACAGATAGGGCCCGCCTCCAAACCCGGCCCGGCCGTCGATAGGGTGTGTCTCCAAACCTGGCTTGGCCGGTGGTAGGGCTGCCTTCAAACATGACCCTGCCGCAGATAGGTCCTGCTTTTAAACCCGGCCCGGATGCCGTTGATCTTCTATGAGTTTCATGCTCATCTATGGTCTACAAAATTAATTTTTTTTAAAACCATAACAAGGTAATTTCTACTGACATTTTACAATTTAAAAAAATTCAGTTCAATAGACCAAAGCCCAGTAGGTGACTCGTGGAAAACCATCCTATTAGAAGGTCAGCGCGCGTAAGTGTGTGTGCGTAGTGGGTGGTTTCTTTTGTCAGGATGAAGAATAGGCCTACTTATTAAAAATTGCTTGTAGTTTTCATAATATTAGTATTTATCTGTGTGGGAGAAGTTCTGTACTCATTAGTTGCGTTTGTAGATTTGACATGCCACCAAATCGCCAGCAAAGAAACCAAAGGAAACCAAGATGTACCAGAAAGACTCAACCGAAAGGTTGTCGAAGAGTAAATTTAAAGAAAAGATCCAACAGAAGGCGAAAAGGAGACGTTGAAACGTTTAAATACAAACCAACCAAGAGAACCACCTCAAACTTGAACCGCAGAAGGCATTATCCTAAAGGTTGCGCCCCTTCAAAAGAGGGTAGTAATAATGATGTTTGAAGGAGATAAAAGTATTGTTTTATTTTAAGGCGGAGGTAACACTATAGATAAATTACTTCAAACAATGTTTAACCGAAGTTTTATTCAATTTTATTACTATAATAAAAGCCTACGTCCCTTAACGAAAATTTGTAAAATATCGATTTGGTTGTATTTTAAGATAAATCTACTGTTTTGGAATTTCGAGGGTCCAAGTGTTTTTTTTTTTTCATTCAACTACCCCCAAAACTATGTTATCCGATTTCGACTTGTACAAATATGATCACCGTATCTATGTCCCTATTACGCTGACCTTATTTTATTAATTATGCATTCTTCAAATCTCGATGCAGAACTCATCGAGCGTATGAGATCAGTTGCAGTTTAGTTGCGCCTTAAAATAGAATAATTCGCATGCACTTTGGTAATTCTGTGTAATCGGCTGTTACGATGGTTTAGTCAGGTTATGTCTACGCGCATGCGCAGTGCCTTCTATTATTAAATCTGAATTTGATAATGTTTCTCACTTAAATTCAAACAGCCGGCAGTAAGCATTTGGGACATGCTTCCCACTTTTGGTTCAATATATCACGTCCAAACCTAGCTAAATTACTACTTGTCGAACTAACAATTAAAATTATTAATTAAAACCTTACCGAGGCCTAATATTGTCGATATTTATCAGTTTCCAGTTTGGCCATTAGGAGGCGTTGCTGAGTTGGCCAACAGCATTTCCATAGGCAATATATAATGTGGCCAGAGTGTGGGTGATTTCATATGAAATCCCTACTTGCATAATAAACCATTATTCAATAAATACAATTTAAAAATATTTAAATACGAGTCAAAAATATTTATTTTAATAATGTAACGTTTCGGAAACTAGTTCGTCACCCTTATCAAATCTGTTGTGCTATAAAAACCAAATTCCTTGCATTTAACATTCAAATGAGTAATGTGTATTAATGATTAAAGAGCCTCCTTTGAGCTATAGCTCTACTAAGATCATAGGCGTGTACATGTAGAGTTACAGTAATGGTGAAGGAAAAGCTAGTAGAGCTATAGCTCAAAAACGGTTCCTAGTGAAGTGTAGAGGTTTGATATTTTGCCTCCTCGCATTACTCATTTGAATGTTAAACACAAGGAATTTCGTTTTTATAGTACAAAAGGTTTGATGAGGGTGACGACTAGTACCGAAACGTTGTATTATTAAAATAAATATCTTTGACACTATGACAACTGTTTTATTCATTTATTTATTACTTAATTCAATTTGTTGATTCCATCGTCACTTGAGCTACTTGTTTTCACTAAAACACTTGTAAATATTTTACAAACTTGCCTATAGTAGCACTTACTTATATTTGTTGAGGACGGCGGTTTCGGGAGATGTGTCTCATTGTCAACTCAGACCGTAACTGATCTCAGAGTTTTCGTGGATTAGGCTGGGGGTGGGATAGAAATGTTTGTATATATCATATGTTCGCTTGTGTATCATTCGCTATTTATGTTTTGTAGGTTTGAGGTTATGTTTGTGTAGTTATGGTTTGTGGATATGATATGTTCGGTGAAGTTTGATTGGTAATTTAAACCCAAAAATCATCGACATTTATAATGCCCCTGGAGTGTACAAACTAACTCGCAGTTCGTGCCCCAGTTTCTACATAGGTCAGACAGGGAGGTCATTCTACACACGCTACCAAGAACATATAAAAGCACTAAAAAACAATAACTACCAATCAAACTTCGCCGAACATCTCAAGTCCACAACACATGATTACATAGACATAACACCCAACCAACAAATTCTTCATAAACAACGCAGAAATAACCAACGTTACACAATCGAACAATACGAAATATACAGATACTTCAAACTACACCCTACACACATACTCAATACACAATTACATTATAACTCATACACATGTTTTGACATCATAGCTCCTAACGCTCATAAAGTACACCCACACCGCCATAATATCCCACCCCCACCCTAACCTATGTAAACCTTGAGATCAGTTTCGGTCTGAGTTGATAATAGGACACATCTCCCGAAACGGCCGTCCTCAACTAACATAAGAAGTGCTACTATAGGCAAGACTTAACTCGAGTGTTTAAATAAGTATAAATTGAAACCTTTAGTCGTGGTTTTATGTTGAAAAATTATACAGTATATAAAAATATAGATTTTAAAAGTTTCGTACCTTAAAAAAACTACTGAGCTAACTACTATTGTACAAAAACGTTATTTTGCATCTTCTTTACAAACATCATCATTCACAACATCTAGCAAGTCATCGAACTATGAAGTACTCATAGCAAAATAAAAGAGTTTTTCTTCGCAATTTCTCAGAAAGCATATTAAGATGTGAAAACGAGCTTTTGATTTTTTTCAAATTGATCCAACGGCAAGGGCAATCACTAAGACATTGCCACTAGTCGAAGGAATCTCTCAGACTGGGAATCTATGTGGGCGACTACTAATGTATCTGTGGCAACCTAATTAGAGCCGGCGGAGCGATGAACAATATTACTAAATCAGCTGATACGCATGAGAAGCTTGGAGTGTACAGTAGGCTATAGTGTGTGAGTGTTGAAATAAGTTTATGCAAGTCAAGCAAAGAATACATTTAAGAAAAGGTACAAAGAACAACTCAATGCATACACAAAAATAAATATATATAAAATTCGGCGAATTATTACATAAATGATAAGCATAAATTTCCAGGAGTAAAAAGTATAACAGAAATTTTAAAAAACCTTAAAAATGAATATTTATGAATCAAAAGAAATGAGCATAAGGTTGTCGTAAATTAGTAAAGAGTACAATCAAAATACGATACTATGTATAATACTGTATCATAAATGGTGTGGTAGTAATATAGTAAATTTGGCAACAGTGTACGAATTTCTATATTAAATATAGGTCAGCAAAGTCTTGTGTGTGTTGGAATACGGAATACATTTGTTCTTCAAGACCCCAGCTCTGTAGTTGGCGAAAAGCTTTGAACATTTGGTTTCTCCAAATAAATATATTCTTGTATTTGTAATGATCTTGTATTATACATACATACATACACACACACACACACACACACATATATATATATATATATATATATATATATATATATATATATATATATATATATATATATATATAAAGAACTTCGAAAAGCTTTGAATTGTAAATTCAATTATAATTCTTGTATTTGTATTTTGACTCAGTTCTTTATTAATACACAAGAACACATATTGCAATATTTGTATATATATATATATATATATATATATTAAATATGGTGATATGTTTTCTTGTAACAAAATTTTGTTAGATAATTATTTTCCTGAAGATGCTGATACTGTTTTATCGGCGAAAAGCTTTGAATAAATATGCATTAAAAGTATTCTTGTTTTTGAAACATTTTAAATTTATTATATATATATATATATATATATATATATATATACATACATATATATATATATATATTTATTTATGAGTGTGTGTGTGTGTGTGTGTGTCTGTATTTGTATGGCGCACGCACGCAAGCTGGCACACACACGCGCGCGCGCGCACACACAAACACACACACACACGCAGACACACTGTGTACAAATTACAGATGTCATTTTTCTTGTTAAATATTTTTTTATTGACACCTCATGAAGAAATTTATTTAAATTATAGGTACAAATTTTATAAGCTTACACTTGGGGACTGCTTTCCGTGGCGAGAGGCCGAGGACAAAGGGAGGATGGAGGTGCTAGTAGTTGAATAACAAATGAATGAACAATATGAATAACAAATGTAAATCGGAAGCTTGCTAATAGGATTGTCTAAGGGTTGGGACGGGTAAGGTGCGGTTTATGGCCCCGATGAGGGATGATAACAGTACCTGATGTTCTCTAGACGACGAATACACAATCTCTACCTAGGAGCCAAGTGCCAGCTAATAAAATTTTACCTACACATTGGATCGAATCATTTCATCAGTTTCATTAACATTATGAACACCATAAACTGAAGATATCTTCTCCAAGGTCAAGCTGAGACATTTATTTCACATGCTGTTGATATAACCTTTGTGATGTCTTGGAGTATTGTGCAGGCCTTGGTGACGTAGTTAGCACACGTTACTCTCGAGAGCTAACATTTGCCAGCGATGACAATCACCAGAAGCACCACGGCTGCACAATCAGGGATTCCTCTACCCCAATGTTTGCTACATAAAGGAAGGTTTTCTTCGAAAGAAAAAGTACAACAAAATAAACGCCAACGTAGAATTTTCAAAAACAGTTTCTAATTTTTTTCGTTTTCGACATTAAATACAAAAAAACAAGGACGTGGGTGGAAGCAGGGATTGCAAAGAGGACAACTTTTAATCTTGAATAACGCACAGTAATCTAAAAACGCTATACACAGATCACACGGTTATTGGCTAATATTCGTCATCATATGCCGGTAGGTTGTCGCAAGTGTCAAGTGAGTTTGGGCGAGGCGGACTCCTTCTTGAGCAGAACTGCGTCTGTCATTGCCGGAGACATGGAGAGGGCCGGGTTGGCGACGGCGATGATGTTGTTCCCGCAGGAAGCGATGATCTGAAACCAGAAAAGCATTAGTAGAATCCAGTGAGAATCGTGGGGAAGAGGTTTGCGGTGTCGAACGATGGAAGCGCGGGGTGAGAGTTTTAGCTTTTGCTTCTACTCATGCACTTGGCCAGGATTTTGCTTTTTTCGAATTGGCCAAGTTGATAGGAGGGCGAGTATGCCCCATTACCACCCGAATGTAGCTCAAATCATGCAATTTTGCCTTTGGTACTTCTGTTACGTATGCATTTCTATTATATAATACAGGCAGCGAGAAATGAACACCTTTTAGAGTACTCGAACGATATTAGGCTTACAACGTGCCAGATATTTTGTTACAACCTCTTCGTAGAAATAGAATATTTTCTCCAGCTGGCTCAGATAATATGATAAGGTAGCCGATAATAATGAAATATCATATTATCTTTGTCGTTTTAGCAAAAGTGGCCTAAGGAAGCCATGTCTGCTCTCAGTTCCAACTTAGAAATACAAATTTGAAAAAATAATTTAAAACTGCAATATACAGATAACTAAAAACATATGTAAAATCTAAATATATATATATATATATATATATATATATATAACAAGATTTATTAGGTGACGTAAAAATATATACATACAATAAGAAATAATATACAATATTATATAATAGTGTACTTATAATGTAATATTTAGAGCAATAAATAATAAAATTAAAAAATAATACCGTATATATATATATATATATATATATATATATATATATATATATATAAAATTAAAGCCAATTCTTACTGAGGTCAACAAAGAAAAATTTTATTTGTTACTTTTCTTAAATAATTACAATTAATACAAATATGGATATACATATGACAGGGTCACATAATTAAGTGGCAAAATAGAAAGTGAAATTAATTAAGTAAATTTAAATAATGCATTCATATTTTAAACACTAATAACAATTTACAATACAAAATACAACAAGACACCAACAACAAAGACAAAATAGAAGCACCAGGTGTATACAAACTAAACTGCGACAAATGGAACAAATTATACATTGGGCAAACAGGTCACATTTTTAAACAAAGTTGAGGAACACAAACAGAACACCAACTCAGCATATTACAATCACGTAAAGAAACAGGACACAGATACACAGACATTTACCATAACCTAGAAATCTTACACATCAAAAAAAGGACCACATCTCAACATACTAAAACAATTGGAAATTTACAGACACACAAAAAACAAAGTACAAACATATTAAACGAACAAACACAATACAAATCACAAATACTATTTGATACTTTCGAAAACCAACCTTTAAAACCGTCACGGCTTGACCCAAGATCTCCAAGCAGAAGAAACTGATGAAGATCAGCACATAGCGATCGAAAACGTTCTGTGTCAGTAAGTTTTAACAAATTTACTAAATTTAAAGTTTGAATAATCATAAACTATTGTTTAAATGTTTAATAAAATAAATTAATATTTTAAAAACTGCAATTCACTACAAGTTTTAAAAAATATATCTGAATTCGAGTGGATGAATAAAGAGTATTTTACTAACGATTGGATATTTGAACAAAATTATAAATGTATATATAGTGAGGTGAACTAATAGAAGGAATTAAATATATAAATAATACGTTACTATTGCATGTCGCCAGATGCAGACAACTGTTCAGTATCCCTTAAACAATCTAAAGGGGTCACTATGTTTGGGGATTTCCTAAAATATTTATAAGTAGAAAAGCTGTGTAGGAGCTACAAAAGAAAACAACAGGCAACCTAAGCAGGTACGGTGGCGCCCTTAGGTTTCCATAACCCAAAATATTCTTTGGATATATTAGAATCTAATCAGATGACTAAAACAGCTGCTGCAGCGTTCATCGCTCCACATCCAACATTCAAGACAGATCTATAAATTATTAATCAAGCCGAAACACAAAGACCGAACGATAAAGCGACGTACAACCGTACTGCATTTAGCCTCCGAGGGTCCTGCCTTTGTTCCGGCACGTGTACACATCAGATAACGTGACATGCAAATATTTGATTTGAATATAGGTCAGTAATTCTAAGAAAGGAGTATACCCACCTGGACGTTGTTTTCCTGGAAGAAAGGGTCGTCGAAGCCGTCTGTCGGGTCGGTTTTTGCGGTCCTGTTGACGGTTTCTTTTATTACTCGAAGGTCGTCTTCAGATTCATTCTCTGTTGTGCCCTGGAAATATTAATAGAACTCATTTTATTCAGAGATTAATATCGGATCGTGGAGTGGAGCGATTCAGTGAGATGTTTCTAAATGCTCAGCTGTTTGTTAATAAATTTACAGACTGAGTGAAACGCTTCTCAAGACGATGTGTTCCAGGAGTAATATTACTACTTATAGTTGTTACTACCTTGACCTGGTTTTATAATAACTTGGCGCAACTGTGGTGTGATTATTAATTATAAATAAATAAAACCTCTTAAACCACAACCATATTTATTTATTTTTGTTCTAAAGTACATTTCGATTGCAAAGCAATTATCTTCAGAGGAAATTACTACAATACTACTCTGTCTTGACTACTCTGTACGAACATTAGTACTTAAATAAAAGGTTTTACAATGAAAATATTGGAAAGAACCCCAATACCACAAAAATAACAAATAAAACAAGTTACTTAAGATTGTTTTGTTATTTTTGATTATTTTTGTGGTATTGGGGTTCTTTCCAATGTTTTCATTGTAATATATTGTACCACTGTGCTCTTGATATTGTGTAAAAAAAAGGTTTTTGAGGTTTAAGAGGTTATATTTTTATATAATTAATTGACTTTATCTCGTTAGTAATAGCCCTGTAAGACTTGACTAGTAAATTTATCAAGGTTTTCTAATTCCACAGAATCATAGTAACTCAACAATGTTAGCGTTTAGATCCCAGAACTATAGTTCTATTCATGGATTCGCTTAATATGAACCACGCGTTCATAAAATGAACTTAGAACTGTAGATTGCGATGCATTCTACCTGTGGTAGATTTTCCCATTTTGTCGAAACGTGCGAAAACAGGAAGCTTGGGCCTCCCACTCTCCGATCATTTATCCCAATACATTCCTTACTCGCTATGAGGGCGTAGTTCCTTTCTACGGGCCGTTACCATGGTAACGCAACTAATAATTGGCAACGGTAGGGTGTTACCATCATAAATGACTTCACCGCGTGTTTTTCCCGTCCCATCCCCATCTGCAGAGGCAAAGTTACCAGCGGGAGACTGTGTACGAGGTAAAATAACATCGTTCCTGCACCATCCCCCTTTCTGATATTCCAGTTATCATACAGATGTGTTTATACCTTATAAAATAACACAAGACCCTCTACCCTCAACCCATAGATTTTAATCTTACACGTTTCAACGAAACAAGTTGTAATCCTCAGAAATAGCTATGGACAACGAATGAATATTAAATGCGTACACAACATTTGATTTCGGCGGGGTAACCTACTAAAACTTTTTGTAAATGTCCATTTAACTTTTGAGTATTTTATAAAACCGCTTTTGATTTTTTATTTCACTTTTGTTTTTAATTGGGTATTACTAAAAAAAATCACATATGAAGACTGAATTTAATAAATAATAGG
Organism: Prosapia bicincta; assembly: GCA_036971475.1. Taxonomy (NCBI): domain Eukaryota; kingdom Metazoa; phylum Arthropoda; class Insecta; order Hemiptera; family Cercopidae; genus Prosapia; species Prosapia bicincta. The sequence goes on along the minus strand of JBAIZL010000005.1, from coordinate 285,704,676 downwards.
CTAATCACAATTAATCAGGTAAAAGTTTATCAGATGCAATGTAATACTAACAACAGAAAATTACGTTATCTTTAAACAATGAACAACTTCTACCTTATATTAATGTTACTATTAAAAATTCTACGTTGGATATTAATATACCGTAATGATTTTGTAATAATCTTCAACTAGATTCATTAAAAGTGATCAGTTTTATACATTTTGGGAGGGGCTCTGTCTCCATCGGACTCTCTATAGTATACGCCGTTGAGGAAGGCAACTTGTGTGGTCGAAACACATGTATACATAAAAAATAGAGTCTATGTGTTGTTGCGAGCACGAGATTTCGTGTTTTCCTGTAACATATTATACGTTATACATAAACCTATAATACAACATAAACAGATCATAAATTTCTCGCTAGTGTTTTTTAACTCAAATATGATGTTAGATTAAAAATAACGTTTTTTTTAAAACTATGTTTGACAAAAATATTTTAAAAGTATATCCAGAACCCCAATACGAATTTGACTTTATTCGGTTTCTTTTAAGTATAACTTCCGGAATTTTTAATTTTTGTTGTTGTAGGCCTTCTTTTACATTCAAGCATGACGTAACAGGAAGGTGGATTTGTTATGATTCCCACAGAAACATTACTTACCCGGTTTTTTTAGAAATAATTGTCCGATTGTACAATTGTCCAATTGTACTTACCCGATTTTGTTCCCAATTGTTAAGCTATTGCTGAACTAAGTATGGAGACTTTATGGAACGGCCCAAGGTCGTGAGGTTTTAGTTCCGCAGCCACGGTTGTAGTGAATGTGTAAGAAGCTTTCACTACAGCTAAGCGCCCACTAGGGCGGCACGGCACGGACGGGTGGGTGAGCGTACTAGACGGGAACTCCCGCCATCCGCAGATGGTAGTGTATACTACCGTGTGGTGAACATGGTCAAAATGGATAGTGACATCGAGTGTATGGTTGTTAGTTTGGTTCTTCCAATTTCGGTAGAAGAGGAAGAGATGCTAACAAAAAAAACTATTTTGAATTCATAAAATTAATAGAGAGACCGACTGTTGGTGAATTTGATACCTTGTTTCCTGACCTTAAGGAAGATTATGCCAAATTTATCCGAATGACTCTGGAGAAGTTCAAATTCCTTTATGCCCTTGTTAAAAATGAAATCTTCAGAAAACAAGCCAAGTATCGAAGTCCTAAAGAAAAAGTCAGAGGTTTGTTTGCTGTAAGTAACAAGGTGGTTATTTTATTGTTGTTTTAGTTTCTTTTCTTTTAAATACGCTAAACATTGTATTTATTCTGTATAAACATTTTGAAAACCAGACGGGTTTTATATGCCAAATAATGTATAAAGTTTTCCAGGTTTGGCACAATTTTAAAACCTGTACACAGCTCATGGTCGGCTCAAGATTTTATACATTTTGGGAGGGGCTCTGTCTCCATCGGACTCATGGAGGTTACAACCTCGTTCAGAGGGGAGAGGGCACAGTGGCAGGAAAGCATGGGATGGGTATGGGGGAAAATTTTCCAAAAATAAAGGCCTGAAAATAAAATTTTAAGCTATTTTTGTTCTAAGAAATTACAGGAGATTTGGCATTTTCATCAAAACATGCATTTTACTTGAATTTACTAAGATACAAGTCTAAAGACGGCAGCAGCGGTATATAGAAAATATTGTTTCACTTGCATCCACCCGGCCTGACGAGGACGAGGCGGAGTCGTAGTACACAGACTATGACAAATTCTCGGGGGGGGGGGGAGCAATGCTCCCTACTGCCTTTCCCCTGGAGTCGCCCTTGACACAAAACGAAATAGTAGCAAACACTCATGAGTTGTAGGCAAAGCTAATGTTTCTATGTGTAATTATTACATAACTAAGTAAATACTTATGAGCTTACTCGCCGACGCTTTTCGAAGCAATCGTTCCTTTTGCGAAGCTAAATCTCTACTCGTAAATGTCAGCTTCATAAAAGGAACGATTGTTTCGAAACACGTCAGCGAGTAAGCTCATAAGTATTTACTTAGTTATGTAATAATTACTGGGACACCTTTCAACTACTGCGAGACAATATCAGTTAACCATTACCTGTGATGGTAAATTCCCCTTCAATATTAAATTAGGCAAACATTATAATTGGTAATAGTTTATTAAGGTTTTGCCCACTTCGATTTTTTTTCATTCTTACACATTTTGTTACTAAAAAATACATTCTAAATGAGAAGATAGTAATTTTAAATTTGTGAAATCTTAAATTGTAAAGTTTGAACATAACCTTAATATAGTCAACTCATAAACTTAACCTCAATGCCCAAACGCACATGAAACTATATTAACTGAACTATTTTATAACAAAGTAAATAATTATATTACAGTAATTTTGCAACCTAAAACAAAGTATCTGGTTAGGATAAGTTTGGTTATAAAAAACATTATAATGAATACTTAACGTCCATTGCAGCAATCATTTAGCTTATGTCTCGACAATTACATTCTTCTTTTTCGTAAGATAAAACCTATCCTACCAGTGCAAATCCTTGTTATTTCTGATGTAATTGCGTATAATAAAGGAAAATCCACGTATAATTTTCACTGTAAAATCTACAAGGCAAAACAAAACATAAAAAAAATTCATAACTTGTTTCGCCATCCTATGTAAGTTGTCCTGTGAGACCAAAGGCAGAATCTAATTTCTTCACTTCGGCAATCGTTTAGCTTACGTTTGTTCAATAGCATTGCCAAACTTGTCTTTTTTTTATAATCAAACCTAAGCGAACAATATAATTTGTAGCCATACTTGCATGTACATTAATGTAGTACAACCTAATGATAGTATGGTAGTTGCAGGAAAATTGTTTATAAAAGTAGTATTCCTAAAATTAGGTTATGTTTCTATAGTGATTATGTAGGCGAGTTTTAACCATTATTTATTTTTTTAAACATATAAAATATCTTCTGTCTTCATAATTAATTACAAACCCTTGTTACAAATATCTACACAGCCTTTATGTACATTACACAAACCAGCATCATCAGAAGGTTACATAGGCTTACTGCTTTATCATTATCATCTCAAGGTCACTATATTTGTAACCTTGTGATGATGCTAACTGTATTAGCGAAATGTATATAATGGTTGTGTAATAATTTGTAGCAAGGGTTTATAATTGCATAATAATTATAATTGGGCTACTGTACTCTCTATTGTTTTTTGAGCTTTTTTTCTAGTTTAAAATGTATTTTTTAGTAATATATATAAAATAAAAATTCGATTTTGGTCTAATTTTTACCAAATAGTTTCTACTGCGCATTTTTATAAAGGGATAAACTTTACATGTCTAATTGTAATAGAGCAGTATTTAGCTGATCTAGAGTCGACGAGAAGCTTTTCATGTTGCCGCCTTTGTCATTGCAGGCGCTACACACAGAAACGGCTTATTGCTTGGGGAGCAAAACAAAAAAAGAATACTTGCTCAGTGAGTCGTTACGCCTTTACCGTGGACATAACAAGACAGGACAGACAAATGAAGATGGCCACAATAACGGCGAGGACTTGTCCTAATCACTTTCAGCAACGTGTGATTGAGAAGTGGTCTATATTTATAGCCCTTCACTGCCAGACAAAGCGAAAGCACTGAGCCGTGGATTCTCGACGACGGATTTTAATTACTGCAATTGCTGTAAATGTTCGGATGTTAAGTTTTAGATAGAAAGAGCTTTTTATTTTGTACTTAGAAATTTTATTACGGTTAATTAATTAGAAATAATTAGGGGTGTCAATTGTAGTGTATGTTCCCCCCAAAATTGGGAGCAAAAAATGCGTACTTCCTGTACTGCCCTCCTTAACATATACTTTGCGAGACCGCATTAAGGATTACTTACAAAGACTATTGTTGTGAAGGACACGTGATGGATCCCATTTCACATCGGATAGTGTATGTTGCCAAAACAGCGGTTATCTTCAAAGTATAAACTATTGATGATAGTCTTGGTACGAAGAATTAATATTTGGTATTAATACCATTTGGTATTATTATACCAAATTATTAAGATAAAATAGTCGTTCGTGGGCATAGGAAAAGGGCACAACATAAGGGAAATTTATGTCTCAAAACAAAGAACTCATATTTGATGGAGCTGACTTTTTTATGTTCCAGAAAGTTTGAAAATTCGTCTGTATTATTAACAAAAAATTTGGAAGTTGAACTAACCAAAAGCCCTGATCCCAAAATCCTACTCGCAGCCAGTGTCGCGTGACAGATGCTGAAAAACCTCGGGGCCACCAAACCCCCTCCTACTCTGACCGACTAACAAAACAAGACACTCCCCAGGAAAAACACTGGGACACGTCGAAAACTTCGCTAAGAGAATGGCTCGCCATTTAACGGACATAAGTGCTTTGATGTTTGTTAAGACGCTGAAGAAAAACCTTTTCCCGTTTTCCCTAATACCAAAGATACAGTATAAAAAGTACAACCACCTGGAATTAAATAATTACAAAAAAATTAAGTGAAATTACAATTCAATAATTGTAACATTTTGTTTCAGGTAAAATTTTTTCCAACAATCAATACTCTGTGACATGAAAAAATTGTTGTCAGATTGGTTGCTCAGCAACATTTTCTGACCTTGATCAGCATGTTTTAAATACGCGCGCATTTCCTGAACCACAAAAATTTATCGTTCTACTGTAATTCCAGGATGTTTGCAAGATACTAGGGCTATAACTACATTGGTCCTTGCACCTCTACTTTAACTGTCTACCTCTGCATTATCTATGTGTCTCTGCATTGGTCTCTGCATTCCCATATTCGTATGAGTATCCCTAAATTAATCTGTGTGTCAATGCAATTATAGCATATATCTGAGTGTCTGCACTGATTTTTGTGTCTTTACAGTAAACTATAGATTTCGGTCCGTATAGCCTCTGCTTTCATCTGTATGTTTATACATTGATCTGTTTATCTCTGCTTCGATATTTGTGTCTATACATTAATCTGTTTTCCCTGCATCTATATGTATATCTCTAATTCGATTTGTGTAACTATATATCGGTCTGTTTCTCTGTATCTATATGAATATCTTTAATTCGATCTGTGTCTATACCTTGACAAGTGCATCTATACTACGATCTGTATATCTCTCCTTCGATCTGTGTGCCTATACATTGACCCGTGAATCTCTACATCTATCTATATATCTCTGCTTTCATATGTGTGTATATATTTATCTATTTATCTCTCCATCTACCTGTATATCTCTGATTCGACCTGAGTACGTATACATCGATCCGTGTAGCTCTGCATTCTGTTGGAATTATTAATGTTTGATAAGGAGTTAAAATGTGTTTAGTTTCACGCCTCACCCTGACCTTTCCCCCTCCTAGTTCATGACGTAATGACCTTCGATAGAGTGGAGGGGGAACGCGTATGCTTTGCAGTGTTTATATTATAGCCAAGATGTTCTGTGTATTGTTTCACTGACAAGACAATGTTTATTTTCTAATATAATTTTTAATACTTTAACAAAAATAGCAACATTTACTTGAACTTTCCATAACCCTGTTACATCGATATATTGTTTCTCTTTAACTATGCACTACTGTTAAATATGTTTCATAAACGAAGCCTCTTTGAGTGAAGTTACTGTTTACTAAGTCTATTATTTTTAATGCATGCCAGTTGCTGAGGCTGTGACAATACAGCATCTGTGTACTTAGATTGAATCTTACATTAAAATATATTACAATGTCAAATAAACTTACAACTAAACTACACAACAAGGACATACTACACACAAATATTAACTACAAAGAAATCTACAAGCTGACAAAATGATCATGCATGCATGCTATATTACAAGAAAAGCACTACCTCACTACCACAATTCATTAATTACACCAAACCAAAATTATTTTTCAGAATTAATTTTTTTTTTAATTACCTGAACCCAATACTTGGCTCCAATACAACTCCCTTCACTTGCCTTAATGCAGGACTTACTCCAGTATTATCACTATTTATATTTAAAAATATCCCTATCTGTAAATAAATCTGCTTTAAACCCATCACTTCAGTGCTACCAATAATCCCACTATTTACAGAATTCAAATACAGTATCCCTATAAGTAAAAAGTTTTAGTTGGCTTGTCTATATTCAATTCAGTGACACCACTAAGTAGGTTGTTTACAGAACTAAAATATCCCCCCTTTTTTAAAAATGGACAATGTTGTCATTTAATTATATCCAATTCACTGTTATCACTAATTAAGGTACAAACCTAACTGTCCCTAAGATATGTGTTGGTTACTCAAAACAGGGATGCCAATTTTACAAACTAAAACTACTTTTGACATCACTTGCAAAAAATCCACTGTTTACTGATAATTCTCACCAGACACCTTTCGCATTAAATGAGTTTATTGTTCAACTCATTGTAGCATTGAACAATGCTTGCACCTAGTGAGAAACCACTTGCGGAAAAATATCAGTTAGTAGTGGTTTTATAGCCAAGTAATACCAAATGTAGTAATTAAAAACTTCAAGTTGTAGAGCACAACTAAAACTAAATGTGAATAACAGAGAACTATTAAATAATTTTAAAATATTCTAATTTTCTTGCAATATACTGTTTTATGTCCACTTCACTTTAAATTGGACAGCTTTAGGGGATAGTTATAGAACGTCCATTAAATTTAAAGTGCTTCAATGATTACAAACAAAATTATATATAGTCAATATAATATTTATGAAGCTATTTTAATTGCTGATATAAATTATAATTTCATAAATTCATGGTAAAAAAACAAATGACAGAAATTTTAAGAATTAGAGATCAAGTGTCAATAACAAACTAAATTAATATAAAATTTTAAGAAAAGAAAAGTTATTTTTACCAAACATTTGTTTTTAACTTAGTTTCACACTTCAAAAGAATTCAATTTGAAAAATCAAAACAGAAAGATTTTGCTTTATAGAAAATAACATAAATCTTATTTAAGGTTAGAGAAAATAAAATAAATTTTTTAAATGTTTTTTGAAGCCTAGCCTATATTGTTTATGAGTAATACGTTCACAGTTCACATTATAAACCATAAGGTTTATCCTAATATTTGACTAAGTGAAAACTATCAATCAACCTCTACCGACACGAAACTCTATAGTTTCCCTTGGTTACTCAAATAGTTACTTCTGATTTATTCAGTGAATTGAAGATGATTATAACAAGGAATTTTGTATAGGATTTAATTTTGTGTGTATAAAATAATCTATACTAGGCTTAGCAAATATTTCCATTTTCTAAAAAATAAAAGAACTCTAAAAGATTAATAGACCTTCATGTCATATAATTTTAACAATTTTATAACTCCAAATATTACTGGAATTTATTTAATGACTGTTTTTAGTAGAAAAACCTTTGAACAGCAGAATGTGTTAAAGATTTGTTTTTTATCTCTTCATGTCCACCAAATTTTAATTTATGAACAGATAAAAAAATATAATAAAATTATGAATTTTTTAATTTTAAAAAGCATGTCAATGTTTGTACAAAAAGTTAATAAATTAAGTCGTAATCTGTTATAAAAATTTCAATTTGATAGCATATCACTTTATTCTTTATTTGCTTAGAGGTGATAGTATTGTCTAGGTAGATAAATTAAGAGGTGAATGGAGGATAATAGTAACTAAATGACCCAGGTGACTGGACAACCCATGTGCCAAGATAAATCAGATTGCTAAATAAAAAGGTGACGGGATGATCAAAGTTGCTAATGCCTCAGGTTACTGGATGATCCAGGTGCCAAGATAAATCAGATGGCTAGATAAAGAGGTGACTGGTCGACGGAAGTAACTTATGTCTCAGGTGACTTTACAACCTATGTGCCAAGATAAATCAGATTTCTAGATAAAGAGGGGACTGGACGACCGAAGTGACTAAATGACCCAGATGATTGGATGACCAAATTTCGTTAACAATTGATACAAGAAAATAATTTGGTCAATACAAACCCTGAAGTCATGGCTAAACATTAAAAATGGTTAAGGATTAGAAATCCCACAAAGAAACTGACTTAAAACAAGAAATTAAAATCACCATTTTTATAACAGGGTGAACTTGTAACAATTATTACAAACAAATCCATGCATATATATTTATGCTTTATATTCAATACCTAAACATAATAGTCTCACATTGATATTTGAAGCTTAGAAACTGTACTCTATGATGTATCTAATAATAGAACTATAAGTGACTCTAAATTAGAGATACAGTATTGTATTATTTAATTACAAACCGACTCAAAATACCATATATATTCCAATACAGGCCAGTGACTATATAAATTCAAGAAGTATTTATTCTTCAACAAATGGAAGGTGGTCAGAATTACTGAAGGCATCAATGATTCAGATAAAACCTCTTTTAAAAATGACTTTCAGCAGGTAAAGAGTAGATGTGCAAAAACCACTGGTTGAACATCTTAAAAGTTTATCTTAAAATCTAGGAAGTTATTTGACATGATAGTGTCTCCAGTCTGCAGGCAATTACCAATGTTGAATACTCAAGGAAGAGTTAGCAGTGAAGAAGAACTCTTTAAATACAGAATAAAGAAATGGCTCTTAAAAAAGGGAACAAAAAAACAATGACAAAAATTTTACAAATGAAGCATATACTGAGTTCATAATGGTCTGGCATCGGTGTTTTAGAGACAAATTTTAGTTATTTTAAACCGAAATTTATTTTCAAAAGTCCTAACAAAATACACTGATGTGTTTAAAAGTTTTCTAAACTCCATCAATTTTGGCTCTGAATTTATTGCAAAGAAACTGATTTACAAATTCCTTAAAATTGAAATACTTTTGGAAATTTTTTGAAATACAAAAACTAATAACTTTTTTCTCAACAGGCCAAATTAAAAAAAATGTTAGTTAATGAAAGGGGTAATTGTTGTATTCCCCACTGAGAATATGTTAAAACAAGTGGATGCTCCTTTATTTAAATTTCACTATGAAGTGTTCCATTTCGTAAGTTAGTGTTACAAATCTGTTTCTGGAAATAAAGAGTAATCAGGTACTTATGTACCAGATTAATTGAAAATATTTTCAAATTTAATAAACTCATGTGTTTTGTTAAACTCATGCAGGGTTATAGATTTTGAAGTAAATATAAAGAACACTAAAACTGTATATGGAAATATAACACTAAATGATTAATCACTTTAACAATTGTTAAAGTGATTATTAAGATTCACTAATCGTAATGGACTATAAAATTCAAGACACTAAATGAATCTTCAATTTTGTAGTCCATGAAGTTCGATGAATCTTAATCACTTTAACATTAGTTTATGACTATCCGAACTTTAAATTTTGTACATTTGTAAAAACTTACAGAGACAGAACAATTTTGATCGCTATGTGGTGATTTTTATCAGTGTGTTCCACAGAGGATCATCACATAGCGATCGAAAATGTTCTGTCTCAGTAAGTTCTTACAAATTTACAAAATTTAAAGTTTGGATAGTCATAAACGAATGTTAAAGCGATTTAATAGATTATGACTGGTGTATTCAACAATAGGACAAAGAAGATAACAATTCCTATGACAATTTAAAGAATTTTGAAAACAGTAATGTTTTGGCAGAAAAAAACATATTAACAGATAAATTCTGAAATTTTTTAGAGCAAATTTTTGGTCACAGTTACAAATTTATGTGACAACTTATCTTGCTTAGTTATCATATATCTTGATTTATAGCCTGCAAATTAATATATCTGATGATTATAGTTCTTCTACATGTTGTTATCTATGGTGACGGAATGAAAACACTTATTTTGTAGGGGGAACTTTAACTAGAAACAATTCAAATTAAAATTTATATGATTAATTGCTCCCCAGAGTAAAAAAATTGAAATTAACAATGCTTCTTGAGGGACTATAGAGAATTACTTTGATTTCCAAACATAATTGGGGTTGTATGAGTTCAAACGAGGTTATGTTGCGTTGGGTTTCAGGTAGACAAGTCATGTAGCTAGGACAGAACTCAGTAGAAAAGTACATCATACTTCTACATTAAGAATTGTAAGGAAAACAATAATTACGAAGCCCTAAGCCTAGACAAATAGATAAAGTTAGGCTAGATCTTGGCAAAATGAAACTTGAGGTCTTTAACATTATTTATTTGATACAGGAGAGGCATAAGTAGAGAGATTTCGTGAATTAATCAGTGGACATTCACATTCTATGAGTCATAGCTGTTTGCATAAATAATTAACCTAATCTTAGTAACTTTTAATGTCTTGTGGACACATTTTTAAAAATTAGATGCATATGTTCATGAACATCTCATTAATGAAAGTCACAATATTCAACTTATTATTATATTTTATAAAAGTATAATTGTTATAGAGTTGTCAGTTTTTCAAGTTCATATTGTTTAAAGTTGATTGTTGTAATCATCTTCAACTCACTGATTAAACTATAATTAAATAGTACTTAACTAAGTGAATACTTCAGGGCTTACTTGCTGACGCTTTTCGAAACAATCGTTTCTTTTAGAAATGTAGAGGCTTGGGTTTGTAAAAGGAATGATTGTTTTGAAGCGAGTCAGCAAGTAAGCACTCAAGTTTTCACTTAGATAAGTATTATTTAATTATACGTAAATATTATTTGTTATTTTTTTTAAAACCAAATAATTGTTTTAGGGTTGACAATTACTGAATGAAGTTCTTTTCGGTTTCAAAACCTATACTTTTTGTTTATGGATTTATGATAAAATGCAATGTTTTTAAGTTTAATAGTATTATTTTAACCAACTATCAAATTTATTTCAATTAAAGCCAGATTATACTTATATTAAAATGAAGTGAACATGTTAATTTCTTTTCACAATCATTTGCTTTTTACATTTATTAAGTGCTAACATGAAAACATTTAATTAAACGTTAGTTGCATACAGTGCAAGCAGAGTTGCAGAAGGTAAGCCAAGCATACACATGAGGCAAGTTAGCGTCTTAGCGTTATTAGAGAATCTCGGCTTCTTGCTTTACCTGTTTAAAAGAGCCCGATTTATTTGGACTTCTCCTTTCCACTGTTTCAGACTCCCGAGTCAATGAATCTCGTGAGTCACCAACTTCCTAAAAAGTAACAAGTTTTTTAAAAATTAATAACAATCGAAATTCTGCAATAATTTGATTAAAATAAAAGCACAATAGACACTGACAGTGGGTGAAGGGGTTCATGGTTTCCCAGGACTGTTTGGCTACACTGTTGCTAAACAGTGAGCTCTACACCCTTCTCTCAGTCATCTGAATATGCTATCAACATGATGTTATCATACAATATTAAATGTAATCTAATTACATAGTAAGAATATTTAATATTAAAATATAGTTAATTTTAAGATTAAAACAATATTAGTATACAGCAAAGAGCTAGAGATCCATACATAGCAATAAACATAGCATAGCAACTATTCTTGCTATTGAGGATTGGTTCCCAAACTGGGTGGCATACCCTCCTTGCAGGGCATGAAGGCAAGTCAACGCAAGACCAGTTGAAAAATAATAAGAGAATTATATATATTTAATATTATTAGAACAAACTTGATGTTGATAATGACTTGGGTTGTGCCCTTACTAAAATACAACCTCAAGTAGGCATGCTAGTTTAAAGTGGAAGCTAGAGCATCTCACTAACAGATTTTTATCTTATCAGTTAAAATTTACCTTGAAAGTTAAAACTTGAAATGTTATATCATGTTTCTTGTGAAAGTGTGTATAAATAAATATGTTTCAATATACATAATACCTGATTCTTTTTCATATGCCCATATCATTTATTTATAGTGTAAAGTGGAGGGGCATGGAAGGATTTCATCTCAAGATGAGGGGGCGTGGACCTAAAAAGTTAGGAACCCCTGTTATAGAGGAGCATACAGGGAACAACTACAAAGTCGTGATGGCAAATGAACTCAACAATCAATCGTGATTGGATTATCCTTAGATCTGAATGGAGGAGAGGTACGGCGAGTCTCCTTGAAATACTTCTGCAATGTGACCCTGAATCCTCTTTTGCTTTTAATTTAAATACAGTACACACCATGCTAGTTACAATAGAGGATGATCGTCATACAGTTTTATTATACTTATTTTTCCCATATTGTTTTTTTAAACTTGAGTTTCAATATCTGCCATTAATAACTTTTTTGTAGACCTCCTTTTGTACATCATACTCTGTATCAATTTCTTATAAAGGAAAAGCTCTTTTATACGTCATTCTATCATCTGGAACATTCTATTACACGGTACATTTTCAAAACAAATCAGTACAGAACCCTTCTTTGTTGTTACAAAATGTGACTCAAATCTTGTATTACAACATGTTTGTTGTTGAAAAACTGTCATAGTATATCAGTCAGTCAGACATCCATGATTATTTTAAGTCATTAAAACATAAAATATTGGTATAGTTAGGTGTACGGATGCATGTTTTATATTAACGTTGTATGAACTAACAAAGTTTTTCAGCAATAGTTTTCTTTAATTTTTTCTTATAAATTTTGTGTGCGCGAGAGTGTGTTTTTATCAATATGTACGGAAATACTCGTACAGTAATTAGATACAAAAAATGTGGAAGGTTTTCAGAAGTTTATTCAATTTTCCTTGATAAGTAGCAAAACGTTATGCACAGTACCTACTGTATACAGGCTTTATAGGTTAGGTTCTATTCTACATAAAGTTTCGATAACCAGCAACACATCCACCACGAGGGTACTGGATATTAGAGATTTTACAGTGCATTTATTTTCAAGGCATATTTCACGTGGATTTTCTGTCCTGAATTTTTTCTTTTCTCACTGCTCTTTCCAGTTATTTTCAGCATTCAGCAAAGAGTTATTTTTCTGCTTTATGCAATTTATTTTCTTTCTGACAATTTCATTATTTCCTTTTTTTAAACTTAAATCCAGTTTTTCTATATTATTTTAATAAGTAGGATACCTGCATAAACCCCTACTTATTTATATTTTCACACTAGATAACATATTGTTCAATGCTTGGAGATACAAACCAGACTTGATACGTATTGATTCTCCCCTTAACGTTTTCTATGAATTATTTGAATAAATAAATTGCTAGACTAGGACCATGGAACTCCTGTTATATTTCAGCAGACATGTTTCATATGAAAAATATTGTTTGGTGATTATACTACGTAATATACTGACTCAATGGGAAACACATTGCTTAAAAATATCATGAAATCAGTGGTTTTAGTCCAGCATTTTAGTTATTTAAGTAGTTCTTTATAAAAACGCCTCAAGGTGAACAACAACAAAAAAAGTTTCAACAGCTTTCTTGCTCCTGTTTTTGTTAAAATCAATGTAAGCCTATTTTGAAAAACAATGCGTTTGTGTGCAGTGCATTCAATGTAACTAACCATGAAACATTTTACCAAAGGAAATTTTATGAACCTTCTTATCCCTTACTGTTAGTTGGAAATATCCAAAATCTTATTATCGATAATTTTTGCTTTCTTTTTAGCCATAATATGGCATAAATATGATACTTGAACACAAAGTTAATTGCATATTAACAATGTTCTAAAAGTAGTTATTAGTCCTTCTGGGAATTGTTATGGTCTGAGTTGGAAATGGGATACGTCTCCTGAAAAGGCCAAACAAAGAGTAAGTACACTACAGCTATAAACAAGTGTCTCATATCAATATATTTGTTAAAGTGTGTAAGTTTTACTAGTAGCTAAAGTTGAAGATGTAATCAAATGATATGATTTTTACTGTTGGAGTTTTCAGAATACCCCTTATACATGGGTACAACTACAATTAAAGCCCAATTTCAAAATCCTAATTCTCACTTCCCTTTTCATTCATCAAATCTATCAATAACAGCTGGCATTTTCAAGGTCAAGCATCACCTCCTTATATGCATTCTACAGGGAGGCAAAGTAGCTTAGCTGAGTATGTATAATATTTATACCAATGTCTAAACGATGATTTTCGATCAAATTATTAATCAACTCGCACCACATGAAATTACATATTGTTTTTTACCAACAAGACTTGTCACACACCTCATGGATCATTGCCTCGTGTGCGAAGGGTTTTTACTGATGAGAGGACTATCTATTAAGGTTTATGACTGTAGCGATGACAGGATTAGTCTTCTTGTGATTATTACTTATGGAAAAATTTTAAAAATAAAATATATGCCAGCAATCCAAAAACCATTGAAGACGTAAAAATCTCGACCACAAACGTCATACCCCCTATTACAGCTCCTAAATTTCAGTCTGAATTTCAGAATATACGGCACCAAGCTACCTTATGTGTGCAAGCTGATGGTGATCACTTTCAACATAATGCTCCAATATTAGACCATTGAATAAAATATTAATTGGTGTTTGTAAATTATTACAATTAGCCAGTATTTGTTGTAAATAAACAGATTTAATTTCAATTGTGTTGGATTTTATTTACAGGGCTACTTTTATGTGCGCCACCTTGTATATGCTATTCATTTAAAGTACAATGTCAGCTACAAATGTAACTTAAATGCCCTTCTCACACAATTAGAACCATCCCCAATACCCTGATCTACTCCAGCTAGTAGATGAGCTGCATGTATCTATAAGGGCATATATTTTATAGTTGTAAACAATCAATTCTTGAAGGTTCTAATACAATTTATCTAGGGGTCAGACAGAATAGAACATTATAGATACTGTATAGTAAAAAAAGCTTATTATGGAATCGCTCATAAGAAGTCCTTTCAAACATAAACAGCAAAATAGCCTATGAGCTCAGAGACAATCTCTCACACTTAGACACTTAGTCAGAAAGGTGAATTTAAATAAGGGTGTCTTTTCTAATTAAAACTTAAAATGTTCTTTTAATTACGTTTCTTTTCTAATTGTTTATCTAGTTTCCACTTTCAATCTATGTAGTAATTGCTCAGAACTAATATTTACTTCTACTGATTTATGTACCCAGAGGTGTAGCCAGGGCCACGTGCCCCCCAATCAATTAATTTTAGCCAAATATATTAAACTATAAAACAGTGCTAATGTTTAGCAAAATAGCTTCTTAACTATCCCACATATTGTAATTTTAAATGTCAAAATAGCACAAAATATGATTTCCCCAGGGAGGTTCCACTCCCCTGACCCCTGGGTCGTGTACCGACAATCCATTTTACTGACTACGCTGCTACATGTACCAAATTCCAAAACCCAGCTCCAAGCTGAAGACCACACCTGAAAGGTTAAGGATCCTTGTGTGGCCACACCTGTCCCTTTACTGGGTCTATAGCTCAGTTCTGAAACAAATTCTAAATGCCTTTAATAATCTTTTTAATAAAAGCTAATATTACTTCTTCCAAAACTAAGATCTTTAAAAAATTAACTGAGTTATTTAGCAGTCAGGCTCTGACACCTACTTCAATCCCATAAAGAAATTTGCAACCATTCATATATAGGAAAAGAAGTTAGCAAAGGTGTTAGGCATTTATTTAAACTGCTTTAAAATGTTCATGTCTCAGGGTAGTGTTACCCCACCATAACTGCATACTCCAACAGTCATGAATGGACAGAGATATATAACAGCCAAGTCCGGAAATACATGATGCTTGTTTCCCATACCCAGAAAGTGACCCAGTAACTGCCTTTCTTACTATTGAAGTGTCATCCTTCAGATCAAGTACCTTTATAAGACCTGAGTTGGAGTTTTCTCACGGTCTGTCAATGTCGCTTTCAGTAGGTCCTGTTAGAAATTTCCCGAGTAATACCCAAATACACTGCTTCTCTAATAAACCCAAGACTCGGTCATATATTTGCCTCTTTATATCTATCTCCTATAGGTCACCTGGTTAACACATGAACAGCCGAAACTAACCCCTTCAAGTAGGGTTCTCAACTGTCCTTACCAGGGACATCTGCATTTTTATTGGTAGGTTAATAGAATGTTACATAATTTAAAACATATGACACATCTAGCTATACACATAATACATTTTAAAAAACACAGGTTTGGGTGAGGTTTATGGTAGAAGACAATCCACAGATTTTATAGCATAAACAATATTAGCAATCATATGGGCATAAAATATTTAAATGATAAAGTAGTACAGATTTCATACGTGTGCAAAGTCAGCTACATATGTATAAGTTTCAGATTACTTTATTATGGCTAAAGGTTACATTATTGTAACTAACCTGTGAAGGGGAGCTGGCATTACTGAAGGATAACTGCGAGTCGGTGTCATCTGTGTCGTGACGCTCGGATTCGAAACAAGATGATGTAGGACCGCTATTACTACTCCTTCGGAAATACCTGTTGCAATTGGAACACTGTCAGTAATCTTTTTTACTAATAAAACGTTATTACTATTATGCTATTTTGGTTCAATTCAGTTTTCAAAAAAAAAGTAAAATAAATAAGCAAACCTAAACATGAGACATAATACTATCATATAGTTTTACTGGAAGTGTTCATGAGATGTGTTTTGAAATAAGTAATAAAAGAAAAAAATTTGAAGTCAACTCCTACTTTGATCAACAAATTTATTTTTTATTTTAAATATGTTTTATTAAATAATTACAATTAATATAAATATGCATATAGATATTACAGAATCACAATATTGAGTGGCAAAATAGAATGGAAAATTAATTCATTACATTTGATTAATATTTGTTGATTCCATCTTCGCGTGAGCTACTATTGTAGTAATCACTAAACACTTTTAAATGCAAGTTATGTTTTAAAGGCAAGGTTAAAACATTTTAAAGTTTTATTATTTAAATTATATTTGAAACAAACTGTGTTAAAATCAAGTGTCGTCCACTAAAAGCTTTAAAAATGTATTTGAACTTGAGTGGATGAATAAAATGTATTTGATTAAGGATTGAAATTTTGAACAAGATATATATATATAGGGAGAGTGTGAACTTATTGAAAGAATGATTAAACGTAACATCAAATATTGAAAAATAATGTTTATCATCAATTAATATAGAATGTACGCTTACTTTCACCTTAGTTGTAAGTTAGAGTTTGTAGTATTAATACTCACTGATCAATAAATCAATAATTTGTAAGTTTGTGTAGGTCTTTTATTTATTATTACTACTCTGTTGTAGAACTGATCAGTCCAAGACACTTGTAGACCTACATTTCAAAGTTCTGAACCAGTTTTATTAGAATTTCTCACTTCAATAGTTTTAGTTTGTATAACACAATGGAAAACACATAATAGGGATAGTGTATGGACCCTAATATCTCAGAGAGGACAAAAATAGTATTGTTTTTAATTATGAAGCCTAACTAAAAAACTATAGGGCCTAATTTCTCAGGACAAATGTTACTTCCAGATAGGCTTACTGTACCTGTCCTAAAACATTAGGCCAGAAAAGTTAAAATAATCTAACATCATATCTCAATAGCAGCGTTACCACTAAGTTCTCAATATCAAAATGTAATAACCTGGATGGCTGACAATGGTTTTGTTTCATAAGTTCACTCTGCTCAAGAAGAAGTTGCGTTTGCCGCCCTTGGAGAGCCTCCATCTGGAACTGAAGTGCGGGGAGATCTGCTTGATCTTTGTATGTCTGTACAGCTGATCCGAGAAGATCTTCTGTTCTTTCGCTGACTTGCCTCAGCTCATCTGCAATTTGTTCAAGCCTCTCCTGCAATGATAATCTCTTGTTAAAATTAGTGATAGTTATAGAAATGAAATGAAAAAATAATTTACTAAATTACCATACGTGTGTACAATACAGGTGGTACATCCATGTACCCTTTTTAATTTAGTTTTGTGACCTTTATTTTTGAAACTTTTCTGCCCCAAACCCCCACATGTTTTAATGCCATTGTGTCCCCCCAAATTCTATCCTAAAGCCCCCTTGATCCTAATTACGATCGCAGATGTTCACGACCGAGCAAGTAAAACTTGGTTAGTTTAAAACATTCTCCTACTCCTGTACCAGCTCTTCTCTACACCCCCCCTGGACCTTTCTACATGGTGATGTATTCTACATGCATGTACACATTTAAAAAAAGAGTATGCATCTACTTCAGGTATGCTACAATGTATGATTGGTTGCATGAGGTTTGTACACATACCAGAACAGATTATTTTACTTACCTGTCATTATTATATCTATTATGAAACATCTGTCAAACATGACAATATTCAAATTGCTGTATGTTATTATAAAAATATATAAATTACTACTTTAAAGATTGCCTGGTCCGTGGCTCACAGCGTTGAACAATACACTGACCTAGTGCGAAATACTTCTGCTGAAAAATATCAGTATGTAGTGGTTGTTTGCCAAGTGGAACTATGAAAGTAATAATTAGTATAAACAAAACTCTCAAGATGTACAACACAAAAACTGCAAATAAAAATGTAAAACAACATAGTAATATACAAACTTAGAATTAAGTGAACAATACTGTAATGCTAAATACGTAATAAACTAATATAAAACACTCTCAACATAAAAACAAATAAAAGAATAATGGAAACAATAATATAAAACTATATTATGTAGGCAGCTGTACACAAAGTGTATAAGATGATAGTTGTAAGTTTGTAATATACATGAGAGTAAACACCCTTTGACAAAAGTCATAACTATATGTAACAATTACAGACAGTTAACTGAACTATACTTGACTTTCATAAAACTGTGTTTCGCACCTGCCGTTTTATCCTCAGCCCTGCTTCATCGTTGGATTCCACAGACGTGCTGTCAATCTTTGGTCTCTTACAGCTCATAGAATGGTCCCCATTGTTGTATCCAGACATAGCTCTCATACTGTTACTCATAGAGTATGATCTGAAAAGCCAAAAACATATTTAGCATACATTCACTATAAATTGTCTTATATGTAAATATCTGAAAAGCTTTCTTACTTTGAATGCCCTTTGGAATAGTGGTATCCAGAATCTCTAACAACTTGTCGAGCTAGAGGGAACAGCTCGTCTCTTCGTGTGAGCAATGCTGGAACTAACCTACAAATCTGAGCAGCTGCTTCATTTACAGACACCTACAAATGTTAGTAAACAATAAATATCAAAGAACGTAATTGGCGTAATAAATAGGACAACACAATTAAACTTGTGTTAATGATAGTTATAATTTACATGATGGCTTTACTTATCGATGATGATTTTGTCATTGAAAAACATTGGAGGGATAAATTATTTATTGTCAGTTGGTGATTGTAATGATTTAAATATTGTGTTTAGGTTATTGTATTGTATGATATCCATCTGGAAAGTTTCATTTATTTAATGATGGTATTTTGGATCATATTGTTCCAAAAACAAAAAGGTAGCGGATTAGTTTTGTCAATAAAACGATTGTTTTGAAACATGTCATCAAGTAAGTTAATGGTTTTTTTTTGAAATCTTGTTGTTGATCATGACGAGCTGGTTGTTAGTCACTTATTACACTTAGGCATTACTTGCGAGCAGACATTCTGTTAACTATAAGTTGTTAAATTGTTAACTTATAGAAACGAAAATGTTTCCTCCAAATATAAGTTAACAATTTAACAACTTATAGTTAACGGATCGTAAGTAATTTCAAAGTGTAATAAATTAATAGTTTTTACTTAGTTACTCAATAATTACTTATAAAAAACAAAAATAAAAAATATTACTACCAATACTACACTTCTATAATTATAGAGTTTTTCCAGATACTTTACATAAAATTTTAAAGTTGGTCATGGAGGTGTTTAATCATTTTAAGAAATGTTTACATTATTAATATGTTACAGACTGAAGGCACTCAAAGGATTTTTGCCATGCACAAAAGGGGTACTTTAACAACCAAAGAACTTCCAGTTACTACTTCTACATTTAAAAAACTTTGTACACTTTTATTGAATACTAAATATTTTTAAACTATAAGTAATTGTTGTGTAACTGTTTTGGTTCCAAAACAATAACTTGTAACTTGCAGTTTTTGTGTTTACATCTTGAGGTGATTCTAGGTTATACTTTTGGTATTAACTTGGCAAAAAGACCACTATTTAACTGATATTTTTCAGCAGACGCGTTTCGCACTAGGCCATCACATTCAATGCTGTGAGTCGTAGACAAGACTGTTGTTCAGGTGAGTTGTATTGGTGTGAGTCTTTGGTGTATTGGTGTTCTGCGGTGTGTTATTGTTCATATAAATATAGAATATAGATATACAAACACCACAAATAATATCCCCAACACATTCTAAACGACAAAACACACTCACAATCAAATACTATAACATAATACTAATACATAATTAACAACTACTCTATGAACAATAACACACCACAGACTCACACCAACACAACACACCTGAGCAACAGTCTTGTCCGTGACTCACAGCATTAAACAATGAGCTGACCTTGTGCGAAATGCATATGCTGAAAAATATCAGTAAGTAGTGGATTTTTTGTCAAGGTAATACCAATAGTGTAATTACTTATAGTTTAATCAGTGAATTCAAGATGGTTACAAACAACTTTATTTTGTAACATTTAACACAGTGTATACACCATCATGAACTGATAATGATAGATCCATTTTGAAATTTTTGTACTTTCTTAAAAAGTTAATTTTTCATTAATTGAATACCGTGTTTAACATTGTGATCAGTGACACAAAGAAATTAATATGAAAGTATTAAGCTTATTTGAAGCTCTAAGAACGGTTTCCCTTAATTCAGATAACCTTCTGGATATTGAAGCCTATATGCAATGAAGACAAAAACCTCAGACAGAGTTGACGTATCACAGTTCTTTGATGCTTAAAAATTTCACTTAAACACATTTGGCTTGTTTATTTCTCATAATAAACACCAAGGTGCCATAATTTCTTATTTCAAGGTGAAAAACACCAAATACCTCATGTAACGTAAGAGGTTTTTCTGGCTTCCTCTTGCAGTCGAAACGACCATAAATAGCAGCATATTTTCTAATCTGGTCCAATCTTCTTGGGTCATCTTCAGCCATCGTCAACACATGCTGTCAACAAACAGACCAGTACATGATCAAAATCACATGTAAAATACTTCTTACAAGTTAATGTTGAAGAAACAATAGTGTTCCAGAATGATGAAGAATACCAATAGAACAGCTGATTAAGGAATTTGGTTATACTTAACAAAGGCTGCATCAGCTCTGACTTTTTCACTTTTACATAAACAGCATGTTAATACAAATATTTTATTGATAAGAAATTGGTGATTTTAAATGTAAGAAACTACACCGGTAGTGTTAAGTAATTGAAAAACAAACAAATATAGCCTAAATTTAAAAAATCGCATATCTTTACAAACACAGTACTATTTAATAAAACATTAAATTAATATATAATCATATACAATATCAAGAGCACAGTGATACAATATATTACAATAAAAATATTGGAGAAAAACCCAATACCACAAAAATAGCCAATAACACAAGTTACCTAAGAATAAACCTTTATCTACAGATGACCATGTCATCATCATCATCAGATGGTCTTATTACAAAACTACAGTCTAGAATACAATAAATGACAAACTAAACTGACCTAGTTTCTGGTATTGGCGTTTTTCCATTATTTGTATTGTAATATATAACTATTTTACAATTGATTTATACTAAAAAAAGCATTCAGTTGTATTTGGTTTCAATAAAATAATAGGTTTCACAAAGCTTTTATTTGATTCAGCAACCAGTTGGTTAATTTTAATAGAAATTATTATTTTTTTAAACCAACCTTAACCAATTAGGATAATACTTATATTTTAAGATTTCTGTATAGTAATGTGGTATAACATAATGCAGTAAATCATAAAGATTTACTAGATAAAGGGCGTTTAAAGAGTGAGGTTATGTTTGACTGATGTTATTTCATATAGTTTTTAACCACTAATTATGATTTCCTATATTTCAAATCATCTTTTTTTGTTTAGTATGTAGTTTTATGTGACATATACACTAACAAAACAAAAATCGAAGTTAACTTAGTCTTTAATTATACTATTACCAGAGTATATATATTTCAAACAAATAATTGTATACGTATAAAATAAATGTGTAGTTTTTGTGATGTATATATTCAGTTTTTAAATCAATGTTTATTGATATCACTTGGCAAAAAAAACACTACTTACTTTTATTTTTCAGCAGACGCGTTTCGCACTAGGTCAGTGCATTATTCAGTGTTTGTTCATGACTCACTGCATTGAACAATGCACTGATCTAGAGCGAAACGCATCTGCTTATTTTCCAAGCGATATCAACAAAACTAAAATAAATTGCATTTTTTCAATTTTCAGATGAATGCAAAATTTATCTCTCTAATTTCGCTGAGGGTTGCGAAACGAAGTGGACAAGTCATGTCACCGAACAGATGCCTCACCGCCAATAATTGTTCGTGCAGTGACGGTGTGCGGTCGCACTATCATGTTGAAGCCAGGTGCTTCCGATGTCAATAACAAGTATAGTGCGGTCCATATAACCGTGCACTTGGCCTTGAGAGATCGCAGTAGGCCAAACGGGAGGTAGAGGTTCAGTATAAACACTTCCCCACAAACATGATACAGACTGTCAAAACACTGACTTGCATAACATCGATATTAGATAAATTCGATGATAAATTTTAGCTTCGGTATGATATAACAAGCAATCTTGAAATATGTGTAGACATATCGGATGTAGAAGCTGTTGTTGTATAGAACATTATGAATATGTAACATGCTTTAAGCAGTGGTAGTACACGAGAAATCTCGTGGGATCTCTCAAGACCAAGTGCACGGTTTCGTGGTCCGCACTGTACATTGTGAATTTGTGCAGCCAGAAACGTCTCTTACAAGGCCACATAACTCTCAGATGTTACTGCCACCGTGTTTCTTGCATCAATGCCACCGTGTTTCTTGCGTCACTGCCACCGTATTTCTTGCATCACTACCACCCTGCTTTTGCGCCACTGCCACCGTGTTTCTTGCGTCACTGCCAATCTCGTTTCTTGCGTCACTACCACCGTGTTTCTTGCATCACTGCCATCGTGTTTCTTGCGTCACTGCCACCGTATTTCTTAAGTCATCTTGGAAAAAATATGGTCCTATCACCCTTCGAGCTGAGACTGTACACTATTCTGTGACCTTGGGGCTGTGTAGAGGTCGATCAAGAACAGGTGGATTCTCTTGTGACCTACAGTTCTGTTTGTTCACGTACCCGTTATTGAGATACGCCCGTCATTAACAAATTTTAACAAAAATCAGAATTTTGTTCATTATTGCTTCACAAAACTGTCGTCTCAACAGATGGTGGTTAGGAATCAGTTTTTGAAACATTTACAGTTCATACGGATGAAACATGATTCCATGGAGTTTGCTCAGATTGGCCACTGAAGCTGTGTGACTCCTCAACGGAGGATGCACGGCCTCGTCATTTTCCGGAGTACAGACACTTTGTGGACTACTAGACGACTTTATATTTCCATTGAACCAGTCAGTTCGAAGCTTTGAAACTCCATACGTGTCCGAAGGTTTAGGTGATCGTTGGCGCAAGGGGAAACGTTGTAGCGCCTTCTAAATTCACCTAAGGCCTCGACTACACCGTCATCGTGTCGATAGTAAGCTCACAGGACGGTAATAAATTCACTACACTATTTGGAAAAGTCCACTGTTTCATATATTACTAGTAAACTTCCAGTCTTATTCTAAAACTCCCCCTCTCCATATTTCTCCTCCCCTCAAACTGCTGCCAACATCACACTCAAAAGTTCCCATCTTTTTCCGTCATTTTGTATATGGATAAATATTCCTTTATTATCAGATAAGTTTTAGGGTAAAAAAAGTACATTTTTATGACTTAGTGTAAATGTTGAATTGTTTCTTATAAAAATAATAATAAAGTATCACAAGTATTGTTTTAAGATTAATTAAGTGAAACAAATTTTTTTTTTTTTGGACAAATGCTGCAATTTGAACAAATCACCCTTCGTTTTATCTATGTATGATGAATCTAGGGTATGTACTGAATTAGTAGTGTATATTAGTTACCCACTATTATAAAGTCTGTTAAACATGGACGGGGAATGTACACCAGGGCGACTGACGGTCACGCTTGATGTGTGATGGGGGAGTATCGAGTCCAGCATTTTCTTTTCTACCATTCCGAACAACTTCGTTTGGAGTTGGCTCTAATCTGACAACTGCGTGCAGCACCCGTTACACGCCCGTGTGCAAGTTGGCTCTAATCTGACAACTGCGTGCAGCACCCGTTACACGCCCGTGTGCAAGTTGGCACTAATCTGACAACTGCGTGCAGCACCCGTTACACGCCCGTGTGAAAGTTGGCTCTAATCTGACAATTGCGTGCAGCACCCGTTACACGCCCGTGTGCAAGTTGGCTCTAATCTGACAACTACGTGCAGCACCCGTTACACGCCCGTGTGCAAGTTGGCTCTAATCTGACAACTACGTGCAGCACCCGTTACACGCCCGTGTGCAAGTTGGCTCTAATCTGACAACTACGTGCAGCACCCGTTACACGCCCGTGTGCAAGTTGGCTCCATACGACTTGGTGTGCTTATCATGTTAATGTCGAAAGCATGTGTACTACTCACTAACCAACGACCACCCTTGGCAGTTGAGTAATTTGGCGAAATTATATGTACTACTCACTAACCAACGACCACCCTTTGCAGTTGAGTAATTTGGCGAAATTATATGCACTACTCACTAACCAACGACCACCCTTGGCAGTTGAGTAATTTGGCGAAATTATATGTACTACTCACTAACCAACGACCACCCTTTGCAGTTGAGTAATTTGGCGAAATTATATGCACTACTCACTAACCAACGACCACCCTTGGCAGTTGAGTAATTTGGCGAAATTATATGTACTACTCACTAACCAACGACCACCCTTTGCAGTTGAGTAATTTGGCAAAATTGTATGTACTACTCACTAACCAACGACCACCCTTGGCAGTTGAATAATTTGGCGAAATTATATGTACTACTCACTAACCAACGACCACCCTTGGCAGTTGAGTAATTTGGCGAAATTATGTGTACTACTCACTAACCAACGACCACCCTTGGCAGTTGAGTAATTTGGCGAAATTATGTGTACTACTCACTAACCAACGACCACCCTTGGCAGTTGAGTAATTTGGCGAAATTATATGTACTACTCACTAACCAACGACCACCCTTGGCAGTTGAGTAATTTGGCGAAATTATATGTACTACTCACTAACCAACGACCACCCTTGGCAGTTGAGTAATTTGGCGAAATCATATGTAGGCCTACTACTCACTAACCAACGACCACCCTTGGCAGTTGAGTAATTTGGCGAAATTATATGTACTACTCACTAACCAACGACCACCCTTGGCAGTTGTGTAATTTGGCGAAATTATATGTACTACTCACTAACCAACGACCACCCTTGGCAGTTGAGTAATTTGGCGAAATTATATGTACTACTCACTAACCAACGACCACCCTTTGCAGTTGAGTAATTTGGCGAAATTATATGTACTACTCACTAACCAACGACCACCCTTGGCAGTTGAGTAATTTGGCGAAATTATATGTACTACTCACTAACCAACGACCACCCCTTGGCAGTTGAGTAATTTGGCGAAATTATATGTACTACTCACTAACCAACGACCACCCTTGGCAGTTGAGTAATTTGGCGAAATTATATGTACTACTCACTAACCAACGACCACCCTTGGCAGTTGAGTAATTTGGCGAAATTATATGTACTACTCACTAACCAACGACCACCCTTGGCAGTTGAGTAATTTGGCGAAATCATATGTACTACTCACTAACCAACGACCACCCTTTGCAGTTGAGTAATTTGGCGAAATTATGTGTACTACTCACTAACCAACGACCACCCTTGGGAGTTGAGTAATTTGGCGAAATTATGTGTACTACTCACTAACCAACGACCACCCTTGGCAGTTGAGTAATTTGGCGAAATTATGTGTAGCCTACTACTCACTAACCAACGATCACCCTTGGCAGGAAGCCAGAGATGGACTTCCTTGAAGGTGAACTGTCGTAATCCTGGCCTTGGTCCAGGGCAGAGCAATCCTTGAGGTGTTCAGCATTCATGACCATACACCAGACATTCCGGGATCGGTGAAGGTGCGCAGCAAGGTAATCACGATGTCTGTTTTCTGAATGTTGTAACGCTAACAGCTCGGGGCAAGTTATAGTAAATCGCTCCGAGAGAACACTTTCCCACCGCCTCTCCCCAGTTCCCTCAATCGATCTTGGTTCCATTTTTTTGTAGTCATTTTTATTAGGGACTTGGGGGACTGGAGTGGACTCGGATTGTCGGGACAGAGGAGGATTGTACCCTGCTTGACTAGTTGCTTAGCTTTTTCATTGCCAGTGATATTTACGTACCTTGCGCTGGAAATTAAGTACCCACCAGGTATTTATGAGGGCGTTCAGTATTCTTCTGCAATCTATGGTTCTTCTACAGTGAGTCTGCGGGTTTCTAGAGAGTTCAAGATGGCGCTCTTAGAGTCAACAAGGAAAATTGCTTTAGGTAGAACGGTCAGGTTCTCAAGGTCAAATGTTGCACCGTGTATGGTGGCTATGTCACGGTCGTAATTGTTAAAATAGAAAGAAAGTGATTATAATGTTTTTTAGTTTACGTGAATTGTACATATTTGTTTGTGCGAAACCTTTTTCTGGACAGATTCTATTTGGATATATTGTGCATTTACTTTTGGACTACCCCTTGAGCCTCCTCTGGTCGTACTAACCACATATACTACTCGGCTCCAAGCACTCACACTTCGGACTCACCTCGAGATCTTTACACGCTTTCTTCTTGGCGCTGTTAGCTTTAGGCTCCAGATGCGGAAGGCTGCGAACCAGAAGGTGTGCGGCTTCGGCTAGCCTTGAAATTTGCGAAGGGATCAGTACTGGCGTCAGCTGCAAAGGAGACCCAGGACTGGGTCCCGGACTAGTGCTTGTGCTGGGGCCCCGTCCAGGGCTGCCTCCGGTGACTGGCACATTCTCTCCCGGTAGACTCTGAAACATGTAAACACAACTTTTCTTAATTCTTAGAATATTGTTACAGAAGATTTTAGGTATGGAATTAAGTTTGTATTTAGGTAATTCTCCTCTCTCTACCTGCCGGTCATCTTCGCAGACAGTCATATAACATGGTGACATGGGATCAGAAGATTTCCATTTAACACCAACCTCTTGAATGCTTTGATTTCTCACGCTTTCAAACACATTTCTTTCACATACATGCTCGAAAATGCCTACCCAGGTGTTGTGTATCCCCTTTTATTCCGCACATGTTTTCCTCAATCGCGTACAGTTAATCACAAATGTCTATTTACAACTCATTTGTCACTTGTAATTATGTATTCAGTAACAAATATTGTAGATTTGTATTTCGCCGTCTGCTTGTTTCTTATGATGTTACAGGTGTTTCTTATGTCATGAAACCCTATTAATCTGAGTATTTTACTAATCGGACCTGAGGATCACGATTAGTCTCTGAAACCATCGGCGACTGTATATGTTGATTTGATATTATTATTTTACCAAGCACCTATATTCGCTAACTACATCATATAATTTTTGTTCTACAATGGCATACTTAATTTTGCCTGACATAGGATGACATGGCAAAGTCGAAGAATTAGGTGCTCGTCACATATTCACCCAATTTAAGGTTTGGCGGTTTCCATGACAACGCTGTAAGGTCTGACGGTTTCCATGACAACCCTGTTTGACAGGCAATGTTTTTTCTGCACTTAACTCAGCACCGGCACTTATGTCCTCTTCATCTTCCTTCTACTGATAGATGTAAACTAGGTATATTGACAAAGTGGCAACGTCACATACAATCCAAATACCTTTTTAATTTTAATTCGAATTGTAGTTTTTTTTAACAAATGTGCACGTTTTTTATTAATAATACATGCCGAGAGTAACAATCAACTCACGTTCATGATAGAGTGAAGTCTAGGCTATTTATGCTTGTGTGTATATTATTATTTCAAATAAAGTTTAAATTTCTTACTTAATTCAAGCAAAAATGACATTCAGCGTAAAACTCCTAAAATTTGAGAATTTATTATTATATATAAGTTGCAGAGTGTCGGAATAAGTATTAAAATGAAAGCCATAGATCAATAATTATGAAATTACATCTCAACGGTAATGTTAAAGCACACAGATGAGACCATATCCATATATAAATGAATCCCAAAAATAATTATTGTAACCTATACAAAGTATTAGGAAATGAAAAATATTTTAGCGCAAGTCAAACACAGAAAGCCCTCATATTTATCATTACCATACACTAGCATCGTCATACAGGCAGGCCTATTTGTGTGCTTTCATCTTTTGTCTCTACTTAAAACGACATTAGTACTGTATCACTAAATTTACATAAAACATTTCTCAATTCTATGAGCTGAAACAAGATTACCTGGTTTTGACTAGGTATCGGAGATCCTGTACACCTTCCCGGAAGCGGTCCTGGACTCCCGTGGTTCCTGTTGGGACTGACAGATCCTACAGGAGTGGTCACCATCCTGGGGTAGAAGCCGCCTGGTACTAGAGGCGTTTGGAACATGGCTGGAAAAAAAATTTAAACTCTTTCTTAGAACATTTGACCAGGAAATGTTCTCTTACAATAAAATCCCAACAGGTTTTGTGCTCGTCACAGGACCGGTGACGTCACACAAAGTAGTTGAGGCGTTGTGTGAATGATTATATTACTTTAAGCCAGAGATGGGCGTTGTTGGGTATTTTTTTGTAGAAAGGATATTTGTCTAGAGAAAACCATAATTACAGGTGGCATGTAGAATGGCCGATACTTCGACGTGATAATTGCTATCTACAAGTTATCTCGGATGTCATTACTCATTTATAGATGTTTTGTAATAATCGAAATAGGCCATACAATTAAAAAATTTCTTAATATTTATCAAGTGAAAACCGACAAACACATTAAAGACATTATCATCAATAAAATTTCGCCATGTATACAAGGCACGCTACACACATACACCTACATTCATACAGATCTAGAACGCTACGATTCCCCAATAAAAGCAATAAACTGAACACGACAGACAATTTAGAAATATACAAACACAAAAAACCAACACATACTAAACGATGAAACACTAATCGTCCACTATATTCGAACACATATTTCAACGAACAACACAACACAGAACATCAAAACGCCACAGATTCACCTTAATAAACACGCCTGAACAATATTCTTGTCCGTGATTCGCAGCATTAAACAATGCACTGACCTAGTGCGAATAGCTATTGTTGAGAATATCATTACGTAGAGGTTCTCTCCAAGTATTCTAAATTGATAAATTTGATTTATTAGATTAATTTTGGTATCTGAAGGTAGTAGAAGATTGACTATTTGAGCGCACAGATGCGAAACGCCTCGACTTAAGTGTCTTAAAGACTGTCAGAGCAACACAAATTAATTGTTGGTTAATTAAACGAATATATCTGGCATGTCGGTCTAGTGTGAAACATTTCCGCTAGAGTGCAACACAATCAGCGTGTGAGGAAATAACACAAAGAAGTAAAAAAGTAATTCTCCATTCTACATGGATGTGTAACAATCTCATAACGACTGTATTCCGAACGGCACAAAAAGCCGTTAAATTTATTTACCCCGTTTCTTCACTATAAAGCGAGAGTATTTAAAATTCAAACTGCGCGCTGTCTCGCAACCTAATCAGATTCAATGAAAAATTTAGTTTATAATCTTATAGTCTTTGTACGTAAATAGAAATAATGACGGCTGTAGTTGTGTTGTGAGATCTCCAAGCTGATGCCACATCTGTGCGAAATTACGCGGCCGCTGAGAATAACATACAACGCATTTAGATCATCTGAGGCTTTTCTTTTTGAAATAAATTGAATATTTATACAGACCAGTCTGTACACATTCCACCGGGACCTGTAAGAGTAGGCCCTACATGCAATCTATTGTTCCATGAGCCATAAATGCATTCACTTTACTAGTGGCGGATCCAGAAAATATTTTGGGGGGGGGAGTTGTTGGGTGGGTTCAGGAGAAGGGCTACCCCAGTCCGAAAAATATTTAGGAAACATGGTAGCTGTAGTGTAAACTCTAAGAGTCTTCTATCTGGGGAAAATAGTTAAAGGCCTACTCTGTGACATTACACAAAGATTAATTAGCCTCATGTACCATATATTTACCCTAGAAACCACCAATTTATTACACTGTGTGTGGGCGTATTTATTAATTTTTAGGACCTATAGTATAGTAATATAGTAATTAATATGGGATTGTAAACATATTCTACTAATTAATAAGCAGATTTATAATCAGGGACGAACGGAAACATCGGAAATGCCGTTTGTATTACATTTTTAGTGTTATTTTATAGTCTAAAAGTTTTTATTTTCCATATTTTGGGGGCCCTGGAGCCTCAAATACTCCCTTAAATTCAGCACTCCACTTTAGTAATATGCGATTGGAGGGTAAGAAATCTAGATTTTGGTGTCCAGGTACCACCTAACACACAAGTACGCTATAAAATTACCTTAGCTCTTATACTCGTAGACTATACAATACTCGGTAGGGCTGGACAATGATATTATAGAAATGAATACGATCATTTAAAAAGTTCCAGATCCTTTGTGAGGCAATGGAGAAAGAACGGTGACCCGCAGAACGGCTCTGGCGGAGGAGGAGAACGCAGTAGAGGAACGGGCATGGCTGCACTGGACGGCGCGATGTTAGAAGACCAAGGAAGTTGGATGGAAGAAGAAAAAGATTCAAAAACTAATTTTATTAACAGTAAATTTCACTCCTCTAGTTCGACCCTTCCGAATGGTATTTTAGTTACGAAAGACAATTTGTGTGAGTTAACCACTTCTGAAGGTTAGTTTGTTTCTTGTGTATCCACCATATTTACCTAGCCCACTTGTAACAAGTTTCAAAGATCTCTTTACAACTGAATTCTTTATAAAAAAGTTATTCTCTAATCTAATTTACAATTAATTGTTTTCAGTGCCCATATATCACTACATCTCATATTTTTATTTAAAGTGACTAGATTATATCGCCACATCATGTAACCTACCCTGTAAAGTATAAATACACAATTCCTTCAAAACAGTTTACAAAATATATTACACACACACACACACACACACACACACACACACACACACACACACACACACACACACACACACACACACACACACACACACACACACACACACACACACACCTAATTTTATTCTTCTAGATGGTTCACAAATTCCACATTTGGCAAATAGGTTAGGCTCTCAACAATGAGTCCAAGAACTCATTCACTATATTTAATACGACACCGACGCATCTTTAGCTAACACATAATAGAAACAGGCCACAGATAAAACGACACCACACCTAATCTCAACCACGGTGCAGTCTGAACTCTCTCAGGCGGTTAAAATAAAAAAAGCCTATAGGCGGAACTGTAACGGAAGATATAAAACCACGAACTCTGCTCTCTTGAACAGTTTTATTTTGCGGAAACCTTTTTAATGGAATGGGTTTGTAAATACAGGTTCGTCTTCAAAAGGTTGTTCTGGGTTTCCGGACATTCCGAAATGTCCAGGCGTATGCGTTGTTTTAATAAACCAAAAAACCTTGAAATCTATCTAGTTATTATTTATTAATAAAATGTAGTAATTATTAGCTCAGTAATGAATATTTAAAAATTTATCTACAAATAAATTTTTTTAGGGGTCGGTCAGCCATGTCCCCATGAAGTTAAGTATGCGTTGTTACCCAGAAAAGTAATCTTATCTAGAAAATAAAACACCTTCCACTTGGAAATGCGCTTGCTGAATGTTAGCCCAGCTCCTGCATAATCCTACCCGCAGACATTGACACATGACAGATGCTGCAAACCTCGGGAGTTACTAAACCCCTTCTTTCTCTTGACTGACCGAGATCTTGATATCCTTAATTAATTTATGTACCATTAATTTACTTTATATCTCAGTAAGCCTTTCCGAAGCCTGTAGAAAGTGTTGCAACTTCTCAGCACTAATATTCCTAACGCTTTGCAAAATAAGGTGCGCTTGTTTCATGAGTGGCACTTGTGGTTTTAGTTCAACGTTTCACTACTATGAGGCGCTCCAGTCTAGTAGCGGAAGTGTATACACGAATTTAAAATTGCAAGGGATTTAATTTCTACATATTAATATTTTACTATATTTTACGAAATCTTTTTATCTAATAAAAAGTTGAATGTTTTGACTATTCTAATGTTTACTAGAACATTTTTCACATACAAATTTACTTGTTAATTTTGTCCATCCGCCTTTCTACCCCTTTATGGGTATTACTTCGTGTTGTTAATGAAATACAAACTTGCTGCAGTATTTTAAACTCAAAACGTGACTATATTATTACAGAAGGCAAAAAATAGAACTATTAAAAAAGCAACCGGATGTTGAGCAGAGTAAAAAATGCAAGAAAACATTTGATATGAAAGGATGCCAGCAATAATAAATGCTTGACTGGTGAAGGGCAAAAAACCGAGACGGGAAAATGTAGAAAAACCGATGTTCACGCTTCGAAGGATCTAATTTCTTTCTGCAGAGATTACTCAACTCGTGGGCAGCAAAAAATAGGGCAGCAGTCGTGGTATGTA
The DNA here is from genome assembly GCA_036971475.1 of Prosapia bicincta. Taxonomy (NCBI): domain Eukaryota; kingdom Metazoa; phylum Arthropoda; class Insecta; order Hemiptera; family Cercopidae; genus Prosapia; species Prosapia bicincta. Next base: position 285,671,936 of record JBAIZL010000005.1, on the reverse strand, counting down.
AGAGCAAATTATACGAATCTGGAAATAACAATAACTCGTAATTAATTTTGAAATCTGTCTATTATCAAATTATTCTTCATGGGTTCTGTGTTCTTTGAATAAGGACGACACTAATGACGTAGCGAACTTTGTGAAAGGCACACGCGACACCATAAAGCAATGAAAATAACTAAATAAGAATTTTGTTTACTAATAGACATCCTTCTGTATACTTTGAAAATACTGCCCTCACTTTAGATGAAAACAATTCTTAAATTAAAATTAAAAAGGTATTTTGTCTTGTGATCGTCAATGCTTTATCCCAACGACAAAGCATTTCCATAGAAAGCTGGTTTCCATAGCGACCGGGATTGCTAGGTTTTCTTGTTTGTCAAAATTAATGTCGCCGTCTCGTAACTAGACCCTGCCGATTTTAAAATGACTTTCTAATTTTAATAATGCTCTATTTTAAGCTTAGTTCCTAAGTTTTGGATAGGTTTAAAGACGAAAACCATTCTTAAATTAAAATTAAAAAAGTATTAGGCTACGTCACACAATATCGTTGTGTTGAAACAACCCTTTTTCCCAATCACAAGCTAGTTTCCATTGCAACTAGGATTGCTAGGTTGCCTTGTTTGTCAAAACTAATATCGCCGTCTAGTTACTAGATTTCGTCTGTATGAGACGTGAGCGGTGATTTGACAACACCGCACTTAACCATTATCCCTCCCTTCCGATTTTAAAATTAATTTCTAATTTTAATTAGGCTCTATTTTAAGCTTAGTTCTATTAGATGGGAATGAAGATGAAAACTATTCTTGAATTAAAATTAAAAAGGTATTTTGTCACTCAATATCGTTTTGTTGGAACAACCCTTTTTCCCTTTAAAGCCTATAAGCCGGTTTCCATACCAACCGGGATTGCTAGGTTGAATTGTTTGACAAAACTAATGTCACCGTCCCGTTACTTGGATTCTTCGTGTGAGATGTGAGCGGGATTTGGCAACACCGCACATAACTGTTCTCCGTCCCTTCCGGTTTTAAAATTAATTCCTACATTTAATTAGGCTATATTTTAAGCTAATTTCATTAGTTCTTTTAGATGTGGTTAAAGATGAAAACAATTGTTGAATATAAAATTAAAAAGGTATTTTTTAACCGATTATTAAAAAGGTTTTGGTGATCGTCAATGGTTTATCCCAGTAACAAGCTGGTTTCCATAGCAAACGGGATTGCTAGGTTGAATTGTTGGTCAAAACTAATGTCACCGTCTAGTTACATTCTTCTGGATGAGGTGTGAGTGGTTATTTGGCAGCACCGCGCTTAACTTTTCTCCCTCCCTTCCGATTTAAAATTATTTCCTAATTTTAGTTATGCTCTACTTTAAGCTAAGTTCCTCAGTAGAACAGCATCAAAGGTTTTTAAATAGGGAAATTTTAAAAGTGAACTGGCGATCCTTATTTATTTATTCTTTGCAGTTTGAGGTGTCACTTTGTTACTCAATGATTGCACAACTCTGTGATGTATTTAGGTCGAATACTGATATTAAGTGATGAAACAAGCACATGTCTAAGTGAATGGTAATCAAAACATGAACTGCACAGAAACCTTACATGAACAGTAAAATATCAAAGTGGAAAAAATCGATCTAATAGTTATCGAGGAATAAAACTACTGTAAAAGTCCTAAGGAAGAACGAAAATAATAAAGTTTTATGAAAAAGCACAACAAATTATTAATTTAAAAAAAAAAAATTTATAACCTCATTTTAGACCACATGTGAAACCTTATGAACTCAAGCTTTCTCTATAAGACACAGAAATACGTTTTACAATGTAGCTACAAATATTACGTTAAGATACATTTGGTTATTAAAAAACAATTAACAATCTATAAGGCCTAGTAATGTAATCCAACCGGTTGACAAATGAATGCCCATGTTTATACTAGGTTAATACATTATCACGCATAACATAATATCACTAAATCTTTTACAAAGTTTGCTTGCTTTATAACTTTTATTATTATTATTATTATTTTAAATCACCATATAATAGAGGGATACTTTGTAGCTGTATTGTATTGTAGCTACATTCTAGCTCTGTAATCTGTAACACAGTATCATGTTATTTTAAAAGAACCTTGGTTTTATGACGTTTAGTGTGAGTCACAAAGTGAGGTTATGTATTTTTTCATACAAACAAGTTTCACTATAGTTTTCTGTGTTACCGAAGGCCTTCTAGATCCCCAGGTAATATTTGCAATATTGGTGACTTATAAAATCGATAGTTAAAATCTATTCAAGGAAGCAGTGCCTATGGTAGGATGTACAGAAGTTTCCATGATTAAGCAACAAGATGTAAACGATGAACAAATCATGGGTTCAATGTATCGACAAGACAGATACAGTAATATCTGTGGAATCTTGGTGATAGAGAATAGAGGGGGGGGTCTAGTTATAGATAAATCCGCAATCAAGAATCCCATGAATATTTGAACGCGGTAATAAACCTGATTGGAAAGTGAGGACTGCCGTCTGTAGTTGCAGAGAAGAGAGAGTCCAGGAGTTAATGATCAACGAAATGACTTTCTGTGTAGGAAAACCGGAAGTTTTACTTCCTATAAAAAGGGGTGGTTTTCTGAAGAAAAAGGTAGTGCGTGGAATGTCGATCATGGGAGATTGATATTAAGGAATGTGGAATATGAATCCAGCCCAAGCACAGAGTGAGCGAAGGTCAGAAGGGAACGCGTTTGACCCCTCTTACGTTTAGTTTGAGTTATTAATACATTTTATTGGTTATATATATATATATATATATATATATATATATATATATATATATATATATACACGTGTGGGTGTGTGTGTGTGTATGTGTGTGTATGTGTATGTGTGTGTGTGTGTGTGTGTGTGTGTGTGTGTGTGTGTATTATGCGTGTGTGTATTATGTGTGTGTGTGTCTCTCTCTCTCTCTCTCTCTCTCTCTTAATACAATCTTTTCTAAGTTTATACATTTCGAACGGTTTTGTCGTTCTGCATATTCCAAAAACGTTTAGTTAAACCAATAAATAATTGATATTGCAGCTGATCCTAAAATACTGAGACAAGTATTACGTTAATGAGAATTAGTTTACCCAAGAACTACAGAAAACTTCAATACTGGCTGAATGAAGTATAATTGTGAGAAAAACAAATTTTTGACAAGTAAAATAAGTCGTCAAAATATATAATTTATGCATTATTTCCCATTCAAAGCTTTCACAGTTCTTTCTATTAGGATGAGTTGATTCTTTATTTCTAACCACTCTAGGTAGTGAAAAGCCGCCAAAATTCTCTGTTTTTCTTTCTGATATGCAAATAGATATTTCGTCCCCTTTAATTTAAAATAAGCGATTACAATATTATTTCTAAAACAGCTGATTTGATGTTTTAGCTTATGTGGTAGAACAGCTGTTGTAATGCATAGATTATTTTACTTTATTAATATTAATTGTAATTATTTAATAAAAAGATTCTAAAATAAAACGTTTTTTTGACATAACTAGAAATTGACTTTAGTTGTAACGAGTCAAGGCTTACAGAAAAAGCATAACACTAAAGTAGACAGACAATGATTCAGGCAGTTAAAAGGAATATAATGTAACGGGCAAGAGGGATTTAGAGAAGAAGCATCAAAAAAAAGCTTATTTAATATATAAGCCAAAAAATATAATGTATCAGCAGTTGACAATATTATATAAACAGATATCGAGATAAGATCACGTAGAAATGAACCAGGCGCTGTTATGGATTCATTTTTTGAGACCGAATCCATTTTATTTATGTAATGGTTTCACTACAACGCGTTAATGTAATTCTTTTATAAACGGTTTTTGGCGATGATAACCTACAAAGGTTTTTCGACAGGGAAAACATCTTTTATAACTGACGGAAATATTGTTTTAAATAAATAATTTTGTTTTTCTTTTATATATTTTACTCTAGTATTTTATTAATTTTGCATACCTTATTAGGATAATTCTTATAATATAAGTTGATTTTGTGTAAATTACATTTGTATTTCACAACGGTAAATACTAAACAATTTCTTAAAATCTCACGACACACTAGCTTATTAATAAAGACGTTTCCTCCTAGAGGCCGGTACTGCTGATAACACATCTGGGCCGCAGGACCATTGTTGTCGGGGGAGAATTGGATAAATGGCGTATAGAGCTAAGCTCTCTGCGGCAACGACTCCTTTACACGCACACCAGAAGGTAGGCTGGACCATATGAAGAGATCAAGCGATTGTTGTTTTAACGCAAAACCTACCCCTTCTGTTAAATGTATGAAGAGATCAAGCGATTGTTGTTTTAACGCAAAACCTACCCCTTTTCTTAAATGTATGAAGAGATCAAGCGATTGTTGTTTTAACGCAAAACCTACCCCTTTTCTTAAATGTATGAAGTGATCAAGCGATTGTTGTTTTAACGTAAAACCTACCCCTTCTGTTAAATGTATGAAGAGATCAAGCGATTGATGTTTTAACGCAAAACCTACCCCTTTTCTTAAATGTATGAAGAGATCAAGCGATTGTTGTTTTAACGCAAAACCTACCTCTTCTGTTAAATGTATGAAGAGATCAAGCGACTGTTGTTTTAACGCAAAACCTACCCCTTCTGTTAAATGTATGAAGAGATCAAGCGACTGTTGTTTTAACGCAAAACCTACCCCTTTTCTTAAATGTATGAAGAGATCAAGCGACTGTTGTTTTAACGCAAAACCTACCCCTTCTGTTAAATGTATGAAGAGATCAAGCGATTGCTGTTTTAACGCAAAACCTACCCCTTCTGTTAAATGTATGAAGAGATCAAGCGACTGTTGTTTTAACGCAAAACCTACCCCTTTTCTTAAATGTATGAAGAGATCAAGCGACTGTTGTTTTAACGCAAAACCTACCCCTTCTGTTAAATGTATGAAGAGATCAAGCGATTGTTGTTTTAACGCAAAACCTACCCTTTTTCTTAAATGTATGAAGAGATCAAGCGATTGTTGTTTTAACGCAAAACCTACCCCTTTTCTAAAATGTATGAAGTGATCAAGCGATTGTTGTTTTAACGTAAAACCTACCCCTTCTGTTAAATGTATGAAGAGATCAAGCGATTGTTGTTTTAACGTAAAACGCACCCCTGCTGTTAAATGTATGAAGAGATCAAGCGATTGTTGTTTTAACGTAAAACCCACCCCTGCTGTTAAATATATGAAGAGATCAAGCGATTGTTGTTTTAACGTAAAACCCACCCCTGCTGTTAAATGTATGAAGAGATCAAGCGATTGTTGTTTTAACGCAAAACCTACCCCTTCTGTTAAATGTATGAAGAGATCAAGCGATTGTTGTTTTAACGCAAAACCTACCCCTTTTCTTAAATGTATGAAGAGATCAAGCGATTGATGTTTTAACGCAAAACCTACCCCTTTTCTTAAATGTATGAAGAGATCAAGTCATTGTTGTTTTAACGCAAAACCTACCTCTTCTGTTAAATGTATAAAGAGATCAAGCGACTGTTGTTTTAACGCAAAACCTACCCCTTCTGTTAAATGTATGAAGAGATCAAACGATTGTTGTTTTAACGCAAAACCTACCCCTATTCTTAAATGTATGAAGAGATCAAGCGATTGTTGTTTTAACGCAAAACCTACCTCTTCTGTTAAATGTATGAAGAGATCAAGCGACTGTTGTTTTAACGCAAAACCTACCCCTTCTGTTAAATGTATGAAGAGATCAAGCGACTGTTGTTTTAACGCAAAACCTACCCCTTCTGTTAAATGCATGAAGAGATCAAGCGACTGTTGTTTTAACGCAAAACCTACCCCTTTTCTTAAATGTATGAAGAGATCAAGCGGCTGTTGTTTTAACGCAAAACGTACCCCTTCTGTTAAATGTATGAAGAGATGAAACGATTGTTGTTTTAACTTAAAACCTACCCCTATTCTTAAATGTATGAAGAGATCAAGCGACTGTTGTTTTAACGCAAAACCTACCCCTTCTGTTAAATGTTTGAAGAGATCAAGCGATTGATGTTTTAACGCAAAATCTACCCCTTTTGTTAAATGTATGAAGAGATCAAGCGATTGTTGTTTTAACGCAAAACCTACCTCTTCTGTTAAATGTATGAAGAGATCAAGCGACTGTTGTTTTAACGCTAAACCTACCCCTTCTGTTAAATGTATGAAGAGATCAAGCGACTGTTGTTTTAACGCAAAACCTACCCCTTCTGTTAAATGTATGAAGAGATCAAGCGACTGTTGTTTTAACGCAAAACCTACCCCTTTTCTTAAATGTATGAAGAGATCAAGCGACTGTTGTTTTAACGCAAAACCTACCCCTTCTGTTAAATGTATGAAGAGATCAAGCGATTGTTGTTTTAACGCAAAACCTACCCTTTTTCTTAAATGTATGAAGAGATCAAGCGATTGTTGTTTTAACGCAAAACCTACCCCTTTTCTTAAATGTATGAAGTGATCAAGCGATTGTTGTTTTAACGTAAAACCTACCCCTTCTGTTAAATGTATGAAGAGATCAAGCGATTGTTGTTTTAACCATAAACGCACCTCTGCTGTTAAATGTATGAAGAGATCAAGCGATTGTTGTTTTAACGTAAAACCCACCCCTGCTGTTAAATATATGAAGAGATCAAGCGATTGTTGTTTTAACGTAAAACCTACCCCTTCTGTTAAATGTATGAAGAGATCAAGCGATTGATGTTTTAACGCAAAACCTACCCCTTTTCTTAAATGTATGAAGAGATCAAGCGATTGTTGTTTTAACGCAAAACCTACCTCTTCTGTTAAATGTATGAAGAGATAAAGCGACTGTTGTTTTAACGCAAAACCTACCCCTTCTGTTAAATGTATGAAGAGATCAAGCGACTGTTGTTTTAACGCAAAACCTACCCCTTCTGTTAAATGCATGAAGAGATCAAGCGACTGTTGTTTTAACGCAAAACCTACTCCTTTT
>JBAIZL010000005.1:285544957-285659957 GCA_036971475.1 Prosapia bicincta | reverse complement strand
AAAATTGTATGCTTTCCACATGATCCATGATTATTTCCAATCCTACGGACCATAATATATTCATGTTCCTAACGCTCGTTAGAGAACACGCACAGTGAGGTAAACCTAACATAAGACGACAGCTGTACAATTCCATCTGTATAGGAGACTATTAACTGTTGTCGAGTGACTTTCCTTGTAGTCATTCGTATAAATGAGATATGCTGAGTGTTAAACAGGGTTAAAGGAAATGTCTCAAATACATGTACGTCTCAATAGGCAAATGTTTATTTGCTGAAATAGTATTTCCCGCTGAACGCTAAGATAGTTTCTCCTTTAGATTCAAGCACGCAACTTAAACCAATAAGCCCGCGTACTGGTTTCCCACGCCTGTAAACGCATTTTTTATTGTTTATAGTGTTCTTTCACACTATATGTAGAGGTAAATAAAAACTGAAGGTTTTTAAGGATAAAAATAAATATTTTGTCTCTTAAATATATATTTAAAAATATTATGTTGCTTTAAAAACATTTACAGTTTTCAGTCTCAACTTATAAGTGTTATAACTAATATAAAGCATAGGTTACTAATATTAATTTTACGAACTACATTATTACTATATTTATATTTGTTAAACTTTTAAATCGATTTTTAACAGACAGTCACACGGACGCAGAACACAAGATCGATATGCGGCCGCATCAATAAACGTTTCACATTATTCAAAGTCTTTCTTTGCCCAAGAAAGATCTCGATACGAAATTCCGTTGAGTATAAAACGTTGTCAGAGAGGAGAAAGGAAAAAGCTGATTCCCAGAAGTGAGTAAGAAAAAGAAAGCGCCGAGGAGGTTTTTATAGTCTCGGCAAAGGGTTGGACGGCCGCCTTGGAGAGAGACGGCGATAGCTGGCCTGAGAGAAACGCGACGAGCTTAATACGACTTTCTTATAACGCTTTTTTGTCGACGAGATGAAATACTTTTATGCGTGTGTTTGGAAATATTTTAAAAATTGAGATTGTTATTATTTATTAACGTAGATATTAACGTGGTGATGCCACGTTCTTGTATTTATTTATAAATTTAGACAAATATATAAATTCACACACACACACACACATACGCATCCCCCTATAACACACACACTGAAATTTTAAGCTGGCCACTGAAGGTGATACCATAGATGAACGCTAAGGATACCCTGGTTGTAGTGGGAATATATATTCCCATATATAATACCCATATAATTCCCATATAATACATACCATAATGAATGATAAATATGAACTACCTCAGCCAATAGCCAAGTGAAAACTTTAAGAAAACGGTAAAAGTCGGAAGTAAAGAACCTTAATTAATCACTATAACAGGATTAATCACTCTAATGTTAAAGTGAGTAATTAAGATTCACTGAACTTTATGGACTACAAAGAGTTTAAAGGGTCTTGGTTGAAGTCATAGCGATTGGGACGGAAGGTCACCATCGTCCTGGCATGGCAACGGGTAAGCCAGGAAATACAACATTAATATAATACCATCCGCGTCAGTAATAAGGCCTACTTCCAACATCTGCTTACAAAGTATGCTGTGCTAGTTTTTCCGTAACAGACTGTACCTGAGTTATCACTTGATGGTCCCTAATAACAGCCGAGGCGTTCTCATAATGGCCGAACATTAACTCCTCATAGACAAAAAATTATGTTTCTTTAGCCCGCGTGTATCACTCCAGCTTATGTTCTTAGAATTCTTTTAAAAAAAAACACAATTGTATGACGTCAGCAGGTAAAAAAGAAAGAAGAAAAAGAGAAAACCCAGCTGACGCAAAAACGCTCATATTTTCACTGTCCTCTTTATACAACAACGCGCGTGCCTTTTTGCTTATATTTCATTACGGTTTGGCGTCTCGTGTTTTTACAGAGCATTCTGCAACGTCCGGTACTGAAATTGTTGGGAAAGGAAAAAAGCCACGCAAAAACACTGTGGTGACTTTCTCGTTAAATGAAAACACAACGAAAGCCTCGGGAGCCGAGGGCCTTATTCGTTAACCACTGTATCAAAACCAAGCGAAACCTTACAAAGAAAAAAATATAACTATTATTACGTTTTGGTAGCTTTTACGAGTAGAAACAGTAATAAATAAAATTCCATTTGTTGTTAAATTTAATACAAAAATTTTAAAAAAATAGTAGCAAGAATAAAAGCAATATTGTTACAAATATGACCGCTATTTATTCTGCTTGTGTGAGGGAAATATTCAACTCAAAGGAGTTGAAACTTTTACTGACGTTAAAAGAACATGTTTGTTAATCCACTAAGTGTTCGAACTACTGCCATATAAGCTATCTTCCCTAAAGGCCATTTGATTGTGTGTGTGTGTGTGTGTGTGTGTGTGTGTGTGTGTGTGTGTGTGTGTGTTTGTTTGTGGGTGTGTGTTTGTGTGTGTGTGTGTATGTGTGTGTTTGTGGTGTGTGTGCGCGCGTGTGTGTGTGATTGTGTGTGTGTGTGTGTGTGTGTTTGTGGTGTGTGTGCGCGTGTGTGTCTGTGTATGTGTGTGTGTGTGTGTGTGTGTGTGTGTGTGTGTGTGTGTGTGTATGTGTGTGTGTGTGTGTGTGTGTGTGTGTGTGTGTGTGTGTGTGTGTGTGTGTGTGTGTGTGTGTGTGTGTGTGTGTGTGTGTGTGTCACTTGGCCAACTTTTGTAATGCAGGAATATATATATATATATATATATATATATATATATATATATATATATATTTATTTATTTATTTATTTAGCCGTCCTATATATAAGCCTTTCACTTACACTGCAATGTAATTAAACATGAACCTTACTATGTATATATGCGAGTTGACATTCGAGGATTAATCAGGTGTCCTCATTTCCAGCATCAACTTAATCTCACTATCAGTTGAAGCTCGAAAATGAGGACACTTAATTAGTTCTCGAAAGTCGACTCGCATATATACAATGAAAGATTCTTGTTTAATTACATTATAGTGTAAGTGTAAGTGAATACAAGAAAACCGTGTGGCAAAGTTTTATATATATATATATATATATATATATATATATATATATATATATATATATATATATATATTATAACGAAATTCATTAAGTTATGAAGGCTGTTGGTAAAATTATTTGAACTTGTGAAATATCCCTAGCAAGGGGTAGTCTATTGTCTCATCTATCGGCCGAAATAAGTTACTGCACACACCTGCAAATCATAAATAAAAATAATTTGAAAGGGGTTCATTGTAAGTAAACCAAGATGTGCCTCGTTCATGGGAGAGAAGCTTTACCTAGACATCCACGGACCAGGGAGATTTATGACTAGGAATCCCTGAGAATACAGAAAAACACATGCACCTGTGGGAAAGTTCAAAAAATTCCCACGAAGCCAAAATGGGAAAGTGCGGGAAGTGTCAAAATTTCATAGGCTAGCCAGAGTTTGAGCGCCATAAGGGAGCCAATCAAATTTGAAGAGGGGATGAAAAACAAACGGATACGATCCAAGAGGATGTTCAGGAACGACAGTCAATTATCAGTACTCGAAAGGGTCAAGTGGTAGGACTCGAGGAGAAGCAATGTTGAGTTTTTAGTAAGAAATATCAAATTCAAACAAGTAACCTGGAAATTTAAAGTAAGGGAGATTAAAAGAGTGAGATTAAAGGGTAGCCAGGGAGATTATTAAATAGAAAATGAAGTATAAAGAGAGAGATTAAAGGGTAACAAGTGAGATTAAAATAAGGGAGTGATTAATAAAGTCAGTTTAGGAATAGAAGCATTTCGAGAAATTAAGAAAAGTGAAATTGATAGGAAAGTATTACTAAGTGAATTTGTGTCAAGTGAAGTAAAACAAGGAATCACGCAAGTAATAAACAATACATTTATTTTAACTTAAAGCCAACTCTTTAAAGCAACAAACAAAAACAATCTTTTAAACTTTAGAAATTAAAAAAAAAGAGTCATAGTTAATTGAAATATAAAATTTATCAAACCAAGTGCAGTAACTTATACACGCCCTTAGATAGCTAAAGAAAGTAAATTTAGAATTATTAAAAAAAATCAATAGTAAAATAAGAGTCTTGATGCCTATCAGCAAATATTAGAGTTAGTAAGAGAATTATATGAACTACCTGTAAATGCAATATTGATCTCAGGATAAAATAAATCTGTAATTATAAAAGCAAGTAGCAGGATTATTAATTTAATTTCCTAAGAGTAAAAATTATCCTGTAGAGAAGCATTAAGTGAAGGTACGTTATAATATATATATATATATATATATATATATATATATATATATATATATATATATACATATATATATATATATATATATATATATATATACAGAGAGAGAGAGAGAGAGAGAGAGAGAGAGAGAGAGAAGGGATCACAAGACCAATTACAATGACATATCTAAAGAACGAGACAGAAACTTAAGTCTTTTAAAAAACGTGAAGGCTAATGGAAAATAATGCTGGAAAACCGTATTGAATTATGTTTCTTTCGTTCATATTATACTTTCTTCTCTTCAGTAATATCGTCGGTTTTAAAGACATTACGACTTACGTAGGATATCATTTTGCTCTTGGATTTATCTCACAATTATAACGACATCAGTAGTCTATTAAACATGTATAAAGTTGCGTGTAATGTTTTAACCAAAGGGCGGGTTTCGCTAAAGATATGTTCCACTACTTTTCAGTTTACTTATTATTTTTACAATTGCCGTTAGATGAAGATTATTAGTAGAGTGGACGTAGTGACAATAGTTTCCGGTGAAAAAGACGCTAATTGCTGTAGAAACCACAACACCCGTCAATTAGTTACTGTAGGATATTTAACGTTTATAATTGCAAGAATACAACTCTGTACAATACAGCTAATATTTTCATCTTAGCATCAAGGACGAGACATACAAACAACCATATACATAGTTTTAAAACGAAGGAATTGGGCGATGACCTTAAAGTGACAGAACTCAAAACAAGTATCAATTCGGAAGTTGAATCGCACGGGTCGATAGTGCCCAGCGACTAATGCGGCCCTTTCGTACACCTCTGGAAGACGTATTATTCCAGGTCAGGGACTGCTGGGACAAGTAGGAGCCAGGATCTTTTCAATCAGTCTATATATGCTTGTAATAGCTATGGTTGTAAACACTCTCATACTTGGTCCAAGCTTTGGCAAGGGTCAGTGATAGAAAAAATTTTTCTATGTAGCCTACTAGGCGTGTTCTACCTTTAGGCCTACCAAATTTTATTTATTTTTTACTTTTAAAAATTAACCTAACCTAACCTGATTGTTCTTGGATGTCAGTTACAGGGAAGTATAAGAACCACCCCAAGAGGCCGCGACATCGTTGAAGCAATATCTATCACATTGTCGGGACCATGTAACCGCGCACTTGGCCTTGAGAGATCGCAATAGGTGAGCCGGAAGGTGGAGGGCTGCGGTGAGTCGCTATAAATACATTCATACAAACATCATAAGAGCTGTCAGAACATTGATTTGCATGAAGCGGTCGATATTAGATAAATTCCATGATAAAGTAGCTTCAGTATGAAGTAATAAGCGATCTTAAAATATGTGTAAACATATCGGATGCAGAAGCTGTTGATTTATAACAAATACTGAAATTGTAACATGTTTTCAGAAGTGGTAGTACACGAGAAATCGGGAGTGAGCAAGTGCACGGTTAGCTGGACGCAATTATACCGTACTTATGGCGTCGCGTCTTCAGTTATAAAGAGATGTACCTGGATTACTCATCCATTCCTGAAGCGCTTTCTGCAGCCTGCGGACGTGCAAGGGTTTGGAGGCCATCCCCACCAGCGCCATGATCTCCAGGAACTCTTCCTCGCCGGCGTCACAAAGCTGCTGCACGTCGTCACCTCCTGCAAACATGACAAGCAATCAGTCACTTCAAGTACTCAACGCTTTCGGTCCAGTTAAAAACATGCATTTATTATAAATAGAGTGAAGAAGACAGTTTAGCTTCGTGTTGTAGTTACCTACATTTTTACTGAAAGGGTAAACCGAACTGGCAACAGTGCATTGCTAAATTTAACAGGAGAAGTAACTCTGCCTGTGATAGCTGTGACCATTGTTGGCAGAACAACGTAATGCCGTTATAAGAGAACAATTAACTCATCGTCACTGTAACATATAGTGGTGTTTATTGTGTACTATGTTAAGGTAGGTTGTACGACACTATAAGTCTTTGGCAATGAGTCACTGTCTTACCGCCACACCATTCAGAGGCACAGCTAATAGCGGTAGACAGCAACTGTTTGATAATACATTATTATACGTCTTATGAAAATAATATTCATATTAATAATAATGAAACAAGGACTAATACTATAAATGTTCTAATATAGCAAAAATATTTTTAGTTATCTGCTGGTAATAGGCCTATGCTGTGTGCGCCAAAATAAACAGTACTGAAACAGTTAACATTTTATTTTATTTACATAGATTTACAAACACATAGAAGTAAAAAAAAGGGCTAAATCGGTTATACTCGGGTATAAACATGTTTTATATGACCTTCGTTCAATTTAAAGCAACACTTTAAGGTTCTTGAAGGTTTTGTATCATTTTGCTGAAGAGGGGTTGTTTCATGCTTGGGTTATACACGTGGTTATTTTTACCTATAGTTTGACGATGGTGGTTGGTGGTTCATCGCGAAAAACCTCCTTCATCATTCCCCAGACGTAGGTGTGAGGTGGTGTAAGTTCGGGGAAGTAGGCTGGGTAAGGTAAAGTTGTTCTAAGGAAGATGAGGCGGTTGCCAAAATTCAAAAGTTACTACAACAAGCCATCTACAATTATAGAACGAAGATGGCTTATTCAAATTTGTAATAGTGTAATATTCAAAATTCAATAATAACAAATAAAAAGGCGTTTTGTAAAATTATAAAATTATATATGTAGCTTGTATTACAGTTTTTATAATTTGTTTATGTTGAACTGTAAAGCCTTGTAATGTTTCGATTTTGTAAATAGACCTAGGAAGTTCTGGTGATTGCCAAAGTGTTGCCAAATTAATTTTATATAACTTAATCAGTAAATATATAGAAAGCTACTAGCATTCATTCATGACCTGATGTTTTCTAACGAAATAATTCGAACAAAATGTAAATGTTTTTAAAATTAAATTAATATACTTCAAAGTTTTAAGGTGTAATTTTAAAAAAATATTGCTTAGTTAAACCTTTCTTTCAAAATTAAAGTTTAAAAATTAAGATCTTTTAAAATGTTAAAATCTTTTAAAATTTAAACGCCACTTTTAATGTAACTTATCTTTCTTCAAAACAATTTGGATAGTCAGCGAGCTTGCTTAAGTCAAATTGTTAGATAGGCTACACTTGAAAAGGTAAACAATTGGTGAGGTAGCCTAAGTCTTTTTAAAGTATAAAGAATAATTTGCACGTGAATTAATGTTTTGTTTAAATTAACTAAGCACAATACAAATAACCGCGGGGCTACAAAACCTATTTCAATTAAACTCCATGGGTAAAATTTTTATCCAGTAAATTGTTCAACATCTAATAATGGTTCTCTATTAAATACATTTTGCTATATTAATTTAATGATTGCTAAGGTAGATTATGTTTAATAATCTAATTATTTAAATTAAAAAGAAACTATGTTAAATTAGAATCTATTAAAACCTCTATTAACTACATTCTTCAAACAACTGCACACGTATTTTCTTCTGTCGTACAGGGGTAATGTATGTTATACTATAAATATTTATTCCTGTTCAAGTCACTTATCGCCTACCATTCTAAAGCAAGCACATCTCTTATTATAACACTCCATAACTTGTTAAAACTCACCCATTTCCAGCAGAGTGTCGTAGTAAGCGAGGAGACTGGCCCTCTGCATCACTCGGTACAGCTGGAGTTCTGCTTCGTTGTTCGGCGATGACGTCAGAACCACTGTAACACACGAGTACTTGTATGAGATACTTGTCTAACAACACCACTAACCATAATTATCTTGTCTAATTCATTACCTCCCGAGTAAATGCGGCAAACCTCAGTTTCAGTTGAGAAGGGGAGAGGGCCCACCTGAAATAATCAGTTGTAGGTATAGCTGAAATAGATGTGATTACTTAAGGTCTTAAGACAAAATAAAAAAAAATATTTTTAATACCACTAAGCATAAAATGTTTTTAAAAGATACCTCGAACTACAAAACAATAGCAATAGCCTCAATAGTTCTTGGTAAATCTCACTACTACAACGGTACTACATCTCTAAAACTATAACAGGCCTAACCATAGCTACAAGTTACTACAGTATAGCTACAATGTATCCTGCACAGTAGGTTTTTTTTTTACCAAAACCAAATTAAGTTTAATAACGTAACATCACATAGACTACGTTTTAACGTACGCATATTGTTTCAGGGCCAAAGAAAACGGAGGTTACTCGATCAATTCGGCAATCGGTTAGTGTACTTGAAACAATTAGTCTAATTTTTTTGTTGTAACGAAAACTATCCTAACTCCTACTGATTTTTATTTGTTAGGAATATTATTTCCCTTTCGTAACATCAAAACATTATCCTTCATTGACGCGTTTCGGATTAAATTCATTATCAAGACTTTAAACTGTACTTCAGATAATTAAGGTAATCCGAAACGCGTTAACGAAGAATTAGGGTCTATGTTTGTTAGGAAAGGCAGAAGAATGTGCTCGAATGTATACCTATCACAACCAGATATTTTTTAGTAATGCATTAATTATTGCGTTAATTCCTACCTGTAAAGCGAGGCTATGTTTGTATTACTATGAGGTACTATGAGGAGGTGATGGGGAAGTGTTGTAGATGGCCACCGTGAGCCAGATTAGTGTAGGAGAGATCCTGCGGGAACAACAGGAAGGTAAAGAAGCCTCGTTTCATTTATGATAAACAAGTGAAAAGAAAGACACAACAGAACTGAATTGCTTTGGATATTCTGTATTATAACATTTCCGACATAAGGGTTTCGAAAATGACATAAGACTCAAGACTTAGGAATCAAGGCATAAGAAGTACAGGGTTGGAGTGAGTAGAGACTTGTAGAGTAGAGCCTGTGTGTTCTCGGTAGAGGATCGCTCTATTTCAGAGATGCGACTTGGCTATGGAAGTAGGTTTTCTGAATAATTTATCCCTTATCTCTTGGACCCTAAGAGGTCTCTACCCAAGACTATAGTGGTTTTCACTAATCGGATAGTAATGTTTGGAGGGAAAAGCGTTATAATAAAAAAAACGCTATCACGGTAAAAATATGTTCCTTGTAAATAAATACTGCCAGGTCTTGTAGACCAACTTGAGGTATTTTTGTATATTTACGGCGATCCAACATGACCATTATCCCCCATGAATGATGGAAAAGGAGTGTTAATACAGGTAGGAATAGGGTAGGGACATAAAAACTTTTGTTATAGGGTATAAGGTGGGATCTTGTAATCAACTGCGCGAGGTCCTGAAGGAAATCTGCTCTATCTGGTCATAGAGAAGTGTCTACAGGTTAAACCTACCAGTAGGAGGATGTACAAGCAAGAATAGGTCGAGTTCTACAGGACTAAGGATTGAAGTGATCCCCTGATAGAGGGAAAATTATGACAAAGCGTTCATGCAGTAGGCCCTCCCTCAACAGGGGTGAAGAGAGCTCCCTAACCTCTTCCCTGTAATCCTGAGGGAACTCGCTTGTACAGTAACGAGATAAAATAATCTTTTAACATTTAAACACCCCGTAACAGAAGTACGCTAACGTCTAAGCTCAAGCCGTCACTTTAGACAACTTGAACCGGTCAAAACGTCCCGACTCATTATTGGAAAGTGCGACCACTCGACCAGTAGCAGCCAAGCCACGCCTTCGACAAGTTGACAACTGAACTTGTCGACACCTTATTGCAGTTGGAAATGCCAGCCCCTTACGCGTAGCGGCCCGTATGCCAACACGATATCCATTGAGTTATGCAACTGTTTCTTGTGTCCGTTTGGCGCCGGAATACATTAGGCCATGAATGGCGATAGATTGCGCGCGAAAGGAATTAATTGTGGAACAGCAAACGGTTCGTTAGCAAGGCCCCTTATGTGTACCCAGGTAAAGGCCACGGCCTCCTTGACTTCCTAAACCTTCGTTACTCCTAACCCTCTCTTAGGCTTGAATAATACACTACTATTTTTGCTTAACTGGAGCAGCTCGTAAAGGGCGCGTACACGAAGCATCCAAAGCTTCAAACTTAGCCTTCCTCCGGCTCTGCTTCACCAAATAAGGCACATTTCTATATTGGGTCACGTATAGAGATGAATATCCAATTAAAGTCTATTACCAGATAATTACATTAATATTCAACGTATTAATAAAAAATATAGGTCACTAAAAATGTATAATACAGGATGTACCATAACTTACAAATATAAAAAATAAATATTACATTTATATAACAATACATGTATCAACATAATTTATTTAAATATTCACTAATTTTAAATATATAGCAAATTACGCGGGAAAATATTTAAACCTCTAAATATCATAACCTCTAAATAACCTCTAAATAGTTGTTGCCATTAACGTCCCGCCATGTGTGACTTTCGGAAGTCTTTAGGACAACTCGGTAGTTGAGCCTATAGATAGAGAGCAGAGGGCTCCTATAACAGCGAGATAGGTTAAGAGAGGTAATTATTATTCTTGTTAGAATTCCCAAGTATTGACGTCACACTGTAATCACTGTGCTCAGTCCCATGTAATTTTTTTATTAAGCCTTGCAATAAAAGTTACACTTTAGTAAAGTGATTTAGAATGAAATTGCAAAAACAGAATAAAGTTTGTTTATATTTTAAATTAATTATTTTTTCCTAATAAAATACTAAAATTGGATTAGTCAGTTATGGATTCACAGAAAATAAACGATGCGTTAAAAGGAAATAAAAATCAAAAGTGCATCTACGATATATAGATAACATGTATATAAAGATATATATATATATATATATATATATATATATATATATATATATATATATATATATAGACCTCTCTCTCTCTCTCTCTCTCTCTCTATATATATATATATATATATATATATATATATATATATATATACTGTAAATAGACTACAAGTAGGCTACTTGTTTAAAAAAAAAATATTTTTGATACAACTTTTTCAGTAGACTATATATATATAACTTATATAGTCTATCACTTTCACTATATATAGCCTACTTAAACAAGAATCTTACTTGGTATTTATGCGAGTTAGCTTTCAAAGTGATGAGTGAAAACAAGAAAACAGTGTTGCAAAGCTACATATATATATATATATATATATATATATAAATATATATATATATATATATATGTATATATATATATATATATATATATATATATATATATAAAACTTTCACTATATGTAGGCCTACTTAAACAAGAATCTTATTTGGTATTTATGCGAGTTAACCTTCAAAGATTGGTAGTATCTCCATCATCAAGCATCACGAACCGGGGGTTGTAGTAGACTTGAGTGAATCTACTACAACCCCCGGTCCGTGATGCTTGATGATGTAGATACTACCAATCTTTGAAAGTTAACTCGCATAAATACCAAATAAGATTTTTGTTTAAGTACATATAGTGAAAGTGATAAGTGAATTCAAGAAAACAGTGTTGCAAAAGCTATATATATATGTCTATACATATTTCTTATATATATATATATATATATATATATAATGAATATACATCATTTAATAATTAACTAATAATAATTAATAATTTCTATAATATATAATTAATTAAAACAAAAAACTGTTTACAAGGTCATTGACGTCATGACTAAAATTACATAGAAGTACAAATACCAATAAATATATGTTTGAATTGTATTAGCCTGCATATAATTTCATTTTTGTAAAAATTTTGCATTATTATTGTCTTTCCTGAAAATGCTAATACTTATTTTATTGACTAAAAGCTTTGAAGGAATAATATATAAATTAACACTATTATTGTTTTCGAAATATTTTTATTCATTAACTATAATAAAAGAAAACGTATCACCATATTTAATATACATGGTCTAATATACCATATGTACATAGTCTATAAATAGAGAAAACGTTATAGCCAATAGTTTAAGTAAGATTTATTTTAATTGTACTAAAACTCTATTATAAATCACAAATATATAAAATTATAAATCTTAATATAAAGCCTAAATTAAGTTTAAAATAATAATATCGATTATTAGTAGACAAAAGATAAACTTGACATATAATTCGGAGTGGTGTTGATAAAGCTTAGCGAAAGATTCTGGAAGTAGCAATTAAGACTAAAAGAAGAAGAGAAAGACCTCGAAGCCGATGGGCGGATGAAGTTAAAAGCGATGACATTACACTGGGTGCCAGTTGTTGGAAGGGACTGCCAGCGAAGGTGCGAGAACGGTAGCTTTTACAGCAGGCCAAGAGTGACGCAGATCTACAAAGCCGTGTGGTAAGTATTTAAATCTTGAAAAGTTTAGATCTTTTCATATGGCAAGGGACTTTAAGGAAAAGTGAGCAAATTAAACCCCTGTCGCTATAGCATATCAAATTTCTTCCCTCTTCTACATATTTCTACTCCACCCCGTCTGAGGGCATAACTCAGGTAAGCCACCCTGCTCCCATAATGCCATAAGTTACTCCTACATTTAGTAGCAAGGTATCATTGTGTTATTTTTTTAGTAGTCTACTCTCTAATAGATTCTTCTTAGAAGACGGTGAAGTTTGGGTGTAGCCTTAGTTTTGGAACAACAGGGGGAGAGATGATTGACGAGAAGATATCTCTCATCCCTTCCACAACCCTATAACGTGATAATGTCCTTCATTGTGCACAAACACCTTTATTTCGGAGCGCACACCCACAAATGCAGGTTCGAGCCTATCTGAACCGACTTCACGTTATATAACCTGGATCACGTAACGAACTATCTTGTGTAATATCCGCACAGTAAATAACAGTTTAATTCCCCAGGCGAAGGAAATGGCAAGCTTTTATTAGTGTTTAGATTGTAATGCAGACTTGGTAGTTTGGACACAGAGACAGACAGACGCCCGGACGCGTCGCCATATCAATGAAACTGCAGCCCAATCTAGGACACAGTTCTAATATTTTGTCTTCTGGCTGTGACACAATCAAACTTTTCCCAGTATCTCTGAAACTTTGGTGATTTAGTTTTTGGAACCGAGTAAACGGTTTTTCTCACATTTCTTGTTTTATAAATTGGTTCAAGAGTGAGCAAAACTTTTAACAAGTAAAATACCCAGTGCAGTCCACATAGGAGGCTTATTGTGTATACCAAACTTACCGCGTATAGATCAGCATGCGAGGGTCCGCATCTGATATAATTAGGATAGGGGGGACAAAAGGAATGGTTTGAAGCTTTATAAGCCCATTTGGACGATTAGTGGCAGAACTAGAGGGCGTGATAGGGTAGCCTCCAGGGTTCTTGCATAATCTATTGCGAGGGTTTTCCTGGTAGGGTTTCTTCTTGCCAGATTTCTGCATCACTCCTAGCATGACACTTACGATTTCATTACACTCTGTCCTGATTTTCATTGAAAGGAACTTATCAACTTAGTACATGGGCAATGAAGCCCGTTTCCTTCCCGCGGGAATACCAGGTGCATGCCCTGGAGGTTGAGTGCCAAGAGGGCTGGGCGGGTTCTGGGGGCCCACACCCAGGTTGAAAAAATACATAAATAAACTTAATATATTCCATGGGGCTAAATATCAACCCTCCTAAATGCTATGGTACAAAACTCGTTTGTCCCTCTAATTTAGTTTTGATTGATTGAACAATTGGGGAAAATATATTAACATTTAAAACTATTTATCATTTTCTGTCCTCTCAGATGTGTGGGTGGCTGGGTGGTCAGAGGGTAGAGCACAGGACTGCTAACGTACGGTTCTTAGTTCGATTTCCGGTAGCACAGAAGAATTTTCCTGTCCTTTATCAGCCTCCAGATCGACTCAAACTGCGAAAATGAATATTTAGGACTAAACGTAGCGAAATAATGGGCGGTTGAAGCATGAGTGATCACATAGCTATCCTTGAACCCCGTATGGCCCAAATAAGGTAACTCCTTCCCTAACTCTCTTACACTGTAGCTATAGAAAACTGAAAAAAGTAACATGAACAAACATTTTCAAGTCAATTTCTACATCGGTCAACAAAAAAAAGTTTTATTTGAGTTAGTTTTTATTAAAATTTACAATTAATACAAATAAAGTAACATTTTAACAGTCTGACTGACTGAAAAAAGGCGACATCGATCAACAATGTATTTTATAAGGACAATTTTTGTAGGCCTATTCTAACCTTCTTAAACTAACAACAAGGCAATTAAATATTTTAAAATAATATTATCAAATAAATATTTTACAAATCAATTTCTACCTCGGTCAATAAAGAAAGAATTTATGTGAGTTATTTTTATTAAATAATTACAATTAATATAATAAAAGTATCATAATCTATGCATTAAAACAGCTGCACTACCACATAACTTATAACATAAAATCAGCTGTTCTATGAAATCATATGTTATCACTTATTTTAAGCCAAATGGGACGAAATAACTATATTGCATACCTTGCTTCTTTTGTGAAACGTTTTTCTTACATATAGGGTAAATCTAAAATTAATTCATTAAATTTAATAGTTAGTGAATTATAATTTGAAAAGAACTGTATTAACATCAAGTATCATCCAACTCATTAAAAAAAAATGTGTTTAAGCTAGAGTGGACGAATAAAAAGTATTTTAGTAACAATTGAAATTTTCGAAAAAAATACATAATGACAATGTTAACTAATAGCAGGAATTGAAAAAGGAGATATTTTACCCTATTTACTCATACTTCTACATTATTTATTTATGCAATATATTTTTCACTTTTATTGTGGGAAACAATGCGCAAAATTATCTATTTTCTGCCGATTAAGAAAATGTTTTAGGATTTACATTACAAAATAAAAGAAGACAAATATAAAATTTTGTACAAATGTTTAAAAACTCATCTTTTAAGATAACTAATAACATAAAAAATGTAATGAAATTTTACCCAGCCCTAAGAATACTGATGCCCAATGTGCGCCATGCAACCAAAGTTTCGACATTCCCGCGATGAGATAAAAACTAGAGAGTTACGTAGCCCAAAAAGCTAATTTTTGTTGCCACTTCGTCTTTCGCTATCAGACCTCACTGGATTCTGTAAATATTACTCCAACTTTTTCATCTATGAGGTAAAATGTCATTAGATAAAGATATTTGACTTTAATCATTAAAATTAGTAATTTTTGAAAATAGGGTTAGGAAGAACTGCAAGTAGCAATAGGAGGGCAAGTGCACACACACACACACACACACACACACACACACACACACACACACACACACACACACACACACACACACACCAGCGCGCTTGTAAGGACTAATTTATAATCAAGAGTAAGATTTAAGCCTGACCTCCTTTTACGTTGGATTTTCCAAAACTACATTTTATGGTAAAACTTTATGCAACTGTTACAAGTAAATCCAGTGAACATGACTCGGACAAAGCAAAAGAGAGCGTCTATGACTAAGGACGAAGGAGCAGACAGACAAATTGCACTCGCTGGCGTCCTGCGACCACAGCGCTATCTAAGTAGGCCAAGTACTAGTTTTTATAGCTGGCTTTATTGCAGCTTAGTTTCTCGATAACAGTTTACGTTTTATTGATTTTATTTTTATTTACACAGTTATGAAAGACGGAACCAAGATTTTAATACAGCTAAAACTCCAAAGCATGGTTATTAAATATTTCTCTAGCTCTCTGGTAAAGACTCATAGAAGATGTAAAGTCATTATCCTGGATAAGTGTACCTATTTATACATTACCCAGGGGTCCCGGAGAGCAGGCGAACCTACACACTCCAGCTGACACCTATTCACGACACCCACTGAGAATAGATCTAATACACACTGCACACGTAATGCTTGATCTAGTTTCTGTGCAGGATTTCACCTACCTCCGTTAATCCTATAATGGCAATCCATCGTAGACGATAATATATAACAGTAGAGTATAGTTGATCGCCTTAAGACTACAAAAACTCACTGATTCTTTCCCCGGTGTTTCCTTATTGTGCTTCTATGTATAAGTGTTTTTCCTCAAGTAGTCTTCTACTGGTATATCATGGTCTGTCACTTATAGCAGTCCCTCTTCTTTATTCTGGACACCTCATACCCTCACATGTAGCAGGCTCTATGGTTTCTTGTGGCATAGGCCTACGTTATGTTGTATTTTAGCTTGTTGGATCCATTTTCTTAGCCACTTTGACTTTTCTGTCCTACCTTTTTGTTCAGTCATTCATCTCCATACGATGAAAATTCTTTCTATCTATGTTAATTTTTCAATTCCTATTATTATTTCACACAATTCCTATATATATATATATATATATATATATATATATATATATGCCTAGGTCTAGGCCTATATCTTGTTCAAGTTTTCAATCTTGTTATTAAAATATTTTTTATTCATCCACTCAAGTTCAAATACATTTTTCTAAACATGTAGTGGATGGAATATTTTTCAAATAGTACTATGGGTTCATTAATTAAATTTAAATTAATTAATTTTAGTTTTATATAAGAGAAACCTTATCAGAAAAGGGACAAGATATGCAATATAGTTATTTCGTCCCATTTGTCTTAAAATAAGTGATAATATATGATTTCATAAAACCGCTGATTTTATGTTACAGGTTAAAATCTTTCTTTTTAGACCTAAGAAGGAATTGATGTTAGAATTTTCGGTTTATATTACTTGTTTGAATTCTTTTCGTATGCTCAATAAAATGAAGGATCTACAAAAGAGAAGTCCCCGCTCGATATGTCTCTGTATTAATCATAACGTTTAGTCTATAATGAACAATTGGTAACCCTATTATGCAATAACAAAACAATTAGTGCATTTTAAAATTTATATTAAATCTAAGTGACGTAAAAATTATTTTAAAAAATAATAAGTTTAAGAAAAAATTCATATGGACGAAAGGAGGAAAATGTTAAGTGCAAGAAATAACAGTAATTTACACATATATAAATGTATAATATAAAATTATAAAGTGCAAAACTGCACCAAGGTTAACTTCCCTAAAGACTTACATCCTGCCACCATATCTTCAATAAGTGTTCACAGGTCACACTACTGCTTTACGTTTCACCCAGAGATCACTTAATAGATTAGTTTACGTTGAAGAAAAAATTACTGATCACAAAATCAATTCTTAAAGATTATAACAAATCTTAGGAAATATTTTTAATGCCTTTTTTTTTGAAAACACCATATTTATGAGTACGAATTCAAGAAATTTATTTTGTTGACACAAAGCATGAAAAGGAATAAAGGCTTAGCGAACAAATGTTCATGTTGTATTTGCTTCGTGAATCGCTTTTGCAGGAGGTCTATGACTATTATACCCTACGAAAATAGACATTTGTGAATATAGGTATGATGAAGGGAATATAACACTGTAGTGCAGGTTAGGTATTCTGACATCAGTGACAAGGTTACATACTTGAACTAAATCTACTCTCCATCAATATGTAAAGACATATTTAACTGTTACACCCTCTGGTAAGGATAAGTATAGATAGAATTAGGTAGGATTATAATTCCCTGATATTGGGATAAGGGGGAAATGAAATACCATATTTAGAAACCTTATTCTAGGCACACCTAGACGGGGTAGAAAAGAGGTGTCTACGGATATTTATATATTTGAAACAAGACGAAACCGTGCACTTGGCCTTGAGAGATCGCAGTAGGCGAGACGGGAGGTAGAGGGTCAGTATAAATACTTTCCTACAAACATGGCAAGGACTGCCAAAACACTGACTTGCATGAGAATATCGACGTTAGATAAATTTGATGATTAATTAACTCCGGTATGAAGTAACAAACAATCTTGATATATCTGTAGACGTATTGGACGCAGAAGCTGTTGATGTATAGAGCATTATAAAATTGTGACATGTTTTATGAAATGGTAGTACACGAGAAATCTCGCAAGGCCAAGTGCACGGTTACGTGGTCTCTACTATAAGTGGATTACTGAGTGCAATAGCGATTTATAGAAGTTTGGGTAGCCATGGTAACGTAGTCCTCCGGCTTACCTCAGACTATAGGACCTGAGTTTTTAGGAAAAAAGTAGGGGCAAAATGTTTGCAAAGTATAAGAACGAAAGGAAATAAATCAATCGGAATGGAAAGAAGGCTCAATTCTTGTAAAATTAAAATCCCAAAATGCGCTGCATGGTTGAAATAAGTACGTGTTGTCTCAGTTCAAGCGTAATATGAGTATAAACAAATTGCAATGAAAGGAATAGGTTTGGATAGAAAGTATCCTTGAATTCTACAGTTAGGTGGGATTGTCAGGGAGAGTTGAAGAAGAGAGACTAAAGACAAGGGCAGATACCGATGAAGGAATGAGCCTTTATGGGAATCAGAATTTACTTGGATGGAGAGCTTTATAAGGCGTTATGGTTAAACAGCGAAAGAAATAAAGTCAGGTAACTGTTACTAATATTAGTTAAATCCGTTTTAAAGGCAATCCTCGTTTATTAGAACACATTTAGGACGTACAGTTTTTGAATTTAAGCTTTTGTGTAATTATATAGTTATATTTCTTATTATTATTTATAAATATAAGATGGTAGAGTAGGGTGCGCCTGGCTTCCTCGCACGCGTTTGTGTATTTGTATTTTTACAGGTAGATTACACACACTACAAAAGCGCTCGTGCGTACATACACGAATTCACCCACACAAACTCGCCCGGAAGACACAAGGAACCAACACAATCAAACACAATCACATAGGGTACATAAATACACATACAAACACACGCGCAACACACACACAAACATGCACATACACTCACGCCCGCGCAAGGAAGACACGTAAACGCATGCGCGCTCACACAAGTAACACGGCACACAATTACCTTCACACATACATTTACATAGTCTACAAGAACACACACACACACACACACACACACACACACACACACACACACACACACACTAACACACATTTACATAGAAGGACTTAAGGACAACTTTTTGGTGTTAAAATTATTAACTTTATTACAGTATTAGAGAATGATGAAGATTTTAAAGTTAAATACGCTCGCTTGTATAAATTAGCCCAACCTTGCAAAGCCTGATTGCTTAAAATTTGCAAAGCAAATTATCTTATCACAAATAGACAAAATTCCGTTCATTACAAAGCACGGAGAAGGCGATGCGAGTTCGCGAACAGCAATCCTGGACATTTCATCTGGCAGACAGTTGCCAACGTCCCGCCGTTATTTAGTTTAAAGAAGGCGCCAAACTTTGTGCCGTCTGTATAAAAACGACGAGTGCATCTTGTGAACTGACCTGCGCTATATTGATCCGGCGTCCCCCTCTTTGCCCCACTTCCACGCTTTCTTTTTCTTCTTCTTAGTCCCTAGGACAACTTAGATTGCATTGAGTCTGGCCCCTCTATTACTTGGGTCACTCTATGGAAAACTATACACTCCATGCTAACGTCTACACCGTTATACTGATGATGCAATTTTGCATTGTTATCGAAACAAGCAAACAGCTGTTCGTAGCCACTGGAGGCCGTCGGCATTAGTTTGCTATTAGCCATATCTCAGAATAATTCTGTCGGCTCAGTACACTCGTTGCCAGACCTCGGTCTAGAGATTTCATCTTCTACACATCTCGGAAGTTGACTACTGATGGTTGAGAATAATATAGAGTTAAGGAAAAACTAGGTAGCTAAAACTTAAAAAGTAAATTTATTTTTCAATGGTAAATACAAGAAATGCTTTAATATTAGGAATACTTTTCAAAAGCAGTAAATATTTCCTAATATTGACCCGATGTCGAAATGAATATCATATTCTATTGGTCACTGATTATTAGTTTAATCTAATTATTTAAAATTCTGGTACAAGCTAAATATTCCATATATTGTTTAATTTAAGAAAAAATAATAAAATAACTAAACAATATCTAATACGAAATGTTAGATTGTTTGTAAATAAACTATAGTCGGCTTAGAGAAAAAAAGTAAGAAATTTTAAAAAATTATTAAAATTTGTAATACAAAAATAAAAACTAAAATTTATTTTAACTTTAAAGAAGTATTCAATTACGAGTCAAACTATTTTCAGCTTACCTATCTACAAATTTTAATTACGTTAAGCAAAAGCAATTTTCACTTTGATCTCTAAAGGACATGAAATCCTCTGATATAGTAAAGGGTCCTGGTTCGTGGTTCTCTCTCTCTCTCTCTCTCTCTTTCTTTCTCACTCTCAAGTTCCCACACACTCCATGGAAATAAGAAATTCTGGATTACATTAGCGTGACCAAGGTCATAATCGATGGGCTGTTGTAATTTAAAACAACCCTCAGGCTCTATATTTTTAGGTATGTTTTCATATTATATGGAGCTTCTATACTTTCTGGCTGAAGGAGTTTATCCGGACTGGGACAACACAAAGGAATATAAGAATGCTGGAAGGACAAGAGCACTGTACGAGATCTAGGCTATCAAAAGTCTGTTACATTTGGCTTTTTCAGCGTGGGGCAGTTGAAAAATAACTTTTAGCTATTTAAGAATCTCACACTTTGCTCTTATAGCAGAAGCTATAATTTTTAGCAAATATAAAATAAAACGATATAAAAATCACGTTGTATTCAGTATCGATATAGCTTTCAGTATTCAAATAGTGATAGTCGACTAAAAAACTGCTGTGTAGGCTAATAAAAATAGGCATAAATGGGCTAACCGGTTTTCTCTTTTTTCTGTAAATAGAACAAGCCCTTAGCAATAGGGTCAAAACGATACGAAGTTCCTAACTTCGTAAAGTAGGACCCTGAGTTGTTTTTGAACCCCGTAAGAGGTACAAACTCTGAGAAAGCACGAACCCTTGTTAAATAAGAACCCTACGGAAGGAAACCCTGACGAGATGGGAGCCCTGGAGAAGAACGAGCGCTGAAGAATTAGTATCTCTGAAGAAATACAAAACCTGCCTAGATCCCTGGGAAGGCACGAACCTTGGGGAAGTAAGAACCCTGTGGAGGTAAGAAGCCAGGGAAAGTAAGAAACTGGAGGAAATACGAACCCTGATGAGGTATCAACGCTGGGGAGGCACAAAATCAGAGGAAATAAGAACCCCGATAGGTATACCTTCTGAGGTATGAACCCTAAGAAAAAAAAAATTCCTGACATGCTGTGAGCCATTGGGGAAGAACGAACGCTGAAGAAGTACTGTCTGAAGAAATAAGAACCCTGGCTAGATTCTGGGAAGGTACGGGCCCTGGGGAGGTACTAACCCTGGGGAAATACGAATCCCGATGAAGTAAAAACCCTGGAGAGGATCGAATCCTGAGGAAATACGAACCGTGAGATATTACAAGCACTGAGGAGGTACGAACCGTGAGATATTACAAGCACTGAGGAGGTACGAACCGTGAGATATTACAAGCACTGAGGAGGTACGAACCGTGAGATATTACAAGCACTGAGGAGGTACGAACCGTGAGATATTACAAGCACTGAGGAGGTACGAACCGTGAGATATTACAAGCACTGAGGAGGTATGAATCGTGAGATATTACAAGCACTGAGGAGGTACGAACCGTGAGATATTACAAGCACTGAGGAGGTACGAACCGTGAGATATTACAAGCACTGAGGAGGTACGAACCGTGAGATTTTACAAGCACTGAGGAGGTACGAACCGTGAGATTTTACAAGCACTGAGGAGGTACGAACCGTGAGATATTACAAGCACTGAGGAGGTACGAACCGTGAGATATTACAATCACTGAGGAGGTACGAACCGTGAGATATTACAAGCACTGAGGAGGTACGAACCGTGAGATTTTACAAGCACTGAGGAGGTACGAACCGTGAGATTTTACAAGCACTGAGGAGGTACGAACCGTGAGATATTACAAGCACTGAGGAGGTACGAACCGTGAGATATTACAAGCACTGAGGAGGTACGAACCGTGAGATTTTACAAGCACTGAGGAGGTACGAACCGTGAGATATTACAAGCGCTGAGGAGGTACGAACCGTGAGATTTTACAAGCACTGAGGAGGTACGAACCGTGAGATATTACAAGCACTGAGGAGGTACGAACCCCTCAGAACGCTGTTGGAGTTTGAATTACGAGTAAGTTTTTATTTCTTTTAAATTTAAAGTAAAAAAAAATTTTTTTTAACTTATTGCAGTTTGATTATAATAGATTATATTAAAGTTGTTTGTTGTAATCATCTCGAATTCACTGATTAATCTAAAAGTAGGTATTGCGAAACTGAGTGAATACTTAAGAGCTTACGTGCTGACGCGTTTCGAAACAATCGTTTCATTTACAATTTCTACCAAAAAGTCCCAGCTTCGTAAATGAAACGCGTCAGCACGTAAATTCTAAAGTATTCGTTTAGTTACGCAATAATTACTTATAGTTTATTTTAATTTGAATTTAACGTTGTACAATTAACAAAAATTGAAGCGCGGGAAATCGATTGGTAATTTTTTTAAAACCCGGCCTACTTCAAAAAGACCAACGTTATTGACTCATAGTTTTCTATAATGAATCTAGGGGTCACAGACAATAGAATAATATTGCACTATTGTGTGATGGGGGAGACCCCTGCACGATTTGCAAGCCAACCCCATGCTAACTTTAGAGGTAACAGAGACACGGATAATTTTATGTAGGAAAATTACTCGTACTAAGCTAGCTCCCAGGTTTAACTCTACCCGATCTGTGTTTCTACATTTCTTTAACAGTTCTCCTGAAAGCAATAATATGGGACAGAAATAAAGGCCATCTTTATTTTACAGTAGGAAGTAGGCCTACCAAACAGCTTAAGGATGGAATTAGAAAGGTTTGAAAGACAAAACTCCAGCAATAGGGATTGTAACAAATATGGTAAAGTAATAATTTTAAAATGAAAATATTAGGAAGAACCCCAGTACCATAATAAAAAATAACAAATAAGACAAGTTACTTAAGAATAAATCCTTATGTACATTTCGATGACCATGTCATCATCATCAGAGGGTCTTATTACAAGATTAGAATCTAGCAAACAAGAAGTTACAAACTAGAGTGACGACGTTTGTACAAACTTTATTGTTAAAGGCTAGTCTGAGTCACAGCTAGTTTGTAACTTCTTGCTTGTTATATTGTAATAAGACCCTCTGATGAGGAAGATGACGATATGTTCATCGAAATGTACATAAGAGTTTAATCTTAAGTAACTTGTAATATTTGTTATTTTTTACTGGGGTTCTTTCTAATATTGTCATTGTAATATATTGTACCACTGCGCTCTTGATATTGTATAATAAATTAACCAACTCTAACCTAACCATTTCACCTAATCTAACCTATTTATTTAGTATTCACTATGTAAATGAGACTCACTGGCAGACTGTAATTATAAATAAAATCTGTTTTTATAATAGTTTATAATAGTGTATCTGTTGTTATTTTATAATAGTGTAAAACGGATGTTTTCTTTTTCAAAATTTTAATAAAAATATAAAACTCATTATCATTATATTCCATTAACTTGTAATAATAGTTATTGAAGTATAAATTATATGTTCATTAACTGAAAACATTAAATAGTAACAATTCAACTTAATGTACAGGTAATATAAAGAAATGTTTTTAAAATAAATTCTTACTAAGTACAAGACAGAAATGTTTCATTTCAGTTACTTTTAATTAAATAATTACAATTTATAAAAAAAAACGTAACATAACCTATGCTATAGAACAGCTGTCCTAACACGTAACCTAAAACATATACTCAGTTATTTTATGAAATCATATGTTATCACTTATTTTACACCAAATAGGACGAAACAACTATATTGCATACCTTGCCCCTTTTGTGAAACGTTTTTCTCCCATATAAAACTGAAATTAATTCAATAAATTTAATTAACGAATTATTGCTTGAAAAGACTGTATTAACGTCAAATGTCATGCACTAAAACTTTCAGAAAATACATTCAAACTTGATTGGATGAATAAAATGTATTTTATTTACGATTGAAAATTTGAATATATAGGCCTATATATATATATATATATATATATATATATATATATATATATATATATATAGCACGAATATGAAGTACGTAAGTAGTTACTTTATTTATTTATTCATTGCTTCTATTAGATCATACACTCGTTATGAACTTAGTTTATATATATATATATATATATATATATATATATATATATATAAATATATATATATATATATATATATATATATATATATATATAAATATATATATATATATATATATATATATATATATATATATATAAATATATATAGATAGATAGATAGATAGGTAGATAGATATGTTATGGCATGACGCCAACTCCAAGATGTTTCGCCATAGTATTTTTGTGTCGGAGGGACGCCAAAAAAAGGTATTCACTCTTAAAGCTCAATGAACACGTGACTAAATTTAAGTAGCCTAAGCTTTTAATAAACTTATATACTTCTTAAGTTTTGCCATATAAGGCAAATTTGAGTTTTCCCTTAGGTATTGGTAAAGATGAGGATACCTTAAATCATGGCATATTTAAAGGGCTTGTGAATTAATTTTTAGAATCACTAATATTTTTAAAATTTCTTCGTAAGAAACACACATTGAGTACTTGGTTACGTCTGTCAAGAAAACATATTTGACGAGATACAAACTCCAAAATATGATCTGTGCGGATGAAACTAGAGACATATCGTAACAGTTATATAGTTTTTCCCTGTTTTACCAAATGGCCACCCAACCCTAAAGGGCATGACGACGAATTCATTACCAGTTTAGAATATGTTGTACACGATCCAGAAAAACTCGTCCCAAAGCTATGGCGGCGCGAGTATAATCGGGCATTTAAGCGGGCACCCTACTGGCTTCAAGCTCAAACAGCAAAAACCTTTTAAAAATGCTTTTTTTGTTTATTGTTTCGCTCATTAGTTGAACTTGTTCGAAGCTCAAGTCCAAGTCGTTGAAAATTTTTTGATGTAAGTGGCATAATAGTATTTTTTATCAGTTCTCCGAAAGTCTCTGTATTGAACGATGTAATAAGTAAACAATAACTCTGGTCAAAGGTACAAGGCGGAATCATGGAAAAAGAAATGTTAATGTTCTTTTCGAGTAAGAGAGGAATTAATTGAATGTAGGAATTAAATAGAATAAACTACAAACAATCAACCAACGTCTCTAAAGATGGTTCTTTAGCTTGTCTTCTTAGAAATCAGAGCTTGATAGTTTGGGTTTGTTTCGACGAAGTGGCAGAGATCGGGAAGCTGTACTGAGAAAATGCAGCGAGACTTTAAGAAAGGTTGCTTTAAGCAGAGCCCTGGCCGCCGATGGTGCTGGTGATATTAATGAGAACCTGCCGTCTTTTTAGAAGTCAGAGGTTCATAGTTTGGATTTGTTTCGACGAAGTGGCAGAGGTCGGGAAGCTGTATTGAGAAAATGCAGCGAGACGTTAAGAAAGGTTGCTTTAAGCAGAGCCCTGGCCGCCGATGGTGCTGGTGATATTAATGAGAACCTGCCGTCTTTATAGAAGTCAGAGGTTCATAGTTTGGATTTGTTTCGACGAAGTGGCAGAGGTCGGGAAGCTGTATTGAGAAAATGCAGCGAGACGTTAAGAAAGGTTGCTTTAAGCAGAACCCTGGCTGCCGATGGTGTTGGTGATATTAATGATAAACAGCCGTCTTTTTAGAAGTCAGAGGTTCATAGTTTGGATTTGTTTCGACGAAGTGGCAGATATCGGGAAGCTGTATTGAGAAAATGCAGCGAGACGTTAAGAAAGGTTGCTTTAAGCAGAACCCTGGCTGCCGATGGTGTTGGTGATATTAATGATAAACAGCCGTCTTTTTAGAAGTCAGAGGTTCATAGTTTGGATTTGTTTCGACGAAGTGGCAGATATCGGGAAGCTGTATTGAGAAAATGCAGCGAGACGTTAAGAAAGGTTGCTTTAAGCAGAGCCCTGGCCGCCGATGGTGCTGGTGATATTAATGAGAACCTGCCGTCTTTTTAGAAGTCAGAGGTTCATAGTTTGGATTTGTTTCGACGAAGTGTCAGAGGTCGGGAAGCTGTATTGAGAAAATGCAGCGAGACGTTAAGAAAGGTTGCTTTAAGCAGAACCCTGGCTGCCGATGGTGTTGGTGATATTAATGATAAACAGCCGTCTTTTTAGAAGTCAGAGGTTCATAGTTTGGATTTGTTTCGACGAAGTGGCAGATATCGGGAAGCTGTATTGAGAAAATGCAGCGAGACGTTAAGAAAGGTTGCTTTAAGCAGAACCCTGGCTGCCGATGGTGCTGGTGATATTAATGAGAAACTGCCGTCTTTTTAGAAGTCAGAGGTTCATAGTTTGGATTTGTTTCGACGAAGTGGCAGAGGTCGGGAAGCTGTATTGAGAAAATGCAGCGAGACGTTAAGAAAGGTTGCTTTAAGCAGAACCCTGGCTGCCGATGGTGTTGGTGATATTAATGATAAACAGCCGTCTTTTTAGAAGTCAGAGGTTCATAGTTTGGATTTGTTTCGACGAAGTGGCAGATATCGGGAAGCTGTATTGAGAAAATGCAGCGAGACGTTAAGAAAGGTTGCTTTAAGCAGAACCCTGGCTGCCGATGGTGTTGGTGATATTAATGATAAACAGCCGTCTTTTTAGAAGTCAGAGGTTCATAGTTTGGATTTGTTTCGACGAAGTGGCAGATATCGGGAAGCTGTATTGAGAAAATGCAGCGAGACGTTAAGAAAGGTTGCTTTAAGCAGAACCCTGGCTGCCGATGGTGCTGGTGATATTAATGAGAACCTGCCGTCTTTTTAGAAGTCAGAGGTTCATAGTTTGGATTTGTTTCGACGAAGTGGCAGATATCGGGAAGCTGTATTGAGAAAATGCAGCGAGACGTTAAGAAAGGTTGCTTTAAGCAGAACCCTGGCTGCCGATGGTGCTGGTGATATTAATGAGAAACAGCCGTCTTTTTAGAAGTCAGAGGTTCATAGTTTGGATTTGTTTCGACGAAGTGGCAGAGATCGGGAAGCTGTATTGAGAAAATGCAGCGAGACGTTAAGAAAGTTTGCTTTAAGCAGAGCCCTGGTCGCCGGTTACTTTCTGCCTAACTATTATGCACTAATTAATTGGAATAATTTTCTGTGGTTAAATAATAATAAATAATACACAAGATCCTCTAACCTCAATTATTTTCATTTTAACCTGATGTACATTTCAGCTACTAAAGTAACCATCCTCAGAGGCAAATCACAGGTCCCAAGAGCTTATATGTTGAAATTTCGAATTTATTTGGCCATTATTATTCTATATGTTAAATGGACAAGTTTAAACATTTCACAATTCATTCACTGGGAACGCAATAGACTCTGACCGTTCACGAGTTTCGGAACTGTTTAACGCTTACGCCCTCCCAGTAGCTGAACGCTGAACTAATGCATTATGGCCGTCCAAATCCAATCGCTTCAGGCCAAATGGAACGTATCAGTCCGGAAAACGATCTGTGTGTTATCGCATATAGATTCGGTGAACCGATCAAGTGTCCTACGCTCCAAAACTCGCAAGTCTCCGTGAATGTGATTAATTGGAACGAAGGTAGGTTGCGGGCTCTCGATAACAAGCAACAGGAACGGTTCCCAAATAGTTACGCGGGCATAAATACACAGTCACAGCCAATTATTCTGATTTCAGTACATCGTATTATAAGTTACAAAAAGAATCGCTGAAATATATTTCCGAAAGCCAGTATTTAAAGCAAACCTAGTTTTAAACGTTTTGGAGTGGAAAAAAATAATAATTTCACGATTTTTGAACAATATTAACGAAGGTAAACGGATTGTGCTAAAGATTAACGGTAGCCAAAGTCAACGGCTATAATGGAATTGGTTGAAAATAACAGCTGATTTCGTCTGCCCTTAGAGGTTACTTAGAGGTTATGTTAAAATCATTTTCAAAAGCACTTTCCTACATATTTTCAGAAATGTTGTATATTTGACTAAAATAAATGATAGCGTCCAATTTCATAGAAAGTGTTTATTGCTCCTAGGTTATGTTACACTCGATATCAGTTTCTTAGCCAAGACGATGTTTTTTTTTTGTTAGTCAGGGGGTGGAATCCTCCCGGGGAAATTTTGAACATATTTATCTCTATAAATCATATTTTATGTTATTTTTGCACAATAATTTCACAATTTTTGGGGTCGTCGGGCCGCAAAAACCTAACGGTTTTATAGGTTAAAAATTTTCTGCTAAAATTAATTGTTTTGTTGGGGGGTACGCGCCCCCTTTGCCCCCTGGCTATGCCTCTGTTTGACATTGTACATTATGGAATTAAATCGTTGATTATTTATCAATTATTAATTTATATTTAATGAAATCTTAAAATAATGAATTCAGTAAGTTGATAATGAATGATAATTTTTAATTCTAATTTTAGGAAGTAAAGACATTTTTAAAAGCTCATTGAATTTATTAATATTTTATAAAATATTAAAATAAACATTATTTAGTTGAAGTATATTTTTAGATAATGGAAATTTGCATAAAGTCTCTATTTGAGTATAAATGTTTAGGTAAAACATTGCTATAGGTACAATAACAACTTAGATAACTCATATAAATTTAGAGGCAAGGTAAATCTTTCAAGGGAAAGGAATAGATTCCGTCAGAGACAAAAGGATTAAGAAAGTGATTGAATGACCACTAGGCACCGCTAGTGGCGATTGTTGATAACAGTGCATTTAGGCTGGGGCAAAGTAAATGATGTTTTCGGCACGTAGCGGGAAGTGTCAATGACTCCAGGTTATAGATGGAAAGAAACGTATTACAAAAACAATAAGCAGCTCGCATTTTAATGACGCGGGACTTTTTCCCCGCCGACAAAAACACACCCGTCTACTCTACGCTTGCCTTACTCCGGAATGACAATTTTGACATGTATCGATCGTATCGAGGTTAATTAGAGCGATTTCTTTGGTAAAAGTTTAGAAGAAAAAATTGCTCACAAAAACGATTCTAAGCCTAGCGCATACCAACCGAAACTGTTAGCAACTACTGCGTTACTATGGTTGCGCAACGTGGCCACTGATTGGCCAAGCAGAGAAAGTGTATGATGACAACGTTTAGGATTTATCGTCAAATTCGAAAAACTCGGAAACGGCTGAAACTAGACAATGATTAAACGACATATTCAAACGGCAGATTCTAATAAACAACTAGTAATATAAAAAACATTTTTTAAATCAATACCTATTTGGGTAAAAAAAAAAAATATTTGAGTTACTTTTTTAAAAATAATTACAATTAGGCCTAATATAAATGAAGGAACATAACCCATGCGTTACAACAGCTGTTTTACCATAAACCTATAGCACAAAATCAGTTGTTTTATGAAATCACCTGTTATCAATTATTCTAAACCAAATGGGACAAATAGCTATATTGCATACCTTGCCCTTTTGGGAGGTTTTTCCCAAATTAAACTAAAATTAATTCATTAAATTTAGTTAATGAAATACTATTTGAACATCAATTGTTATCCACACTACAAGTTTAATATTATATATATATATATATATATCGCAATATGTATTCTTGTGTATTAATAAAGAACATAGGTCAAAATACAAATACAAGAATTATAATTGAATTTACAATTCAAAGCTTTCCGTTGGCTAACAGTACCAACATTATCATCATCAAAGCTTTGAATTGTAAATTCAATTATAATTCTTGTATTTGTATTTTGACCTATGTTCTTATATATATAGACTCTCTCTCTCTCTCTCTCTCTCTCTCTCTCTCTCTCTCTCTCTATATATATATATATATATATATATATATATATATATATATATATATATACACATATAGATATAGATATAAAATATATTTTCTTGTTTATTAATCTAAAACAACAAAGGTTATTCAAATACAAGAATTATTTATTAATTTATATTCAAAGCTTTTCGTTGATAAACAGTACCAACATCATCAGGAATGAATCATACAATAATGCAAGATATAAAACATTTTATTGTATTATATTATAGCCTACTGTTTATCAACGAAAAGCTTTGAATATAAATTAACAAATATTCTTGTATTTGAATAACCTATGTTTATATATATATATATATATATATATATATATATATATATATATATATATATATAAGAACATAGGTCAAAATACAAATACAAGAATTATAATTGAATTTACAATTCAAAGCTTTCCGTTGGCTAACAGAACCAACATCATCATCATCAATGCTTTGAATTGTAAATTCAATTATAATTCTTGTATTTGTTTTTGACCTATGTTCTTATATACATATATATATATATATATATATATACATATATAGATATAGATATAAAATACGTTTTCTTGTTTAATAATCTAAAACAACAAAGGTTATTCAAATACAAGAATTATTTATTAATTTATATTCAAAGCTTTTCGTTGATAAACAGTACCAACATCATCAGGAATGAATCATACAATAATGCAAGATATAAAACATTTTGTTGTATTATATTATAGCCTACTGTTTATCAACGAAAAGCTTTAAATATAAATTAACAAATATTCTTGTTTTTGAATAACCTATGTTGTTATATATATATATATATATATATATATATATATATATATAAAGAGAGAGAGAGAGAGAGAGAGAGAGAGAGAGAGAAAGAGAGAGAGAAAAAGAGAGAGAGAATTAATAGAAGGAATTAAAAAAGTAATTTTCCATTTCGAAAACAATTAAACAGCACACAATAAACATCAGTGTTTAGAACTTATATTAATTATTATCATATAAACATAATCTCACTCTAAATGCTCACGTTTTTATAAAGTATTGCTTCACTATGTTATACGTCGTTACTATATGAACTGTAGTATATTAAAAAAACATATCCGGTTAATATAAATTTCACTATAAGAAATAAATAAAATGAGTTCCTTGAGCAAACTAACCGATTGCCGAACTGAACGAGAGGCCTCCATTTACCTTGGTCTCGCAACTTACGTAGCCTTTGTTAAGATATACCTTGATAAAGTTTATTGCTTATTGTTTCTAAACAAACGTATTGTCGAAGCAAGTATTCAGGATTAAGGTCCAGTCTAGGTAAGTGACTTCCAATATGGTTATTCGGGGAGGTTGATCTACATTTTTGTTTTTAGTAGCAAGTTTACAAATAAAATTATTATACACTCAGTTTTACTTCTGTTAAGAATATTTCTATTAATTTGAGTACAGTGTTCTACCGTTCCTATCGTTACAATATCTTCCTCTGTTGACGAGTTTCGGAGTAACTCCATTTTTAAAACTTAAATCGTACCTATTTTAAGGTCGTCAACAGAGGAGAATATTGTAACGTTAGGAAAGGCAGGAAAGTGTAGGCCTACTCAATTATTTACATATAAAACGTTTAAATTACATTAAAGTGTGTAGGGTCATGGTGTGTTGGATTTAAAACTAACTACGATGTTGCGTCTCCTGGCCTCACAGGTGAATTTTTATAAGGAAATATTAAAAAAAGATCGACACTATGGTTGGCGAAAGAAGAGTTGGCTGACAATGAAGACGATGGCTACAGGACCTTGAGGAAGGTTTAAGGCTACTCGGCGTTACAGCATGGAAACGGAACGCTAAATACAGAAGTACACGGCGGGACATTGTTAAGGAAGCCAAGAGCCGCTCCGACTTTGTATTAAATTGTTACAATTAATATAAATATGTATATACATATGGCAGAATCCCAATGTTACGTTGCAAAATAAAATAAATAAATATTGAACTTATTAATTAAATTCAATTAATGACTTAATATTTGAAAAAACTGTAATAACATTATTTACCATCAACATCAAGTTGAAAATATTTGAAATTGAGTGGATGAATACATGTATTTTATAAACGATTTAAGATTTAAACCAGATGAAGCCCTATATATTTATATATATATATAGTCCTTATAT
Organism: Prosapia bicincta; assembly: GCA_036971475.1. Taxonomy (NCBI): domain Eukaryota; kingdom Metazoa; phylum Arthropoda; class Insecta; order Hemiptera; family Cercopidae; genus Prosapia; species Prosapia bicincta. Next base: position 285,627,812 of record JBAIZL010000005.1, on the reverse strand, counting down.
ATATATATAAAAAGAGAGCTTGAACGAATAGAAGAAATTGAAAATTACATGAGTGGTGGGGAGAGAGGTGAGGGACCCTTCCACTATCCCACCATCCCTGTCACGGTTAGGGCAGGATATTGCTTATTTTCCATATCATTGTTTGATTTAAAATGACAAGTTATATTAATTTTGTAGGTACTTATTTTTTTATAGCATAAATCCCAGAGGTAATGATGTAAATGGCTTAATCAATTGTTCAATATCTAAGTCTACTAAGCTGAAACATATAAGGTTTTACTGTACGTGTAGTAGTACCCACGGAAATAACTCTTTTTTGACGTTAATTTCGCACTTTTACCTAGTGTAACCTAGTGTAAATTTTTGGTTTCACCTCAGATACATTGTAAATTTTACCTAACTTAACTTTAATTACATATTATTGCATGAAACATTATTAAAAAATATACCTCGCAATTTTATTCCCAATCGTCATTGTTAAAAGCTAGCTTCTCCCAAACTCTAATTGCAAAAGCCCTAAAAATCATCTGTTATTTATAAAATCCTTGCATTTGCTATCTGATGTTGGTAAAACCTGACTTACCAATAAATGAGCCTTTGAAGTAACAAATAGACTCTGAGGCAGACACGAATATATAAAACTAAAACATATAGAAATTATAAATTAATTGTTTATATTATGTTATTGTTCAATTCATTATTTATATATATTGTTCACACTCTGTATGTAGTCTATCTTGTTCAAATTTTCAATCGTTAGTAAAATCATCTTTAGGCCTATTCATCAACTCAAGTTAAAAAACAACTGGTATTGCATGGCCCTTGTTGCTAATACAGGGTATTCAAATATTAATCCCTTAACTAAATATAATGAATTAATTTTAGTTTTATATGAGAGAAAAACTTTTCACAAAAGGGGTAAGGTATGCAATACATTTATTTCCTCCCATTTGTCTTGAAATAAGTGATAACATGTGAAATCACATGCTGATTTTATGTAATAAATTATGAGGTAGAACAGATGTTTTACGCATAGGTTATGCTACTTTATTTATATTAATTATAATTATCTAATAAAAAGTAACTAAACATTTTTTTGACCCAAGTTGACTTTAAAATTGTTTTGTTTACATTTCTTGTTTTCGTTAATATTTCCCCATCTGTGCACTAAGTGCGTCCCTTTTTTATTATAAATAGCAACGTAATTCGCTAACAATGACAAATAGATGCAGCTATACAAAAAACAAAACAAAACACACATCCGTGAGAAAAGATGCATATAGGAAGTGTCTGTGCCGGGAGGGAACCTTCGCTCGGTCGCTGACCTGTTCAACCCTTTCTTTCCCATCATTCCTCATTAACAAAGACAACGAAAAAATAACGTGAAAAAATATTTCTAAGCTCGCCTTCCGGCGGTGAACAGGTAGTGACGTCAGAAAAAACCGACTAGATGAGAAGCCTGGCCTCCTGTAAACACTTCTTCCCTCGACGACAATAGCTGAATGCCTCATTTGCATGTCCGCATCTGGACCGTCCAAGGGTCATGTAATGAAGGGTCTGTTTTTTCTGTCGCTTTTTTTCTCGGAATCTTACATTGAACATCTGTTGGATTGAACTAGGCTTTTGACTTGGATTCTCACACTGAGCGAACGGGGTTTTCCATTAGTGTTTTATGAATAAAAACTTTTCTTTGATTATAATAGGTTTTTTATTATTTTTTTCATGATTATAAGTATTATATAACTTACTGTAGATTTTAGAAATAGATAACCTTTTACTTCTAAATTATAGGTTTAGATTGGTATAAGACATGGTATCAAAAGTGAAGGGTTTACTTAAAGGGTTCTGGTACTAGGTAAAAAAAACTATTAATTTCAAAATGGCAATAGCTTACAATTTTTAAGTTAACTAGAGCTTAGCTAGTGAGAGCAATTTCACAACGGTAAATATTGAGAGTTCACTCAATGTTACCACAATACTAGGTATTCACGCTAGAATAATAAAAGCACTCAAAATCTCGCCACAAACAAGTTTATTAATGCAAGTGTTATTAAAGTAGTGTGTAGTGAGATATTGAATGCTTTTATTCACACTAGCGTTAGTAAACAAGTGTGTGGTGAAATTTTATGTGAACCCTATTATTAACACTAGCGGTAATAAACTAGTTTGTGGTGAGATTTTATGTGAACCCTTTTATTAACACTAGCGTTAATAAACTAGTGTGTGCTGAGATTTTATGTGAACTCTTCCATTAATACTAGGAATAATAAACTAGTTTGGGGTGAGATTTTATGTGAACTCTTTTATTAATACTAGGGATAATCAACTAGTTGGTGGTGAGATTTTATGTGAACTCTTTTATGAACACTAGCCTTAATAAACTAGTGTGTGTTGAGATTTTATGTGAACTCTTTTATTAATACTAGGCATAATAAACTAGTTTGTGGTGAGAATTTATGTGAACTCTTTTATTAATACTAGGCATAATAAACTAGTTTGTGGTGAGATTTTATGTGAACCCTTTTATTAACACTAGCGTTAATAAACTAGTGTGTGCTGAGATTTTATGTGAACTCTTCCATTAATACTAGGAATAATAAACTAGTTTGGGGTGAGATTTTATGTGAACTCTTTTATTAATACTAGGGATAATCAACTAGTTGGTGGTGAGATTTTATGTGAACTCTTTTATGAACACTAGCCTTAATAAACTAGTGTGTGTTGAGATTTTATGTGAACTCTTTTATTAATACTAGGCATAATAAACTAGTTTGTGGTGAGAATTTATGTGAACTCTTTTATTAATACTAGGCATAATAAACTAGTTTGTGGTGAGATTTTATGTGAACCCTTTTATTAACACTAGCGTTAATAAACTAGTGTGTGTTGAGATTTTATGTGAACTCTTTTATTAATACTAGGCATAATAAACTAGTTTGTGGTGAGATTTTGTGTGAACCCTTTTATTAACACTAGCGTTAATAAACTAGTGTGTGCTGAGATTTTATGTGAACTCTTCCATTAATACTAGGAATAATAAACTAGTTTGGGGTGAGATTTTATGTGAACTCTTTTATTAATACTAGGGATAATCAACTAGTTGGTGGTGAGATTTTATGTGAACTCTTTTATGAACACTAGCCTTAATAAACTAGTGTGTGTTGAGATTTTATGTGAACTCTTTTATTAATACTAGGCATAATAAACTAGTTTGTGGTGAGAATTTATGTGAACTATTTTATTAATACTAGGGATAATCAACTAGTTGGTGGTGAGATTTTATGTGAACTCTTTTATGAACACTAGCCTTAATAAACTAGTGTGTGTTGAGATTTTATGTGAACTCTTTTATTAATACTAGGCATAATAAACTAGTTTGTGGTGAGAATTTAAGTGAACTCTTTTATTAATACTAGCGTTAATAAACTAGTGTGTGCTGAGATTTTATGTGAATTCTTCTATTAATACTAGGAATAATAAACTAGTTTGGGGTGAGATTTTATGTGAACTCTTTTATTAATACTAGGCATAATAAACTAGTTTGTGGTGAGATTTTATGTGAACTCTTCTATTAATACTAGGAATAATAAACTAGTTTGGGGTGAGATTTTATGTGAACTCTTTTATTAATACTAGGGATAATCAACTAGTTGGTGGTGAGATTTTATGTGAACTCTTTTATGAACACTAGCCTTAATAAACTAGTGTGTGTTGAGATTTTATGTGAACTCTTTTATTAATACTAGGCATAATAAACTAGTGTGTGCTGAGATTTTATGTGAACTCTTCTATTAATACTAGGAATAATAAACTAGTTTGGGGTGAGATTTTATGAGAACTCTTTTATTAATACTAGGAATAATAAACTAGTTTGGGGTGAGATTTTATGTGAACTCTTTTATTAATACTAGGCATAATAAACTAGTTTGTGGTGAGATTTTATGTGAACTCTTTTATGAACACTAGCGTTAATAAACTAGTGTGTGCTGAGATTTTATGTGAACTCTTTTATTATTACTAGGGATGATAAACTAGTTTGTGGTGAGATTTTATGTGAACTCTTTTATGAACACTAGCGTTAATAAACTAGTTTGTGGTGAAATTTTATGTGAACTCTTTTATTAATACTAGGCATAATAAACTAGTTTGTGGTGAGATTTTATGTGAACTGTTTTATCAATACTAGGGATAATAAACTGGTTTGTGGTGAGATTTTATGTGAACTCTTTTATTAATACTAGGGAACATAAACTAGTTTGTGGTGAGATTTTATGTGAACCATTTTATTAACACTAGCGGTAATAAACTAGTTTGCGGTGAGATTTTATGTGAACTCTTTTATTAATACTAGGGATAATAAACTAGTTTGTGGTGAGATTTTATGTGAACTCTTTTATTAATACTAGGGATAATAAACTAGTTTGTGGTGAGATTTTATGTGAACCATTTTATTAACACTAGCGGTAATAAACTAGTTTGTGGTGAGATTTTATGTGAACTCTTTTATTATTACTAGGGATAATAAACTAGTTTGTGGTGAGATTTTATGTGAACTCTTTTATGAACACTAGCGTTAATAAACTAGTTTGTGGTGAAATTTTATGTGAACTCTTTTATTAATACTAGGCATAATAAACTAGTTTGTGGTGAGATTTTATGTGAACTGTTTTATCAATACTAGGGATAATAAACTGGTTTGTGGTGAGATTTTATGTGAACTCTTTTATTAATACTAGGGAACATAAACTAGTTTGTGGTGAGATTTTATGTGAACCATTTTATTAACACTAGCGGTAATAAACTAGTTTGCGGTGAGATTTTATGTGAACTCTTTTATTAATACTAGGGATAATAAACTAGTTTGTGGTGAGATTTTATGTGAACTCTTTTATTAATACTAGGGATAATAAACTAGTTTGTGGTGAGATTTTATGTGAACCATTTTATTAACACTAGCGGTAATAAACTAGTTTGTGGTGAGATTTTATGTGAACTCTTTTATTAATACTAGGGATAATAAACTAGTTTGTGGTGAGATTTTATGTGAACTCTTTTATGAACACTAGCGTTAATAAACTAGTTTGTGGTGAAATTTTATGTGAACTCTTTTATTAATACTAGGGATAATAAACTAGTTTGTGGTGAGGTTTTATATGAACTCTTTTATTAATACTAGGGATAATAAACTAGTTTGTGGTGAGATTTTATGTGAACTCTTTCATAAACCCTAGCGTTAATAAACTAGTTTGTAATGAGTATTTGTAGTGAACTATTTTATTGACACAAGCGTTAATAAATTATTTTGTCCCGAGATTTGGAGTAAACTGTTTTATTAACAATTTTGATGTTTACCATTGTGAACTTATGGCTTATTCTGAGTTTTACTACATCAAACATGATTTTACAGGCATCTTGTAAGCTTACACGTACAGTAACCTATATTTATTATACGATGGCTCTTATGAAATTAGTAGGCCTACGTCTACAGTTAGAAGCAACAATAGAGTTTAACAAAATTGTTTTTTATGAAATGAAAGCTTCTAAAACAACGCCTACAAAAAGTTATTGGAAGGACATAAACATAAGTATATTTTCACACTATAATTTCCGTAAGGATACATAACAAGGCCTCTGAAAGTGAATTTAATGATAACACATCATTTCATGCAACAGCTGATTTTGTGTTATAGGTTATGTTGTTATTTTGATTATTTTCGGTAGCCCGGTAAGACTGATTACAATTTTATGTACGTTTTCTTACACATTAAAAAAAAAAATTAATCGCAATCGTACGGATTTACTTGGAAAAGCTTGTAATTATTTATTGTAGCCTACACATATAGGCCTATTATTGTGGCGACCACATCTTATCACATTTAGTAAAAATATCAGATGTGTATATGCTAACTGAATGGCCAACTATAATTTGTCCAAACAGCCGTGCGCCCTGAAGGATTAGAGCGACCCTCGCTCCCCCACGCGCAGGCACACTCACACGCGCGGCCTGGCCTACCTGCCGCTAATGGTTCTTCTATGAATCACCAACTAGTCCTTGTACTACAAAATCAATTTTTTTTAACGGTTATCTTTACTTAATTTGTACTCTAATAACTGAATTGTAAATACTAATCATCGCAAAATGAGTCCAAACACGGTACAATTGTGACAACTCTAAGGGGTTTTATGGTCAGTATGTTACAAAAATATAAATTTAACTACTTAAAAATGGTTAAAGACGTTTTATTTGAATTCACACGATCAGAATAATATACATAATTACAGTAATTATAGTAGAGATTTCAAATTTATGAAAAAATAAACTAAATCATAAATAATATAACATAAAACATATACCAAGCGTAAAATAATAATTATTACAAATTCATTTTGCAACGTTACTGTATAATAACTAAAAATCAATAAAATAATATTTTAAATCATAAAACTAACACAAACATATTTACATAACCATGCTATGTTAAACAAAATAAAAATAATTAGTAATTCGTTGTGTTACTTTACAACAACTGCAAAATCAAGAAAATAATATTATTAAACTAACACGAGCATATTTACATAGCAACATAGAATTTAGCACTTATGCTTTTACAACTATTTAAAAGTAAAATCAAACTAGTTTGTAGTGTAATCATTTGTTTATGTTTTAGGTTACATAACTTTGTAATTTGTTCATAGTTTTTTCCTTATCTAGTAAATTCATATTAATAACTTTTTTGCTTGATTTATTTGATAAAAGTTAGACTACAGCTATTTTGCAAACAATGTAAGTCAGTTCTAGTATAATTGTAAACTGGTTCCATGTTATTGATCTGATTACTATTTCATTAAAGACGTCTGATTAATACAATATAAAATACGTGATAAAAGTCTCGTTTTATTTGTTTTCTAATTTTTAAACCCACTAAAACCGCTCAGAGTTGTCACAATTGTACCGTGTTTGGACTCATTTTGCGAGGAATAATATTTAGAATTCAGTTATTAGAGTACAAATTAAGTAAAGTTAACAGTTTAAAAAAATTGATTTTGTAGTACAAGGAATAGTTGGTGATTCATAGAAGAACCATTAGCGGCAGGTAGGCCGGGCCGCGCGTGTGAGTGTGCTTGCGGGTGGGGGAGCGAGGGTCGCTCTAATAATTTTAGTATGTCCCCTAGGTCTATAGGCCTACATGTTTATTTTTTGGTGCATGATTTGTGAAAAACATATGTTTAAAATCGTATTATTACACATTTTGAAATAGTTTGCCAAAATATTATGAGAAACATATTCCATCCCCCATAGTTGAATACACAGATATAATGACTACTTTCCCATTAAGCGCAGGCCATCAATCTAAGGTTTAGGTAGGTTAAGGTGGGTACAAAGTACCCAGATAGGCTGGATTTGGTTATAAAAAAATAATAAAATTTAGCAACACAAGTAAACTTATAAACAAATAAAACGGCGAAAAGGGAATTTTAGGCTATATTGCATCGCGGCACGTAACAAGAAGATAGTTTCACGCAAGGCATGAAGTAACATCGTAACCCTAAATTGGTAGTTATTTCTTGTTAAAATTAAAATATATCTTGACCAGATGATTTGTAACAATATATTAATACATCTTCATAGTACTGTAATGTGGGCTATCTAACATAGTGTGGTAATTTTCCAACAATTTATTCATACAGAAGTAGGCCTAGACTATGTTTGTGAAGTCAGGTTATGTTTGTGTTCCAATGACTAACGATACTTATTAGAAACAAATCGATGTATAACAAACGATTCTATTAACGATTTTGGTTACTGAGGATTTTAATAATTTTTTCTATGTTTAAAATGTATTTTTCAACACTTCTCCGAACTTTACAATTATCTCACAGTGATGAAAAAACGTCTTCTACAATCGTAAATAAGTAAAACCTCTTAGGCCACGAAAACATATTATTTATTTCCTGATGTACATTTCGATTACAAAGCAATCGTCTTCAGAGGCAACTACTTCCACCCTCGTAAGTTAGTACAGAGGAGTCTTGTAATAATTCCCTCTGAAGTTATTTGCTTTGCCATCAAATTGTGTGTGTGTATGAGTGTGTGTGTGTGTGTGTGTGTGTGTGTGTGTGTGTGTGTGTGTGTGTGTGTGTGTGTGTGTACTGGCTGACCCAGCGAACTTCGTATCGCCTAAAAGTCAACGAATGGCGTTTTAAAATTGGCTAATTTTAATTTATTATTTTATTAACATAATAACAGCTGAACTTATAGTAATCGATCGAGGAAAGCGTGACAATAAAAGTTCTTGATTCAATGCTATTATTGAAATGCATTCGGATGTACAATTTTTTTTGTTATTGTTTGAAAAGTGTTGTAAAATAATTTTAAATTGTTGAGTGTTGCCTAGTAACCAAAATTTGGAATGAATTCAATGAAAATTCTCAACACAAGATAAGATAGAGTCATATTTTATGCTATTTTGACACTTGAAAACTACACTTTGGAAAAGATTATGTCGGAAGAAACGTTTCCAGGAATGTACTCAACAATTTCTGAAAGTTTCATGGCGATCGGATCAGTGGTTTAGTAATGCATAAGGCTCATCCATACTATAAATTCGCCTGTAGATGCGCGGTCTCTCTTTAAAGCAGAAGTGCGATATAATTTCTTACTAATTGAGATTAAACACTTGTGCCCTAGGACTCCCCCTCCCCCAAACTAATACCCGTCGCTGCAGCCTACTGAAGTAGACATTCCTAATGCTAGTAGCGTAGGTCAATAGTAACGCTAAACTATTGGCTTACCGCGCTAATTAACACCACACAGTGTTTATATAACTGCCTGTTAAGTTTAGTGACGTCATTAGAGTAGACGTTATACAAACTAACCGACCACAGCTGACTGGTTACACTGTACAAGTTAGGTTAGGTTTGCAGTTACATCATGCGAAGCCGCAAGTGTTACTTGTAAGAGATAAAATGACAGCTTTATAGGAAACTGATATTATTTAAACAGAATTTGCTTTGCATTGCCCCTGAAGTGTGTTTCTGTAAACGTCCATGTAATTGGCCAATCTTAAATTTCCATTACAGATTAAATTTTATAAGCTAGCACTTGGTGGTTGGTGCTTCCTGCCAGAGCCGAGGGACATTTTCAACAACATCGACCATTGGACCTCCGCTGCGGACATACAGAAAGCAACTGGTGTGATCGTAAACGCAACGTAAACTTGAGTTGCTATTAGAAAAGTAGCTAGTCGGTTTACAAAATTGTTCATATAAAGTTGCTAGTTTAGTTGTCAGTTATGTCGTCGATAGTCCTGGTCTATATTTTAAGAAAGAAACTACAAAAACGTTACATAAAAAGACAATTCAGAGTACATCACTATAACGTTATTCATGCGAGACCGAGCCAATACATTGCTGTGTAAAACTTACGGAACTACCCAGACCAATTTTTTAATTTATTATGGTATGAGCATTAACAGTTACGACTACCTTTCAAGTTATTTATTTGAAAACATCAAGAAAAAACAAATAATAGGCGAGACCGATTGCTCTTTTATGTATAACTGCAAAACTTCAAATAGCATTAATTTTAGTGTGATGGCAACAAAATTGTCAAACAAAGAAGACAGACTTGCGTATTAAGAAGCGTAAGGAAAGACTAAAGGAAGGTAGTAATGGTTTCCCAGTATTTGGAATAGGCACAAGATATGGTAGATTATCCTGTAGGACAGGGTCGCTTGGAGTGGGCTGTCTACCGGTGAAACATGGTAGGGTTTCAATACTTGAACTAGTAACCCCAAAGCAATGGCTCCCAACTCGCAGATGTCTGCCGACTTCTTAACCTCAAACTCGATTACCACAGACCACTTACATTAACACATACATCTTAGTTCTAACCAAATTCAAAAACAATTAAATAAACAACTTTTCAAAATCAAAATATTATTATTAACTAAGATACTATTAAAATTAACAATATTAACTTACAAACACATGAATTGTAATTTTCAGAACGCAGGCTACATTGTACATCACAAAAACTAATGAATATTTTAGCTGGGAGTTGTCTTTTAATGGAATAAAGAATTAAACATTTACTTAGTCGTAAATAGCAATGAAAATGAAAACAAAGCTATTATCCTCTTGAATTTTGTAGTCCATTACGTTCGGTGAATCTTAGTTAATTATTTTAACATTAGTTTATGACTATTTGAACTTTAAATTTAGTAAATTTGTAAAAACTTACTGAGACAGAACGTTTTCGATCGCTATGTGACGATCTTCATCAGTGTCTTCCACAGAGGATCGGCACATAGCGATCGAAAACGTTCTCTCTCAGTAAGTCTTTACAAATTTACTAAATTTAAAGTTCGGATAGTCATAAACTATTGTCTAAGTGATTAATAAAGCTATTATGATTGTGTTATGGGGTGATCTTTATCTATAATGTTGAAGATAATTCAATAAAAATCTGTTAATCATCAGAACAAATGTATGTAGGAGTACTTAATCTTGTTCAACGAAACTCGTAAATTTGATCGAATCGTGGAAAAATATTCATAAATATTTATTTTTGTGTCCTGAGTCTCTGAGGAGCAATACCGAGGCTCTCAAGGCCACCGGTTGGTAGAGTGCCCTAAAGGCAAAGGATGAATAAAGAGGGTTGTTTAAAACTAACCTTTTCCTTAAACCCTCACGTAATTTAAAGTCCCTTTACGCGTGTTTCAGCGACAACTTGTCCCTTGTGACATTATTTCCTCTTAGAACGAAAAGCTAAATTGTTCGTGTCGATCATTCACGTGACGTTCTCGCAGGTTTGCTAATGGAAATAAAAGAAGGCTGTTTTACGAGTCAAGTATATTTTAATCTGCTACTACGACGTTTCGATAGCTAGATCATCATCAGGACAAATATTATTGCTTCAGACTTGTTGATATCCAACTAGCTATCTAAACGACACCATACCAGAATAAAATATTATACTTGACTCGCAAAACAGTCTTTTATTTCTGTTCGTGTCGATATTGTTGAAACAATACACCCTCCAGATCTTCAAAATCTGGTCGGCATTTCCCTTTGTATCTATGAAACAACAATAAACACGACTGTAATCGGAATAAATCCGGACGAAACGTCGCAACGGTTTCCCCCGTTAATTAGCTTACGCGACGCACTGTGCACTGGCGTTGGCAGCCGTCGCGATCCCTGGCTAGGTTGCATTGCAGTGCGGCTGACCCCAGCTGCAAATAAAGAAACGTGATGCACTTCCCGGGGGAACTATTTCCGGACCCAGGAAGCCACCTGGTTCAGAATTTAGAATCGACCACGGCCACCGTCACAAGTGCATAGCTTCCCGGAAAAACGAAGTCCGTAAGCCCAAATTTCGATTCGTTCAAGTTTGTATGTATTTCTTTTACACTTCCGATTGGTGTTAAAATCAAAGACTATAAGTCAAAATGAGCATTACTTTCATCACTGTTTAAGGGATTGTGTTGCATCAGCTTTCCGTAATGAAACAAATTGAAAATCTCAAAACAACTTAAAACACAAACTACATCCAATTTAATATTAAAACACAATCTACATCCGATTTAATATTAAAACACAATCTACATCCGATCTATTACTAAAACACAATCTACATCCGATTTAATATTAAAACACAATCTACATTAGATTTATTACTGCAACACAATCTACATCCGATTTAATATTAAACACAATCTACATCCGATTTATTATCTACTAAAACACAATCTACATCCGATTTAATATTAAAACACAATCTACATCCGATTTAGTATTAAAACACAATCTACATCCGATTTAATATTAAAACACAATCTACATCCGATTTATTAATAAAACACAATATACATCCGATTTAATAATAAAACACAATCTATATCCGATTAAATATTTAATGTTCATAAATTTATATTTAATATTTAACATAATTTGAAAATATTTTGAATATATTATTTTTGAATATTCACCATATAATAAAAATAATATTTTGTATGGGACAGGTTAAATCCAGCTGTGAATAGCGTATAGGCTTATATATCATAGGCTAGAACCTTTGTTTATTGTTTGCGTTTACCAAATCCAGGCGCATGAGAATATCGACAAAAGGTTTGCTTTAATTTTGTATGATGGACACTTTGTATTAGACTATTGAGTTTGTTTATTTTGTTTCTACTCCGAATGGTATTTGCATTATACCCCTTGTGTTTAAAACATAATTTCCAGATACATTTTGCTCAACACAAGTCATGCTGTTGTCACTCGCAAATGTGAGATATTCTCATTACTACACAAGTTATGGCGAATGTCCAATTAAAAACCAGGTTTAATATTTCACTGGTTATAAGTTACAACCCTTATCAAAGTCCCTGAACCTAAAAGTGTGCCAATTAACTCCCAATTTTATTACGGCTTATCATCAATATACGTATAATTAAATATACGTACACGCGAGCGCCCACTCGCAAACACACTCGCGCGCGCGCGCTAACACACACGCGTACTGAGGCGCACACTGCCGCGGCCAAACCTTTATTGTTACACATCTAGGGAGCAGAAACCTTGTCCCCGAAGTTCACGTTCCACGACCTACCTATTTGTGCCTGGTGATGATGGACACTGTAGAGCCGAAACGCTCTAGTATTGCCACGGTCAAAATATGATCGCGCCCGACTTACCATATCCTGGTACCTGTGGTGTGTCGAGCGTGATCTGCTAGTGAATAAATTCCTGGACTTTGTTTTTCAAAAACCAACCATTGGTTGGAACATATTTTATACTTTTGATATACTAAAATTTTATCTATAACTTTCTTATGGATTTAATGTACTTAATTAGTTTTTTACTGGTTGCTGGTTTGTAAAAATTTCATACAATTTTAATTAATACTTTTACCACAGGTTATGTTTAATAATTTTGAAACAATTTTCGTTTGTTCTTACTTGTGTTTTAATAACTTTTAAAAATTACAATATAAATTAAAATTTCCATTTCTCTTACATCATATATTTGTCTACGTTAATTTCTTGTAAATCTTTGTTATTTGTATTTCTGATAATTTTATATGCAATCCTTTACACTTGATATTAATTTAAATTTCTTATAAAGTTCTTAATTGTTTGTAAGTCTGATCTTTGCATTAAGTTTAACAGTTGATTGAATAATACATGAATTTATGTAAAACGTTAAACTTCTAATTTTTTATCTTAAGATAATAGAACTTGTTACTTAATATTTCATCTTATTTTCAATTCATTATCAATGATGTTAATACAGTTAAAAAATTAGTCATTTGTTTATATATTCTTTAAATTATTAATTTTCAATAAGAGAATAAATTTTTTACATATTTTGAAATTTTATTACATGAATTTAGAAAAATTTTCACTATATTTAATAAATGGTTAATGATATTAAAATTCATACTTGCCATAAAAACTCTCACTGGGATGGCTGTGATCGTCCTAGTTTTGCTGGAGTCTTCTTTCTGCATACATCGTCACCGATCTATTTTAGAGCCGTATTATTACTTATTATTACATCTTACGCTGTTAAAAAATTGTAGTTCGTTTCGCGGGCGTTCGACAGCAGGTCATCTTCACGTCCATCTGGGCTTGGTGTGGTACTCAGCCACGGAACAGCATCCTGTATTTTCTTTCTGGACCTCGTACAGAACACGTCAGTCTTCTTCTAAAGCTGATTGCCGAGTCCCCAATATTCCTCACTAGCGGGCTAATGGACTATACATACCTGGTTTATCGGTTGTACAAGACCTGTTTGGACTTGTATGATAGTGTCTTAATTTACCTTTCTGAATTAGATTTGTGTACGTTTTTTCGCTGAGGCTTTATATATGTCACTTCTGGTGTGACAAACATTGATAAAAAATACATTGATATTTTTTGACACCATATTCTTTTTCACCTTCAAGAAGCTGTTATAAATTTAAACACAGTGTTAAATCACAGTTCTAGCCCTTTCCGTTTTTAAGTTGTACCTTTAAGTCACTTGAAAAATTTATATATCCGCACTGAACACTTTTCAAAGTCCTAAAGAATTTATTTAACCATTTATTAATTACATTGTTTAAGACTTTTGTTAATAAATTTGCTACTCTACAATAATTTGTTTATTTATTAATTTCTTTCTTCTTATCATAAAACAATTCTCTTCTACTTTATGTTTTATAAATTTATTTTCAACTTTTATTTTCATATTTTATTTTTATGTTTTGGTTTGTTACAAATAACAAAAATTTATTTTATATTAAACCTTACAAGCTAGAAGAAATAATTATTTTCCTGCATTTGCTCCGTTTTGTGAACAAAGTCGACCTTGTTTACTTAAAACAGATAACAACGTTGCTAGTCCGCAACGTTTCATAGCAGCGATGTCAATTCTTTCATAATTTAATATTTTTAAAAGATTTTACCACAAACAAAATCTTTCCTTTTGAGACTTTTTGGCCGTCTCAACACACACACACAAACACACACACACACACACACACACACACACACACACACACACACACACACACACACACACACACACACACACACACACACACACACACACAGCATATACGCATTCTTTATAATTTTCAAAAGGGAATGAAGATAATAGATTAAAACGTGTAGGCCTACACCGGTTGGCATTACTACCACTATCAAAAACATTTTGAAAGAATTGAAACAAAAAATCAGCTGATAGCTTTGACACATTTACAGTAGTCTATAGCACACAGTGAAATATTGCATTAGATCTTCGACTGTTTTTAAAGTTTGTCAAGTTCACATTTTATCTCTATGTTCCCTTCAAGACGTTTACCTACAATTATCTATTTATAGAACTTTTTACATTTTTTTTGTTCATATTTTGTACTGATTTTTACTCATCCTTCTAAATATTATCATGTTAATATTTGGGAAATTGTTCCTTCGGAAGTTTTTGCGCAAGGACAAAGGAATAAAAATGATGCTAAAACACATTAAGGATTTGAAATATATAAACATAAAATAGAAGATAAACCTGTTGAAGAACAGACAGGCAAAACGTTACATGACACAATGTGCAAAAGTTGAATACTTGACGTCGTATCTTCGATCCCTTAACTCAAACAGCCTAATTTATTTGATTGTTTAAACGGTTTTTGATAACTCTGCCAAAGTATTTAAACATAAAATAACCTTACTTCCTTATTTTATAAAACCAATTCATATATGAATCTCTCAGAACCAGAGTTGCCTAATCTTCATGTTTTGAAATATCAAGTAATATAATATTTCTTGGAATAAAGTTAACGTTTAGTGCCAGAACGGTCTACAACTCATGTTAACAACAAACCATGTAACCAATGGAAGTTATATTCCGGCTCTGTAAGATTTAGAGAGTTTTAAGAGCCAAAGTTGCCCTTTTCTCCACTGTAACATAGACAAGGTTAGGTCACTGGTTCTGAGCCATTCAAATGTTAAAGTATTAAAGTGTATGTGTTAGATCGCGCCATCTGGCACAGAGAACTTGGACTAAATATTATGTCTTCTTATATATGCACCACCGTGTGCTTAAAACGACTATACTATATGTAGCCTAAGCTGTATTATTTATTATAATAATAATACAAAGTTTATTACGTAGGCTATAGCTGTTACTTAATAAATATTATATTTATTAAATAATACCGATTACATTACCAAAATAGCCTGTGTAACCCAAATTATAAAATAGTTTGCACTTTAACCACAATGTCTCTCTTATTTGTTGTTCAGAGTTTCCTGGAAGTAGCGGCCACACTCACTCCCAGTCTACACGGAAACTTTCACCCTCTCAGTGAGACGAAATTATAGTTTATGTACTCACACAGAATTAAAAACAAAATATTTTTTTTTCAAACTGACTGATTTTTCTTAGTAAAACTGATTTTCTATAAAACTAATTAAATAATTTTATTTTGGCATACAAACTTTTTAAAATTAATTTTGTTAAAGATAATTTAGAGAAAACAGAAATTATTTTACTATAGATTCTGCACTAGAAAATGTTTGCTAAATTCGGGGTTTTGTGAATAGTGAGAGGGATAAAGTTACTGCTGAAAACACGATGTCTCCCTAAGCAATTGCTCCTACCATGAAGGGGGTAGACATCTCCCTAAGCAATTGCTTCTACCATGAAGGGGGTAGACATCTCCATAACCCATTGTTTGTACCATGAAGTAGGTAGACATCTCCATAAGCAATTGCTTCTACCATGAAGGGGGTAGACATCTCCATAACCCATTGCTTGCACCATGAAGTAGGTAGACATCTCCGTAACCGATTACTTGCACCATGAAGTAGATAGACATCTCCATAACCGTTTGCTTGTATCATGAAGTGGGTAGACATCTGCATAACCGATTGCTTGTACTATATAGTGGGTAGACATCTCCATAACCCATTGCTTGTACCATGAAGTGGGTAGACATCTCCATAACCGATTTCTTGTACCATGAAGTGGGTAGACATCTCCATAACCGATTGCTTATACTATGTAGTGGGTAGACATCTCCATAACACATTGCTTATACTATGTAGTGGGTAGACATCTCCATTACTGTTTGCTTGTACCATGTAGTGGGTAGACATCTCCATAACACATTGCTTGTACCATGAATTTGGTAGACATCTCCATAACCGATTGCTTGTACCAAAAGTGGGTAGACATCTCTGTAACCGATTACTTGTACCATGAAGTGGGTAGACATCTCCATAACCCATTGCTTGTACCATGAAGTAGGTAGACATATCCACAACCCATTGTACCATGAAGTAGGTAGAAATCTCCATAACCCATTGTTTGTACCATGAAGTGGGTAGACATCTCCATAACCCATTGCTAATACCATGAAGTGGGTAGACATCTCAATAACCGACTGCTTTTACCATGTAGTGGGTAGACATCTACATAGCCCATTGCTAGTACCATGAAGTGGGTAGATATCTCCATAACCCATTGCTTGTACTATGAAATAGGTAGACATTTGTCAACCCCCAGTTGAGGTCAAACCTTTAGGTGAGCTACTCTATTTTCCTTACTTGACCATTAGGCTATGCCATTTCATCAGTAAAAACTATTTCCATCAACCCTTACATCTGTCTTCACGTAAGAAGACGTAACGAGAAGCCAGCTGTTTGTGGTGCCGATAGAGAGTAAGTAGCATATCACGTACTCTATCCTCCGTACGAGATGTTTTTATATCCTTTCCCCACGAGTGTCTTATGTTCCTACCTTAATGCTACTTACATCCCCAATATCCTACATCCCTAACCTTGAAGCGATTATAGTTAGGTCTATAATTCTGGTCACTTTAAATGTAGAATATAATAATACATAAATACATAAATTAATTAAACTATGAAAAGGGGATTTATTTTACAAATATTCTCCGATTTCTCAATATCTAATAGGGGGTGTGGTTAGATCCTTAGGCTATAGTCTAGCAGTACAAGCACACATGGGCCATAAAAATACACAACTTCTCGGTATATTCATGTAACCACCAAATAACCCTTATTGTTTTAAAACTTTAAACGAATAAAACCTCTTTACCACAAAAATAATTTATTTAAATCCTTATGTACATTTCGATTGCAAAGGAGTCATCTTCAGAGGAAAGTATTAAGAGAATAACTTCCTTTTTAATCACTTTTACATTAGTTTATGACTAAAGTTTATGACTAAAGTTTATGACTATCCGAACTTTAAATTTTGTAAATTTTTAAAAACTTACTGTGACAGAACGTTTTCGATCGCTCCGAGGCGATCTTCATCAGTGTAATAAAAACTTTTTTTTATTACG
The DNA here is from genome assembly GCA_036971475.1 of Prosapia bicincta. NCBI lineage: Eukaryota > Metazoa > Arthropoda > Insecta > Hemiptera > Cercopidae > Prosapia > Prosapia bicincta. The sequence goes on along the minus strand of JBAIZL010000005.1, from coordinate 285,609,952 downwards.
TGTTCTTGTAACAATTTCCTCTGAAGATGATTGCTTTGGAATCTAAATGTAAAGCAGGACATAAACACAAAATTTTAGTGGTTAAGATGTTTTATTTAGTCTACTTAAGATTCAAAATTACACCACAGCGGGTCAAATTTTGTATTCCTTGTCAGAGGATAGGCCAATGTGATCTTGATCGTCACATACAAAGACTAGGCCATATCAGTAATGCCTTCTTGATAGCCACTTACAAGGTAGCGACGCACAAGTCCGACGACAAATCCTATCTAGGCTTCACGACTTCCGAAGAAACGCGACGATATAATTAAAACGCGCTAAGCATTCGGCTTGTTTCTGATCTATTTATCACTAATCTTTATTTAGCGTGCAGGCTGCATCATACATAAACACAAGCTACACATGTACGAAGAAATGTAGAAGGCGAAAATCACTGACTCATACTAGATTACTGACAGAAAAAACCCGTTACAAGAAACACCATTGTTGTCTTCCAGACAATAGAATTGAGTAAAAATTATTTGCAGAACAAAAACTACTCGGTTTCAAAGATAAATATCGAATCGGAACAAAGAATCGATATTAAATACTAATCTAAGGCTGTTATAATTGCATACACGTCGCTATCGATAAATGATTAATAAAAACCCAAAGACACCGAGACATTACTGAGGATTGCCATCTAAGGAGAACATTAGGCCGTGTGAACATTTGCATCCTGCAAAAACAATCCTGAAAGGATGGCTACAATGCTGAAAGAATAGATCGTGTGAAAGATGCAAAAAACGACCGAGTTTAGTCTCAGAGAGTTCTTGTTTTTATCGATTAGCGCAAAGGCTTATGCACGGGCATGCAAATACCCCGTGTGAATCTTGAACCCTTCCTCGAAGAAAAAACCAACCTTTTTGCGTCAACCCCTTCTGCGTATAATCGAAACTCTCTTTGTTTTTTCTACCACCCACCAAAAAACTAAACCTCACAAAAAACACGAACTTTTTACAAACCTGTCTGGATTTTTTCGAACGCCACGACGCTTCAAGAAGGGGTTGTTTTTATTCATCCCCCCCCCACTCCGCAACCCTTGGTGAAAACGTTTCATTAATTTTTTTCTTTGCAGATTGGTTAGGGGGTCGACGTTTTTATACTGCGAACGGTCGTCTGCTGAACGAAAAGGTCTCACCCCCTCGGGACGAACAAGCCAATGAGGACGGTAGAATTTCGCTACCCTTATGGGTAAGTCTAACCCCCGCCCATATTTCCTTCTGCAACCGTTGGAACATAATTGGTTTCTGCTTTTATGCAGGAAGAAGGAGGGGTGGAGGCCGTTGTCTACCTGAAGCGAACACTCGCTTTCGTACACAATACATGAGCCACACAATGGTGACTATGTATTTGTACGGTATTATCCCAGAAATCCCGCAAAATGGGCAATTGGGATGCAACAAAATAAGGAAGACAAAACCTTGATGGCAGAGCAATGTTGACTAACTTTAACACAACTGTAGGTTGGGCATCCTTTACAATTGCCTTGTTTTGTACAATACAAACAATGTAAGAAGTTAGAAATATTTCAAACATGTTCTGGTCCAAAGAATAAGTGAATCAGTTAAGAGATATATGGAACACATTTGGTAGTCAGTAATATTTACTCGGACTAATATATTAATAGAGCAGTGACTATATTTTACAAGGTTTCAAACGAAACAATAAAAAATTCTTAAATGATAATATATTTTCCATGTATTTATTGTATATTTATAATTCAATTCCTTCCCTTTGTTTACACTCTCCTTATATATATAGCCTATCTTGAACAAATTTTCAATCTCTAATAAAATACTTTTTATTTATCCACTCAAGTTCAAATATATTTCTTAAAGCTTGTAGTGGATGTCACTTAATGTTAATTTTTTTCAAATATTAATTCATTACTTAAATATAAAATAAATTAATTTTAATTTTATGTGCGAGAACACATAATCTTTATTCATTCACTCAAGTTCAAATCCTTTTTTTAACTTGTAGTGAATGACATTTAATGTTAATTGAGTTTTTTCAAATTTTAGTTCATTAATTAAATTAAATTTATTACTTTTAGTTTTATATGGGAGAACAACGTTTCACAAACGGGGCAAGGTATGGAATAAAGTTATTTCGTTTTATCTGGCTTAAAATAAGTGATAACATGATTTCATAAAACAGCTGAGTTAATGTTATAGGATATGCGGTAGAACAGCTGTTTTAACGCGTTTAATAGAATGTAACGAAAATAATTTTCTTTTGTTGAAACAAGTAGACATTTACTTAAACTATTTTTATTTATATTACTTATTTGTTTTTAGTATAGTATTGTATCACATTAGGCCTATAGGCTACTCTTTAAATTTGTCGAACTTTTATGATGGTGTTGGTAAACCGACCTACATTATACACAGCACCTCTGTTAGCTCAAGTTTCCAGGCGATAAGATTCTTAAGCAATATATCCAGTAAGCTGGCCAATAAAGGGTTTTTAAATTAAAACTTCTATAGCGCCTCCTACAAAATCTTATTGGACGGACATAAACATAACATTTCGCGACAGTATAATTTCCGTCAGGTTGCGCTACGAGTCACCTCAAAGTGAATTAAGTGATAACATATGATTTCATGTAACAGCTGATTTTGTGTTATAGGTTATGTTGCAGAACAGCTGTTTTACACGTAGGTTATGTACGATTATTGAACATTGTTAAGGAAAAAGGTGAAATAGTTTTTACCAGTTGATAAATGTAGGTATTAATTAATTTAAATACAAATAATTCAATATAACAATAAAAATAATAATAGTCTAGATTTGATCAAATTTTCGAAATATACAATTCTTAGGCAGCCTGATACTTCTCAAGAACTGATTTCAATTGAATTTGTTGACAAAATTTATATTTAGTAAACATCTAGTAAAAGGTTTTTATTATCTACATCCGGACTATCTCCAACCTACGGCCCACAGGGCAATCCGGACCGCGAACATATTTTTCTGGACTGCAAAAATCTAGCTTACTGAAAAAAATTTTTATTTGATAATATATTTCCTATTAAGCACTTTTACCATTAAGTATGAGTACAGTACATGTCTCTCACTTGCCACTTTATTTGACCACTTGGAATATTGTTAGAACTTGAGTGCACTAAGCAATGCTACCTTCCCCAAGGATTACGTTTTAGTAATCATCTCTAAGCTACGTCAAGAGTTTGACAACCGCTTTGAAGACTTTGACCGTGAAGCAGAAGACATTCAGATGTTTCAAAATCCTTTTAGGTGTAACATTGACAAAGTGCCTGCAGAAATACAGATTGAAGTCATCGAGCTATGTTTATATTTTTTAGGAACTACCTACAAGTGTAAACAGACTTTATAAAAAATGAAGTTTGTTAAATCTAAATACAGATCTTCCTTGTCAGACGAGCATTTGAAATCAATCCTAATGATCGGAACTAGAATGATTGACCCTAAATGGACTGAAATTTTAAGTGGTAAACAAATGCAATCGTCTCACTAAAAATTAATTGTTTTTTTTTAAAGTTTTATACATGTTGTAAAACATGTATTGTCAAATTTTCTATTCAATTTTCAAATTTAAAAAATTCAATAAAAGTGTACTTTGTAGTAAATTGAAAAGATTTGGTCTTGTATTCAGTGTTTTCATTAGGCCTACTTGAAAACTCCTTTTACACTGCAATGAAAATATTGGAAAGAACCCCAATACCACAAAAATAATAAAAAATAACAAATAAAGCAAGTTACTTAAGATTAAACCCTTATGTACATTTCGATGACCATGTCATCATCACCAGAGGGTCTTATTACAAAATTACAATCTAGCAAACAAGAAGTTACACACTAGAGTTCTAGTTCTAGAGTGAAGATCACTCTAGTTTGTAACTTCTTGTTTGCTAGATTGTAATTTTGCAATAAGACCCTCTGATGTTGATGACATGGTCATCGAAATGTACATGCGGGTTTAATCTTAAGTAGCTTGTTTTATTTTTTATTTCTGATTATTTTTGTGGTATTGTGGCTCTTTCCCATATTTTCATTGTAATATATTGTACCACTGTGCTCTTGATATTGTGTATTATCATGGCTTCCTTTTACACAACAACTATTTATTATTTTACAGCAAATATAATTATTTGTTTGGTCACAGATTTATTATTACAATCACGTAAAGAGTTTTAGTCAGCCAACAACAACGGTGGGCTACATAACGATATTGAGACAAAGATAATCTCAAAAAAACCCACTTAGGTCTTGATTAGAAAAAGAAAGGGGGTGTAGATTTCCTGCCCTGAAATATTGCCGGCCTTTCCTCCAAAAGTTTTCAATGTGACCCTTTAGTAAAAAACGTTGGAGACTCCTGATCTACATTATTTAATAATATCTATAATAAATATTAGTCTTTATTAAATTCATTCCTTAAATAAAGATATAAATATTGAGTGAGTATAAATTCATTTTTTGGAGGTTTTCATTGAATATTTTGCAAAGCTGTCAGTTCTAATTTCCTATTTGTAGTTAAAATTTTGGTGTTAAACGTAAAAATTCTGTATTGTTGTCTTTATAGTATAACAAATGTTTCGGTAACTCCTTATTATGCAAAATTAAATGTGTTTCTCAATTCAAAATTTCAGTAGACGTGGCTATAAACGTTTTCACTTCTGTCGGCACTCCCCCGAATGTCACAACCTAATGTTTTTCAGTCATTACAACTGACTCTGAAAGCTCCGGATTTACATAATACTGTTATTTTATCTTCAGATTCTATAAATAAGGCTAATGCAATATTTATTCGCAGCTCGCAACATCGTATTCGTGAAAACTTTCCGTAACCTATTCGTTTTGATTCGTAAACATGGAATGATGAACTAAAATAATGATTTCTACAATTGACCTTATCCTTAACGTTTTACGACTTTCAGTCTTTTTCAAACTTTGAACATACAAATTTCAGAGAACTATTGTCTAGGTTTAACCGACAAATATATATTTTTTAATCTTTTATTTTTTCTCTTATTTAGAACATATGATTTATACATAGGTCTATTTGTAGACTATATCAGACTAGTTACTTGCAGGAGGTTATAGTTTTTCCGTTGCTACATTAAGCTAAACTTCCAAAATACTCTAATTTCATATGCTTACTCGTTTTAATCTGCCCCTACACAACAGTTTCATCTTTCAATAAATCGTCTATTGAAGCCCAAATTTCTAAACCTCCCTGTATACTTACTGTGGCGTTCATGCATCCATCCTCTAAAAAACAAAAAATACACAGCCCTTCAGGATGTCACTTTTATATTCGGGCCTTTAAGTGAATATAGTCAATACAGAAGACATTTCTAAAGGCGGATGCCCAACAAACGCCCAGTTGTAAAACGAGCTCTCCGCAACTGAGCAGAGCGCGCGAAACAACGCCGAACAGAAATAGTCGGTAATTGTTGACAATGCGAGAACCAACTTCTATCTTTCTATTCCTAGATATGTTAATCAAAATTGCATTCTAACAAGAAGCGAGTGGCTTTAAATTTTTGCTTAACCTAAAAGCTTTTGTTTTCGTCAGTTACGCTATAGTTTACTTTAATTTATCTCTTGCTTTTCAGAATATGACATGGAACAGTATCGAAATCAAAGATATCTTGTTTAGCGTTTGTTATCTCTCTCGCCGTTGCGCGTCTGAAATTCCATGAATGGGAGGCTTGGCGAAAAATTTGAAAATTAAACGCCATTTTATGGTCGTTAAACACTTAACACAAACAAAAGTTTTTTCAAGTCAATTCATTCTTAGTCAAAAATGACAAATTATATTTTCATTTCTTTGTAATTAATATAATTACAATTAATATAAATAACGTAACATAACCTAAGTTATGCGTTAAACAGCTGTTCTACAACATAACCTATAGCATAAAATCAGCTGTTTTATGAAATCATATGTTATCACTTATTTTAAGCCAAATGGATTGAGACTAATATATTGCAAACCTGGCCCCTTTTATGAAAGGTTTTTCTCCCATATAAAGCTAAAATTAATTAATTAAATTTAGTTAGTTAAATTTGAATAAGCTGTATTTACGTAAAGTTTAATCCACTGAGTTTTTAAAAAAATGTATTTGAATTCGAGTGGATGGATTTTATTAACGATTGAAATTTTGAACAAAGTATAGTCTATATAAGGAGAGCATGGAATAATAGAAAGAATTGAAAACGTATACACTGTGGTACTAGAACGTGACGATGCTGAACGCTGCTGCGTTCCGCAATAAAACTGTTACAAATAATGAAGAGAAATAACAATAGGCCTACTGTACTGCATGCCTTGCTCCTTTTGTGAAATGTTTTTCTCATAAAAAAATCAGATCAATTAATTAAATTTAATGAATGAATTGATATTTGAAAAACCTGAATTAAAATCAAGTGTTATCCAGTAGCCTACAAGCTTAAAAAAAATGTATTTGAACTTGAGTGGAAGAATAAAAAGTATTTTATTAACGACTGAGAATTGATCAAGATATATAGGTCTAAATATATGTAAGGAGAGTGTGAACTAATAGAAGGAATTGTAAACAATGTATATCTATGTAACGGACATAAATGTCTCTGTGTGGTTATGGAATTTGGTAGGTACGAATCTCCTCTTGTGAGGGCAACGTTTTTATCTCCTTTGATGGGAATATCCTCTGGTGAAAACATTATTCTCTTCAGGTTAATAAATAATTCCTTCCGGTGGGGACCTTAATCCTTACTGATTCGGACATGAATTTCCTCTAAAGGGGAAACTTTAAACTCCTCTGGAGGAGATATAATCTCCTCTTTTGATATTAACTTCTCTTGTGCAATCGAAACTTTTGAGAACAACATTTTTCTCTAGTGAAGACATAGTAGAGCAAATGGTCTTCTGTGGTAGGGACCTACTATTACCTTTCTGGTGGGGACATGAATAATAGTGGACGTTATCCTGAAAACAGTGGTTTGACCAAATTGCTCAAAAACAGTAAAACATAAGTTTTGGAAAATTATGAGGCTTAAGAAGTAAGAAGTGCGGTTTATATTTTAAAATTAACCTGCATTCTGTATAAGGTGCTTTCAAACACCGTAGTGGAGGAAGCCTGTGGAATCGACAAAACAAACGGATATTCATAAAAAAAAGACATTTTCTTAAAAAGATTTGTGCAATAGGCAATATTAGAGGGAAATAAAGTCCAACTCCGCCTCTGATTCTTGGAAGTCAGGCCATCGATGGACTAAACAACGTATAAGAGTAAAGGCAGGCCTTGGTCGAGTTGTCATCTGGCCGAGTGGGGGTAACACTAGACATATAGGTCAGAGCAGTACCCGTCTTCATGTGATAAGGATCAATGTCTTCTCCACCAACTTCCCTTTACAGTCAGGGCCACTGAGAATGGTTAGGCAATAGATAACCCTAATGTTTTGTATTTACTTAAATTTTTCTTTTTTTGAATAAGAAACAAGTTTTTTATTTAGGCTAATGACAGATCACAGACAATTTTGCTTTTTTAAACACTTAACGTTTCGAATTTCTTTCCGAAATAATACTGCATATTTGTTTAATTAAAACTGAGCCCTTGTTGTTATTGTTGTTGTGGTGGTGGTGTGACAAGTGCAATAAAAACAATAAAAAAAACAGAAAAAAAGTGTTCAGAGAAAGGTAGAGAGAGAGCCCAGTTACACGGGTCCAAAGGCGTGAAGCACTGCACTGGCCACATCTGCAGCTTTGTCCGTATAAAGGGTCTCCCTAGAACAGTTTAAGTCAATTTTAAATAGTGCTGCAATGATGGACGGGCAGTTGAAGAGGTGATCGGGATTAAGCTGTATCCCTGGGCAGTGCCTACATTCAGGGTATATTCTTGATCCATCAGGCAAGATTTTCATGTCTTTGAGGTGCATTGTCCTCAGTCTGGCAATTGTTTTTGTTATTTCCCTGGCGAAGTTAAGCTCGGGAAGTGATGATTTTCTTCGGTTGTTATGGCAGAGCTTCTGTTTTGCAACGGCATTGACGTCGGAAGATGTTGTAATCACGGGGGCTGGTTCGATGGTCCTCGCTTCCTTGGCCAGGGAATCGGCCTCTTCGTTCCCTTTGATGTCGACGTGTGCCGAACTGAGCCCTTGAAAAAGAATATCGGAAAGAAATTCGAAACGTTGAGTGTTTAAGAAAGCAAAATTGTCTGTGATGTCATTACCCTACATAAAAAATTAATAGTGATTAAGACAATAAATACAAATATTAGTTATGAAACAAGTTGTTATATTATATGTATTGACATGTATCTGAGGATGGTTACTTTGTAACAGAAATGTGCATACGACTGGAATAAAAATATTTGTGGTTAGAGGTTGTGTGTATTATTTACTTTATAAATTTATTTATTCTATGTTTAGCGTAAAATGTAACAAACCTCTATATAGCTATAATGCATGTAGTTACATAATACGGAACTGTTTACGTCATCTTACCGCGCGACTTTAACACTCCGTATACACGCAGCGGGAAATCCCCGCTATTTTAGATAATTCTGTAATATTGCTAAACGAGCAACGAATAGGATAATGCAGGCCATATTATCTGAAACGTGAAGTATAGTGCGGACCACGTAACCGTGCACTTGGCCTTGAGAGATCGCAGTAAGCAAGAATGGGAAGTAGAGGGTCAGTATGTTGCATAGGCTTAATAAAGCTGATGAACAAAGGTCTGGATATAGCAAGGGTCACTGAAAGCGGAATCTTTGAACATTTCAATTGTAATTATTCAGGTTGCATAATAATGGGGGACAAGAGTAAGAGTTTCTCTCTCACTTAGAGTTTCCAAGATAAACCTGAAATCGGAAATTTATAACCTAGTCATCTTCATTTTTGTTACGCATATTGGTATACATTTGGATTTAGTATACATATTGCATTTCAGATTAACTACATTTTCAAATCTTTAAAGTTTTGATAGAGTTTATCCGAAACGCGTAAACAAAAAATAATGTTTTGATGTTTGGAAAGGAAGAAGAATGTACCCAAATGTAGGCCATAATACGTATATGAGGAGGTTGTCGACAAGCCATACAAACCTTGGGGGGGGGGGGGTTAATCCGGTTTTGAGATGGAACAGGAACAAGGTCTGTTATTTTTCAGTAACTGTTATTTTTAGCTATCCTCATTCCTAATACGTTATTTTGCTCCAGCCTTTCAAACAATCTGTGTTTTAATGAATAAGTGACAAAGATAAGTTATAGGAATATTCCTACAGAAATAAAGATGAGTATGTATATACTTTTAATGTAAACGTTGTTTTAAATGACTCCATAAATATAAAGGCGAAGAAATACAAACATAACCTCAAATCGCACACTGGTAACTGAATAGTCTCAGTTATTCTTAACAAAACATAGCACTTTATCTTACTATATTAGGCCTACTATATAACTATTGTACTACTCCTATATAACTACGTTATAATGTCTTCAATTATGTGGTCCATTACGTTCGGTGAAACTTAAACAATCACTTTTACATTAGTTTATGACTATCTCACTTTAATTTTGTAAATTTGTAAAAACGTATTGAGACAGGACACTTTTGATCGCTCCGTGGCGATCTTCATAATTAACTAAATTTTCCGCTTGGAGTTGTTAGGTTAAGTGGTGATGGTTTTGAAGGTAGGTTTTCGATAGTATCAAAGAATATGTGTGCTTTGTACTGGTTTTGTTTCTTTTAATATGTTTGTACTTTGTGTTTTTGTGTGTCTGTAAATTTCATATTGTTCTAGTGTTTTGAGATGTGGTCCTTTTTTGTCGATGTCCACTTTACAATCACAATAGAAACAGGACACAAATACATATACATTTACCATCACCTAGAAATCTTACACATCAACAAAAAAGAACCACATCTCAATAATACTTCCTAGCCAAAAAGAATCTTTTCCATTTAGTTAAATCCTAATGTACGTTTCTGTTGCAAAACAATCATTCTTAGAGGAATCTATTTCAACAATATTAGGTTACTGAAACGAATAACTTACAAGTTGATTTGTTATCGAAATGTACATTAGGTTTTAATACAAAAATATAGTTTATTATCTGTGGTTAGGAGGTTTTATTTATTTAATAAACGAAATTAAGTTATAGCCTATATCTTGGCATATGTACGTTGCTCTAAGATGAGAACATTCAATTCAGCAATCGGTTAGTTTAGGCCTACACAGGAAAACCTTATACTGTTAACAAATATATTGCTTACAGCCTACCAGATACGTTTTAGCTATATCGTAATATAGGCCAATATAGTACAGTAATATACTGTAGAGTATTGTGTATTTTTACTTCAGAATCGTGTAGTTTACTTCGTAGGCCTAGGATACATTACTTTTCCCTTTACGACCATAACTATCGTAGCAAATATTAAAGGTTTGTTATATATAATGTTGCTTTTGTTTTGTATTGTATGCATTTTGAATATATACAGTGACAGGATGTTTGGTTGGTTACGGGTAAAATGCACAAGTAAGAAACGTTTTGTAAATTAATTCTTCAATCTAAGTATTGTGTATTTATTGTAATGCGTGCTGCATTCTACAAAGCAATAACAATACCACATAATGCATTAATCTATACTGAAAACATGTGATAATAGCTTTGGTTCCCACGAGTTGCACGAGGATATAAAGGACTCATATCAACTTCTTAAAGGTATAAACGCTTCTTCGCATTCAAAGGATCGTTCTGAAACTTTTCTTGTCAAAATTGCTATAAAAACATACTTCAAGGCCTAATTGGAAGTGTTTTCAGAGTTTTGTTCAACCTATTTAAAATTCTACATTTTTTCAATTATTTCTATTAGTTCACACTCTCCTTATAAAGGCCTATCTTGTTTAAGTTTTTAATCTTTAATAAAATACTTTTTATTCATCTTCTCAAGTTCAAATACATTTTTTTTTTAACTTGTAGGGGATGAAACTTTATGTTAATACAGATTTTTTAAATATTAATTCATTAATTAAATTTAATTAATTAATTGTATTATTATATAAAAAGTTTTATTATTATACCTGAAAAAAGTTTCACAAAAGGAGCAAGGTATGCAATATTATTATTTAGTCCCATTTGGTTTAAAATAAGTGATAATATATTAGGGTCTATTTCATAAAACAGCTGATTTTATATTTTAGGTTATGTAGTAGAACAGCTGTTTTATGTCATACGTTATGTTACTTTATTTATATTATACCTAATTGTAATTATACAGTATGATAAAAAGTAACTAACATTTTAAAAAAAAGTATTGATCTAAATAGGAATTAACTTTAGAAAAATTTGTTAATATCACTTGTTTAATGTAACACCATTACAGTATAATAAATATTTAAAAAAATAACAAAACCTTAAATAAATTCCTACTAACAGTTTCTCGAAGACGTAGCCTATAATGTGATGGTACGGTTTTGTGCTTCTGAAGGCGACCAATCCGTGGGAAGCCCTATTATAACCTAAGGGGGATGATAATGCAACGCTTGTGACGACTTGTAGGATTAGTGTGGGGACATTACACACGGGTAGAAGAAGCAAGGGATGGACTAATAGTACCATGTGCGCACGACGTGTAGACCCACTCTCTGTCGGGGCGTATTTATGTGCCTTATCGTAGGAAGAAGGCTAAAGCAAGGCACGTGTAATTATGACGTCACTTTGGAAGGTACAGTCTGTAATGATTTCCTGAAGGAGTGGAGGTAAATTATGATATTGCGTGAGGCTTTGGCTTACCTGACGTAGCCGGGCCTATTGGTTCTGTCTGCCGGCAAAGTTCGTGTAGTCTATATTTTTAACTATCTGCCATTGTCAAGGGAATTCTAGTTATTAGTATACATGGAGAGTGTAAATTAATAAAATGAATTGAAAAAGTAAAGACTAGCTGACAAAATAGGTGAATTAATTTAAATAAAATCAAATTTAAGTCGTACTCAATGAGCATAAATGTAGTCACCTGTAGAGGTGTTTAGTTGGGAAATCATTTTAAAGACTTGCAGAAATAACATGGACTATAAGAAGTCAATAAATATTTATTTTTATAAACAACTTTACAAAGAAAGAATGAATACATAGAGTGACGCAAAAGTCACTGCACACTACAGTAAACGATGACTAAATTAATTTTTTATTACAAAAAAACAAAATTATTTTATAAGTTCAAATTATTATCCCTCTTCACTAATAGGCTACATCTTTCAAGTCTCTCTCGAACTGTTACATACTCTGTCGCATTTTGTAATACCAACATCACGGGCTAAAACTATTATACTACATCTTCCTGTAATTTTATTATTTTTTTAACCAACGGTACAATGACTTTTGCGCCACCTCTATAAGCTTCTTTGAATTTCATTGAGAAATTCTTTCTTTACAGCGATTTCTCATGTACAGCCTATAAGCTTAGTTATGGTTAAATTAAGCCCAATGTGTAAGTTTTATACCTGTAATATGGGCCCATGATTAACGAAGCAACACGCTTTGGAGTTTTTACACTCACGGGAGTACACTCATATTTAATAACAGATCTAGTTTTGTATAAAAACTGTCAAGAAATTACAATATTTGAATTTAATTACAAGAGTTTGAAATTAATAACAGATTTGTTATCAACCTTGCCAACCGAAAACATTTGTCTAGCCTACAAATATTTTTTTTAAATCTTTGTATGTCTTCTGTGATTTAACCCCAAAAACCCCTCTCTTTGAGCTCCTGGTCTCACCATGTTCTGTAAAACCTTGACCGTCCAGTTTAATGCTCTACTTTTGATACATCGGTATCTAGGGGTCCTAATGGGGCTGTGACACAGGATCTACAACAATTTATAGGTTATGTTTACGACCCGAAACAAAGAAACCTGTTGGTGATGAACCGGATACGGTCGTTTTACTTTCCCAACCCTAATAGCGAGTAGAATAGTTGACGTTACTCCCGTTAGGCTACGCTTTCGATAGCGTTAATCTCCACTAAATTGTAAGAATTAAGCACATATTATAAAATACATTAAGTTTACATTTGAGTACATTTTTCTGCCTTTCCTAACATTAAAACATTTTATATGCTAACGAGTTTCGGAAAAAATGCATTCTCAGAACTTTAAATTGTACCTAAAGTACTGTCAAGTCGTAAAGTAAAAGTTGTGTACTGTTTAAAGTCTTGAGAATGGAGTTAATACGAAGAGCACCAAAGAAGAATATTGTTTTAATAATAGAAAAGGCAGAAAAACCTATTCAAACTAACTTTATCTTTAGTTAGAAAATATTTTGATGTAAAATATGTAAAAACTAAAAAAAATCGAGCTGCTCCAGTCTTTGATAACAATTAATGAAGTGTTTTTTGTAATCCAATTTCTACTATTCTTCTATAGGCCTATCTTGTTCAAATTTACAATCGTTAGTAAAATACCTTTTATTCAATCTCTTAACTTTATTGGCCTATACATTTTTCTAAACTTGAGTGGATGACATTTGGTGTTGGTAAAGTTTTTTTCAAATATTAATTCAATAATTAAATTTGATGAAATAATTTTAATTTAATAGTCTATGAGAGAAACATTTAAAAAAAAGGGACAATGTATGCAATATATTATTTCGTTCAATTTGGCTTAAAATAAGTGGATAAGAGGCCTATATTATTTCATAAAACAGCTGATTTTATGTTATAGGTTATGTGTTAAAACAGCTGTTTCAACGCATACGTTATTACTTTATTTATATTAATTATAATTATTTCATACAAAGTAACTAAAAAAAATTTTGTTTGTCAACTTAGGTAGAAGTTGACATTAAAAATTGTTTTTCTATTACTTGTCAGTTTAAGAAGGTTAGGCCTACAAACATTATCTCTACAAAATACATTATTGATCGATGCCCCCTTTTTTGTAACAGCAACAGAGGCTATTGTAATTCCCAATGTACAATATCATGCAATGACTAGCAATATTAAGAGCACTGTGGTACAATATATTACAATAAAAATATTGGTAACAACCCAAATGCCACAAAAATAATCAAAAATAACTGACAACCTGCCTAGTTTGTAACTAATAAAACCCTCTGATGATGATCACATGGCCATCGAAATGTACATAGGGTTTAATCTTAGGTAACTTGTATTATCAGATTATTTGATTATTTTTGTGGTATTGGGGTTGATTCGAATATTTTTATTGCAAAATATTCATCACAAATAATACGATCTGGATGTCAAGGCATTTACGTTACACAAATACAAAAAAACATTTATTTACTTGAAACAAAGTACGTCTTACTACGCAGAAGTTAATCTCTAACCCACAGAACAAATAGGTCCGCTTTTTTATTGCTTTATTTTCTACTTAATGACTACGAAGCACCTGTCCTTGTAAAAAAAGCAATTTTAAGTAAAAAATATAGGCAGTACAAGCTGTTATCCTATTCCGCCTGTAGTTCTGTCACGAAACACTTGTACTACAAGGTTGTAAAACAAGTAAGCGGCCAATAGGCTGATCTTTAATAGTTTATCGCTCGGAAATGACTCGTACATTAGTTAAATTAGCTACAACTGTTGCTTCCAGAATTTCGTTGCGTAAACATGTTAGAGCCATTATAAACCTGTCACTCAAAAACCGCTGTACTTTGTCTCCCTACTTTAGGCCTACTGGTACAGTAGACGTAATCAAAATATGTATAAAATCAAATGAAAATTTCGAGGTAAGCATACTGTGTTTAGATTTTGAGCGCGTAAATAAGTCTCGAAAATTCACTCATAAACGCCAAGAGAATCTATTTTCACAAATATCCTACCAGAGTTTTCAAGAATGTTTTTACAGTAGAGTATGCTATTGAAGAGCACCGATAGTATTTTAAGAAACTTTTATCACTGCCTAAACCCGCAGCAAAGGTAGACCCCGGTGTTCTCTTCTCTATCAAATTTTCTTCGTAATTATCTTCAGATATTGAATGAAAATATTTTTTTAAAATACAAACGTAATTTTTTCTATAAACCTTGAAGTTTATTGAGTAAATAGTAAACCGGTTGAATATCGAGTCAAACGTTTATATATTGCTACGTAATAAAGAAATACACTTGTGACTCAATATTCAACTGGTTTAGGCCTATTATTTGTTCAGTAGTTATCGCGAGTGCTCAAATAAATCTCAAGTTTATTACACAATATCAAGAGCACAGTGGTACAATATATTACAATAAAAATATTGAAAAGAACCCCAATACCACAAAAATAATCAAAAATAACAAATAAAACAAATTACTTAAGATTAAACCCTTATGTACATTTCGATGACCATGTCATCATCATCAGAGGGTCTTGTTACAAAACACAATCTAGCACACAAGAAGTTACAAACTAGAATGATCTTCTAGTTTGTAACTTCTTGTGTGCTAGATTGTGTTTTGTAACAAGACCCTCTGATGATGATGATATGGTCATCGAAATGTACATAAGGGTTTAATCTTAAGTAACTTGTTTTATTTGTTATTTTTGATTATTTTTGTGGTATTGGGTTCTTTTCAATATTTTTATTGTAGCTCAAGTTTATTGTTTACGCATTACTGCCGATAGTCACAATTATACCTATTTCCTTCTATATAGGCTATATAAAAATGAATGTTTGTATGTAGGCATATGTAGCCTAAGTGTGTGTGTGTGTGTGTGTGTGTGTGTGTGTGTGTGTGTGTGTGTGTGTGTGTGTGTGTGTGTGTGTGTGTGTGTGTGTGTTGTGTGTGTGTGTGTATGTATGTATGAATGAACCTTATGCGTTACTAAACCACTGATCCGATTGCCATGAAACTTACTGAATAATTGTTGAGTACATTCCTGGGAAGGTCTCCGGCATAGTAAATCTCAGGGGCGTAAACAGGTGAGCACAGGGGACACGTGAACCCTCAAACCAATTAATTTTAGCAGAAAAATATTAACCTATAAAACGGCGCTAGGATTTTAGCAAAACAGCTTCCCGACGATATAACAACTTTTTCAACATATAATTTTCAAGTGTTAGGCCTAGGTTAATAGCTTAAAATATGATTTTCTATTTTATCTTATCATTTCATTGAATTAATTCCAAATGTTGGTTGCTAAGCAACACTCAACAAATTAAAACAATTTATAAACAGATTTCAAAGACATTTCTGTACAATTATGCCTGCCACAAAACGAGCGATAGGTATATATATAGGTCTACAAAAAATTTGTTGTCCAAGCGCGCTTTAATAAATAACATTAATCAAGAACGATTGTTGCCACGTTTTCCTCCATCGACTACTATAAGTTCAGCTATTATTATATTAATACAGTTCTAAATTAGGTTTAGCTAATGTTAACTTAGCATTCATTGGTTTCAGGCTGTACGAAGTTCGCCGGGTCAGCTAATTTATTATAAAAGTAAGAGAAGAAATCATCAGTAGGCCTACCTATTATTACACATATTTACATGCAGGAGCACTTCTCATGATCAACAGGCCAAAATTTTAGAGAGAAAAAATTTACATTATAATAAAAAGCCTAATAATGTGGCCCTACAAATTTTGAAAAAAATATTACAATAAACAATGACAGTTAATGTCCAATTTTAAGATTAGGATGTATTAAAACGTTTCATTTGGGTAAATAATTTATTTTTATCACTGCCCAAACATGTTATCACTGCCCCATATGATATGCACTCGAATAGTATTATTTAGGTTTTTAATTGTCTCAAATAAAGAATTTTATGAACTACTATCACTTTGGTTTTCTTTTAAATAAAAGTTAAAAAAAAAAAAAACATTGCCTAACAAGCACAATAAATATGTTTAGGTTAAAAATTATTTTTTCAATACAGTTGAACGTTTTTCTAAAATATTGATAATGTTTTTAACATTGTTTTTTTGGATATTTTTTTCATACTATTTTTATATTTTTTGTTTGCCAGTGTAAAAACAAATAATTAAATGGTTTTTACAATGTCTGTGTAGAAGTACAAATACGTATTAATTTTTAGTTAAATTTTATTCAATTCCTTCTATTAGTTCACACTCTCCTTAAAGGCCGTTATAAAGCTTGTTCAAATTTTCAACCGTTAGTAATATACTTTTTACTCATCGTTCAAGTTCAAATACACTTTTTAAATCTAGTAGTGGATGACACTTGTAAATACAGTTTAAAAAATATTAATTTATTAATTAAATTTAATGAATTAGTTTTAGTTAAATGGGAGGAAAACGTTTCACAAAATGGGTCAGGTATGCAATATAGTTATTTCGAAAAATTTGGCTAAAATAAGTAATAACATATGATTTCTTTAAACAGCTGATTTTATGTTATAGGTTATGCGGTACAACAGCTGTTTTAACGCATAGGCAATGTTACTTTATTTATAATAACTGCAATTATTTAATAGAAACTAACTAAAATATATTTTTCAATTTAAGTAAGAATGGACTTGTTTATGTTACTTGTTTTATTGTGTAGCTCAATTTATGTTTTTAATGTTTATGAATTTTATTTTTCATCTGTTAGTTGTTTGCATAAACACAGTACTCAAATTGTTAACGTGAATTTAACGTGTATTACTCGTTCTCATCTTGTAAATTGATTTTTTTGTGTTGTCAGCTCGTTTTGCGTTTGGTGAACTAATTTAAGCTTTATCGTAAATTAAAATTTATCTAATATACAGTGTGTTGCTTTAATGATTAAAAGAACAATTGATTTAAAAACTCACGTGTCCCGTTGGAATTCCTACTTAATATTTTGGGAGTAAGAACAGGAGCGACGTTGGTAGCGGTGCCCGGAGAAGGAGAAGCGTCCACGACAGAGGTTGTAGCGGTGGCAGAGGCCGAAGAAGTCGAGCTAGCGGAAGAACCTGGTATCGATTCGGCCGGAGCGAGTTCCATGTGTTACAATCATTAAGCCCGAAATCACCTAGAGGCAGTCGAATTAGGAACCATTGTTTATTGTTGTACTGTTAAAGGCCACGACGTACACTGCGAGCTAGTAGAACATGTTGTGAGCGCCGCTGTCGGCAGCGCTCTCCCCACCCCTCCCGGGCCCCCACCACCAAAGTAGTAGGGTGAAAAAATTGGAATGGTGAAAAAACGGCATATACACTCGCTGTACACGGAATACCGTGTGATTCATGGCGGAACGAACAGAGAGGGGGAACAATAATAGTTTTTTATCTCTCTCGGTTCGATCACGAGAAATGGACTAAAAGAAAACGTTAAACGTAGAAAAAAAGAGTACATTAGTTCGTCCAACAGACATGCAAAAAGCTGTGTGTGAGAGAATTTTTGTTTAATAGCGTGTTTGTTTTTTCTTGGCCGCGGTTTCGACAAAAGAATACATTGCCGAGAAGTATATTTATACGTATAACGGTTTTTGACTTTTATGGGAACATGGTTCCGCAGTACCATGACTAGCGACATGGGAAATATGGATAAGTTTACAAAACTCCGTCTCACTTTAGCCTAATATAACTTATTTGTTAGTTACCTACTTTCTCATTACATTACTTACAGAAATATTGTTGATAAAAAAAATTATGCGAATTAATTTCTAAATTATTTCGCCGTTAATTTTTCTGCCCTTCTATCTCAAAGCTTACAATGTTTCATTAGTATACAACGAAAGGTGTTATACATTAACATACCTTTTATAAGATAGCCGTTGAAACTCTTTAACAAAGCTTCAATGAACCGATTTTTATATAGACACTTTCTTTATATTTTTAAATTCCTTCTATTATCTCACATTCTCTCTCTCTCTCTCTCTCTCTCTCTACACACACACACACACACACACACACACACACATATATATATATATATATATATATATATATATAACTTATATATATTTATTAATAATGGTGATATGTTTTCTTGTAATATAGTTTAAAATGTAATATTGTTTACATTAAAAACAATTCAAAAACAAGAATACTTTTAATGCATATATTATTCAAAGCTTTTCGCCGTTGAAACAGTAGCAGCATCTTCAGTAAAATAATTAGGGGATCTAACAAAATATTTTTACAAAATTAAATCATATGTACTACAAAGGACCATATGTTTATAAGTATTGCACTTTATGTAATTTTTTTTATAACGTCAATGACCTTATAAATAGTTTGGTGTTCTAAACCAATTTGATATATTCTATTTTTCTCTTTTATTTGATCATTTAAGTTCATTGGTATTTTGTGCATTCTATATAATAAATTATACAGTGCTGCCATTTTTTTGTTATATGTATGTTATATATATCTTGTACAAATTTTCAATCGTTAATAAAATGTCACTTGATGTTATTAAAGTTTTTTCAAATAATTATTCAATAATTAAATTACAAAAATTCGAGGAGCATATCGGAATTCGAACTGAGATTCTTCGTATTCTGGGTCTCAAACGCTTTGGCACTGCGCCAACTTTCCAATAATTTGACATTTATTTCTTAAAAATGTATATAAATTATACTACATTAAATTGTTGCCATGGTTACCACACAATATCATAAATAGCAGCCTACTCTAACGTTAAAAATGAATGTAAGGAATAAAATTAAGAAACAAATTGGAAATAAGCAAAACAATGATAGCCTACTTGTTTACTTCAGTAGGAATTTACTTTAAACAATTATATCCTTATATTACTTGTTAACCGTAGATTGAGCCAACAAATATGGGAATATCTCCGTGAATCACCCACACATTTTCCAATACTTTGGAAGATATTCAATTACTATATACTAGTGTATGTGTGTGTGTGATACTAGTGTATGTGTGTGTGTGTGTGATACTAGTGTATGTGTGTGTGCGTGCGTGAGTGCGTGCGTGTGTGTGTGCTCGTGCGTGTGTGTGAGTGTGAGTCTGAGCGCGCGCGCGTGCTTGTGCATGTGCATGTGAGCTTGTGCAGTGCGAGTGCGCGTGCGTTTGTGTGTGTGTGTGCGCGCGCGTGTACGTGCGTGTGTGTGTGTTGTTGGATGACGTTTTGTTTATGACGTAATTATTTATCAATGCACAAAACCAATTACTTATTTACAATAATATTTATAAAATGCTTTAGTCGAAGGCTTCCAACATATCAGTATTATCAAGAGCCTAATGCTCTGTCACCAGTTATAACAACGCCCATGTTGTTGAGTAGCGTTCCAGCTGTCGGTCTTGTAACAAGTTCTTCATAACATCATTATGTTACGTTGATGGAACCATTGAGCAAATAGTTTTGCAAATATTCCGGTTCATGAAGTGTAGGCTATATACAAGGCCAAGCTCTTGTTATTTTATGATGACCTTTATAACCTATATAACCGTCCTTATGCCCTACCCTAACCCTTTCTATACCCACAATCATATACTGTCCTATGCAGGACTTAGTAGCCACACTGGTAGGTCGCTTGAAAATCTAAACCTAACGTTCACATAAACTCACCTAATAAGGAATAAATTTAATAAAATTTAAAACCTAGATATCAATTTTAAAATTAGAACTGTACATTTTTTTAAAAGTAAATTCCTACCAAGGTCAAGAAAGAAACATTTTATCATTATTTGCTTATTTCCAGTTTGTTTATTTTATTCGTTTCATTCATTTTTAACTTTACAGCACTATTTATGACATTTTGTGGTAACCATGGCAACAGTTTAAGATTGTACAATCGAGGTTTCGACGACAACCAGATGAGGGAAAACAACTCGTATACGTCTTTGAGAAAGTTATTTCTTGGTATTGGAAAGTTAGCGCAGTGCCAAAGTGTGCTAGAATTTAAACATGAAAATTCATAGTTCGAATCGGGATAGACCCCCAATTTTTTATAATTTAGTTATTGAATAAATATTTCAAAAAACTTTATTGACATCAATTCTCATCCAATATAGTTTAAAACAAATGTATTATAACTTGATTGGATGAATAAAAACGTATTTTATTAACGATTGAAAATTTGTATAAGATATATATCAGGAGAGTGTAAGTTAATAGAGGGAATTTAAAAACTCGAAAGTAAACGAAAATCTTGTAATATAAACAAACAAAAATTTAAAATCAATTCCTACTCAGTTCATCAAAGAAAAAAATTATTTTAGTTACTTTTTAAATAATTACAAGTAATATTAATAAAGTAACATAACCTATGCGTTAAAACAGCTGTTCTACCAGATAACCTATAACATAAAATCAGCTGATTTATCAAATCATATGTTATCACTTATTTTAAGCCAAATGGATTGAAACAACTATATTGCATACCTTGCGTTTTTTGTGAAAGTTTTCCCCCATATAAAGCTAAAATTAATTAATTAAATTTAGTTGGTTAAATTTGAAAAAAACTGTATTTGCATAAAGTGTCATCCACTACGAGTTTAAAAAAAATGTATTTGAACTTGAGTGGATGAATAAAAACTATTTTATTAACGATTGAAATTTTGAACAAGTTATAGTTTATATAAGGCGAGCATGGACAAAAAGAAAGAATTGAAAAATTATATACTGTAGTACTAGGACGTGACGGTGCTGAACGCTGCTGCGTTCCGCAATAGAACTGTTACAAACAACGAAGAGGACTTGCGCAATGCAGAAAGCGGACTCCGCCTGTGACTATTATTTATTAGAAAACTATAGTTTTGCTAAAGATTAGTAAAAAACCATTAACATTCAAAATTACATAAAAAACCTATGCAGCTGTCGTGTTTAGAAGAGAATGTATTTTTTTACTTTGACTTAATTAAAACATTGTTATCATGTTTAATGTCTGTCTATAAACAGGTCGTTAAAATCTCTTGTGGAGTGCAGTAAAAGTAGTGATTTCAACCAACATAGTAGGTCTATTTGTTTATAGCCTGTAGGGCCTACTTTGTTTTTAATATTAAAGAAATAGGTAAACATGGATTTTTAATATTTGTTTTAATTACTAAAGAAACAGGAAGTTATAAGACTAAGGTAAAATAATCCTGAGCCAAGGCAGAAACGTTTATTGAGAAGTGACACAGAATTTCACTCTTAATAGCATATTCGGTTGGCAGTGGGAGTCCTTTGCGGTAAAGTGTACGCAAAGTTTACAAATTTAAATGAGTTATTAACAGAAACAAGAAAGTACGACGTACGACTTGTGTGGTGGTCACAACTCCCAACCTTGTCTTTGTTTTCACTTTTATTTAATACGTTTAATTTTGAATTATCGGATAGTGACACCCAAAAATTACTCGCTACGACCTGTAAATATACCTAATATTGTTAAGGTAGTTACGACCCTGGCTGTGACGTATTGTACTGGGATGCTTTCTGTTTCGTATGTGAAAGGTTGTGCCTTTTCTTATTTAAAATTAAAAACACAATTAAATACATTGTGTAGGTGTCAAGAATTTGTAAGCGGTCAACAAAGTTGAAATTTGTGATAAAATATTCCCGAATCCTGCACAAACGTGTTATTCTACAATAGTTTTTTTAAAAGGATTTCGTTTGAATCTATTTTTTCTAGTGCGGCTTCGTCTGAGATCAGTTGCAACGTCGGAGCTCGGACACGGGGAGGGGGGGGGGGTAGGACTTAAGAAACCCAAATCGATCCGCGTCTGCACTTTGAAGTGTGATATGGGTGTATTTCTAAAGCACGAGAGGCATTGTAGAAATATGTAGAGAATATTTCATTGTTTGTCGATATTTCAAGTAGTTTTTGGTCTTTTTGTTATCTAGGCCCTAATAATCTTAACGTCCCAGTAAAACATGCAACAAAATATAATGTAAACAACTAGCGCTATCTTTACGCGTAATTTAAAACTAAATTATTTTCTGCACTGTGGGAGGGATATGGCGGGGTGATTAGGAAATACTTGATAAAGATTGACCCAACTTTCATAATTTTGTTAAAACTGTAGGTTAAAAATGCATTACAAATAAGAAGGAAGGAAGGTACTACGATGTCACGAATATTAAAACCAAAAAAATCTATTCAAGTCTTAAAATACGAACATAACCTCAACGCGCTTGACACACGAAACTATGTAACAGAACAATATTGTATGCTACACTGAATTATCATTTACCTATTTCTTAATCCAGAAACAAACTATCAAACAGATGGGTTTAGGCCTAGTTATTAATGAAATATTAAGTTTGTTAACCTGACGTCCAATGCAGCAACCGGTTAGCTTATCATGAGACTATTATATTTTTATAGAAGCAAAGATATTCCAAATGTAAATTATTTTGCACTATATGAGTTATGTACGATAAGAAAATAATGGTAACAACTCTAATGGAATTAAAACCTCATCAGCTTGATTCTCCATAACCAATAACTTGAGCCACGGAGGACCAGAAGGGGGGACCGGACGCACTGCTTCACTTCAGCAATCGTTTAGTGGGCGTTGGGGAAAATATTGTTTTACTAAAAAGTGCTAAATTGATTCTTTTTATCTATAATTTATTACATATATCTGTATGCTAATATAGTAGCATATAAAATAGTCCGCTATTTCGTAATGGTTGACATAGTGGTGAGTGAAAAGTGAGGCTATGTTACGATGAATATAAATAATGTACATTTTACCTGTAATTATGGTTTCAGAAATTTAAAATAATTTTTTCCTTTTTTAAAAAGTTTAAAAAGTAAACAATAATAGTCTACTTCTACGTTTGTCTTGTTGTTTCATATTTATTAGGAAACTATTTCTGTTCAGCTAATCTCTATACAGGGCGAAGTAAAACCATGTCTGTAACACAGTACTTAGCTATTTATATACTGTTGTCAGTGCTAGAGAAACATTGGAAGTAAAACCATGTCCGTAACACAGTACTTAGCTATTTATATACTGTTCTCCGTGCTAGAGAAACATTGGAAGTAAAACCATGTCCGTAACACAGTACTTAGCTATTTATATACTGTTCTCAGTGCTAGAGAAACATTGGAAGTAAAACCATGTCTGTAACACAGTACTTAGCTATTTATATACTGTTCTCAGTGTTAGAGAAACATTCGAAGTAAAACCATGTCCGTAACACAGTACTTAGCTATTTATATACTGTTCTCAGTGTTAGAGAAACATTGGAAGTAAAACCATGTCCGTAACGCAGTACTTAGCTATTTATATACTGTTGTCAGTGCTAGAGAAACATTGGAAGTAAAACCATGTCCGTAACGCAGTACTTAGCTATTTATATACTGTTCTCCGTGCTAGAGAAACATTGGAAGTAAAACCATGTCCGTAACACAGTACTTAGCTATTTATATACTGTTGTCAGTGCTAGAGAAACATTGGAAGTAAAACCATGTCCGTAACACAGTACTTAGCTATTTATATACTGTTGTCAGTGCTAGAGAAACATTGGAAGTAAAACCATGTCCGTCACACAGTACTTAGCTATTTATATACTGTTCTCAGTGTTAGAGAAACATTGGAAGTAAAACCATGTCCGTAACGCAGTACTTAGCTATTTATATACTGTTCTCAGTGTTAGAGAAACATTGGAAGTAAAACCATGTCCGTAACGCAGTACTTAGCTATTTATATACTGTTCTCCGTGCTAGAGAAACATTGGAAGTAAAACCATGTCCGTAACACAGTACTTAGCTATTTATATACTGTTGTCAGTGCTAGAGAAACATTGGAAGTAAAACCATGTCCGTAACACAGTACTTAGCTATTTATATACTGTTGTCAGTGCTAGAGAAACATTGGAAGTAAAACCATGTCCGTAACACAGTACTTAGCTATTTATATACTGTTCTCAGTGTTAGAGAAACATTGGAAGTAAAACCATGTCCGTAACGCAGTACTTAGCTATTTATAAACTGTTCTCAGTGTCTAGAGAAACATTGGAAGTAAAACCATGTCCGTAACGCAGTACTTAGCTATTTATATACTGTTGTCAGTGCTAGAGAAACATTGGAAGTAAAACCATGTCCGTAACGCAGTACTTAGCTATTTATATACTGTTGTCAGTGCTAGAGAAACATTGGAAGTAAAACCTAGTCTGTAACACAGTACTTAGCTATTTATATACTGTTGTCAGTGCTAGAGAAACATTGGAAGTAAAACCAAGTCTGTAACACAGTACTTAGCTATTTATATACTGTTGTCAGTGCTAGAGAAACATTGGAAGTAAAACCATGTCCGTAACGTAGTACTTAGCTATTTATATACTTTTGTCAGTGCTAGAGAAACATTGGAAGTAAAACCATGTCCGTAACACAGTACTTAGCTATTTATATACTGTTCTCCGTGCTAGAGAAACATTGGAAGTAAAACCATGTCCGTAACGCAGTAATTAGCTATTTATATACTGTTCTCCGTGCTAGAGAAACGTTGGAAGTAAAACCATGTCCGTAACACAGTACTTAGCTATTTATATACTGTTCTCCGTGCTTGAGAAACATTGGAAATAAAACCATGTCCGTAACACAGTACTTAGCTATTTATATACTGTTCTCCGTGCTAGAGAAACATTGGAAGTAAAACCATGTCCGTAACGCAGTACTTAGGTATTTATATACTGTTGTCAGTGCTAGAGAAACATTGGAAGTAAAACCATGTCCGTAACACAGTACTTAGCTATTTATATACTGTTCTCAGTCTTAGAGAAACATTGGAAGTAAAACCATGTCCGTAACGCAGTACTTAGCTATTTATATACTGTTCTCCGTGCTAGAGAAACATTGGAAGTAAAACCATGTCCGTAACGCAGTACTTAGGTATTTATATACTGTTGTCAGTGCTAGAGAAACATTGGAAGTAAAACCATGTCCGTAACACAGTACTTAGCTATTTATATACTCTTCTCAGTGTTAGAGAAACATTGGAAGTAAAACCATGTCCGTAACACAGTACTTAGCTATTTATATACTGTTGTCAGTGCTAGAGAAGCATTGGAAGTAAAACCATGTCCGTAACACAGTACTTAGCTATTTATATACTGTTGTCAGTGCTAGAGAAACATTGGAAGTAAAACCATGTCCGTAACGCAGTACTTAGGTATTTATATACTGTTGTCAGTGCTAGAGAAACATTGGAAGTAAAACCATGTCCGTAACACAGTACTTAGCTATTTATATACTGTTGTCAGTGTTAGAGAAACATTGGAAGTAAAACCATGTCCGTAACGCAGTACTTAGCTATTTATATATTGTTCTCAGTGCTAGAAAAACATTGGAAGTAAAACCATGTCTGTAACACAGTACTTAGCTAATTATATACTGTTCTCAGTGATAGAGAAACATTGGAAGTAAAACCATGTCCGTAACACAGTACGTAGCTATTTATATACTGTTCTTAGTGTTAGAGAAACATTGGAAGTAAAACCATGTCCGTAACACAGTACTTAGCTATTTATATACTGTTCTCAGTGCTAGAGAAACATTGGAAATAAAACCATGTCCGTAACACAGTACGTAGCTATTTATATACTGTTCTCAGTGATAGAGAAACATTGGAAGTAAAACCATGTCCGTAACACAGTACTTTGCTATTTATATACTGTTGTCAGTGATAGAGAAACATTGGAAGTAAAACCATGTCCGTAACACAGTACTTTGCTATTTATATACTGTTGTCAGTGCTAGAGAAACATTGGAAGTAAAACCATGTCCGTAACACAGTACTTAGCTATTTATATACTGTTCTCAGTGCTAGAGAAACATTGGAAGTAAAAAAATGTCCGTAACGCAGTACTTAGCTATTTATATACTGTTGTCAGTGCTAGAGAAACATTGGAAGTAAAACCATGTCCGTAACACAGTACTTAGCTATTTATATACTGTTCTCAGTGCTAGAGAAACATTGGAAGTAAAAAAATGTCCGTAACGCAGTACTTAGCTATTTATATACTGTTGTCAGTGCTAGAGAAACATTGGAAGTAAAACCATGTCCGTAACACAGTACTTTGCTATTTATATACTGTTGTCAGTGCTAGAGAAACATTGGAAGTAAAACCATGTCCGTAACGCAGTACTTAGCTATTTATATACTGTTCTCCGTGCTAGAGAAACATTGGAAGTAAAACCATGTCCGTAACACAGTACTTAGCTATTTATATACTGTTGTCAGTGCTAGAGAAACATTGGAAGTAAAACCATGTCCGTAACACAGTACTTTGCTATTTATATACTGTTGTCAGTGCTAGAGAAACATTGGAAGTAAAACCATGTCCGTAACACAGTACTTAGCTATTTATATACTATTCTCAGTGTTAGAGAAACATTGGAAGTAAAACCATGTCCGTAACGCAGTACTTAGCTATTTATATACTGTTCTCAGTGTTAGAGAAACATTGGAAGTAAAACCATGTCCGTAACGCAGTACTTAGCTATTTATATACTGTTCTCCATGCTAGAGAAACATTGGAAGTAAAACCATGTCCGTAACACAGTACTTAGCTATTTATATACTGTTGTCAGTGCTAGAGAAACATTGGAAGTAAAACCATGTCCGTAACACAGTACTTAGCTATTTATATACTGTTGTCAGTGCTAGAGAAACATTGGAAGTAAAACCATGTCCGTAACACAGTACTTAGCTATTTATATACTGTTCTCAGTGTTAGAGAAACATTGGAAGTAAAACCATGTCCGTAACACAGTACTTAGCTATTTATATACTGTTCTCAGTGTCTAGAGAAACATTGGAAGTAAAACCATGTCCGTAACGCAGTACTTAGCTATTTATATACTGTTGTCAGTGCTAGAGAAACATTGGAAGTAAAACCATGTCTGTAACACAGTACTTAGCTATTTATATACTGTTGTCAGTGCTAGAGAAACATTGGAAGTAAAACCATGTCCGTATCGCAGTACTTAGCTACTTATATACTGTTGTCAGTGCTAGAGAAACATTGGAAGTAAAACCTAGTCTGTAACACAGTACTTAGCTATTTATATACTGTTGTCAGTGCTAGAGAAACATTGGAAGTAAAACCATGTCTGTAACACAGTACTTAGCTATTTATATACTGTTCTCCGTGCTAGAGAAACATTGGAAGTAAAACCATGTCCGTAACGCAGTACTTAGCTATTTATATACTGTTCTCCGTGCTAGAGAAACGTTGGAAGTAAAACCATGTCCGTAACACAGTACTTAGCTATTTATATACTGTTCTCCATGCTTGAGAAACATTGGAAGTAAAACCATGTCCGTAACACAGTACTTAGCTATTTATTTACTGTTCTCCGTGCTAGAGAAACATTGGAAATAAACCATGTCCGTAACGCAGTACTTAGGTATTTATATACTGTTGTCAGTGCTAGAGAAACATTGGAAGTAAAACCATGTCCGTAACACAGTACTTAGCTATTTATATACTGTTCTCAGTGTTAGAGAAACATTTGAAGTAAAACCATGTCCGTAACGCAGTACTTAGCTATTTATATACTGTTCTCCGTGCTAGAGAAACATTGGAAGTAAAACCATGTCCGTAACACAGTACTTAGGTATTTATATACTGTTGTCAGTGCTAGAGAAACATTGGAAGTAAAACCATGTCCGTAACACAGTACTTAGCTATTTATATACTGTTCTCAGTGTTAGAGAAACATTGGAAGTAAAACCATGTCCGTAACACAGTACTTAGCTATTTATATACTGTTGTCAGTGCTAGAGAAGCATTGGAAGTAAAACCATGTCCGTAACACAGTACTTAGCTATTTATATACTGTTGTCAGTGCTAGAGAAACATTGGAAGTAAAACCATGTCCGTAACACAGTACTTAGCTATTTATATACTGTTCTCCGTGCTTGAGAAACATTGGAAGTAAAACCATGTCCGTAACACAGTACTTAGCTATTTATATACTGTTCTTCGTGCTAGAGAAACATTGGAAGTAAAACCATGTCCGTAACGCAGTACTTAGGTATTTATATATTGTTCTCAGTGCTAGAGAAACATTGGAAGTAAAACCATGTCTGTAACACAGTACTTAGCTATTTATATACTGTTCTCAGTGTTAGAGAAACATTGGAAGTAAAACCATGTCCGTAACACAGTACTTAGCTATTTATATACTGTTCTCAGTGTTAGAGAAACATTGGAAGTAAAACCATGTCCGTAACACAGTACTTAGCTATTTATATACTGTTCTCAGTGTTAGAGAAACATTGGAAGTAAAACCATGTCCGTAACACAGTACTTTGCTATTTATATACTGTTCTCAGTGCTAGAGAAACATTAGAAGTAAAACCATGCCCGTAACACAGTACTTAGCTATTTATATACTGTTCTCAGTGCTAGAGAAACATTGGAAGTAAAAAAATGTCCGTAACGCAGTACTTAGCTATTTATATACT
Organism: Prosapia bicincta; assembly: GCA_036971475.1. NCBI lineage: Eukaryota > Metazoa > Arthropoda > Insecta > Hemiptera > Cercopidae > Prosapia > Prosapia bicincta. The sequence goes on along the minus strand of JBAIZL010000005.1, from coordinate 285,580,635 downwards.
GTTGTCAGTGCTAGAGAAACATTGGAAGTAAAACCATGTCCGTAACACAGTACGTAGCTATTTATATACTGTTCTCAGTGCTAGAGAAACATTGGAAGTAAAAAAATGTCCGTAACGCAGTACTTAGCTATTTATATACTGTTGTCAGTGCTAGAGAAACATTGGAAGTAAAACCATGTCCGTAACACAGTACTTAGCTATTTATATACTGTTCTCAGTGCTAGAGAAACATTGGAAGTAAAAAAATGTCCGTAACGCAGTACTTAGCTATTTATATACTGTTGTCCGTGCTAGAGAAACATTGGAAGTAAAACCATGTCTGTAACACAGTACTTAGCTATTTATATACTATTCTCAGTGATAGAGAAACATTGGAAGTAAAACCATGTCCGTAACACAGTACTTTGCTATTTATATACTGTTCTCAGTGCTAGAGGAACATTGGAAGTAAAACCATGTCCGTAACACAGTACTTAGCTATTTATATACTGTTGTCAGTGCTAGAGAAACATTGGAAGGAAAACCATGTCCGAAACATAGTATTTTGCTATTTATATACTGTTCTCAGTGCTAGAGGAACATTGGAAGTAAAACCATGTCCGTAACACAGTACTTAGCTATTTATATACTGTTCTCAGTGTTAGAGAAACATTGGAAGTAAAACCATGTCCGTAACGCAGTACTTAGCTATGTATATACTGTTCTCAGTGATAGAGAAAGATTGGAAGTAAAACCATGTCCGTAACACAGTACTTAGCTATTTATATACTGTTCTCAGTGATAGAGAAACATTGGAAGTAAAACCATGTCTGTAACACAGTACTTAGCTATTTATATACTGTTCTCAGTGATAGAGAAACATTGGAAGTAAAACCATGTCCGAAACATAGTATTTTGCTATTTATTTACTGTTCTCAGTGCTAGAGGAACATTGGAAGTAAAACCATGTCCGTAACGCAGTACTTAGCTATTTATATACTGTTCTCAGTGCTAGAGAAACATTGGAAGGAAAACCATGTCTCTAACAAAGTACTTAGACAAATCCTCCCTCTATCTACATGTAGACAAATCCTCCCTCAATCTATATGTAGACGAATCCTCCCTCTATCTACATGTAGACAAATCCTCCCTCTATCTACATGTAGACAAATCCTCCCTCTATCTACATGTAGACAAGTCCTCCCTCTATCTACATGTAGACAAATCCTCCCTCTATCTACATGTAGACAAATCCTCCCTCTATCTACATGTAGACAAATCCTCCCTCTATCTACATGTAGACAAATCCTCCCTCTATCTACATGTAGACAAATCCTCCCTCTATCTACATGTAGACAAGTCCTCCCTCTATCTACATGTAGACAAATCCTCCCTCTATCTACATGTAGACAGTGAGTTTAACTATTTATGTTCATCTCTATATTCTACAAAAGAACTGACTCTGTATACGAGCTTTTTCCTGTTTTCCCTTTTATTAAACAATCACGAGTTCACTAGCGAATTATTTTTATACTTACGGTAAAATTGGTCAAGGCTGGACATGGGATGTTTGGTTCTGCTAAACTATTTCCAAGTATTTCTAATTACTAATAAATATGTTTACTCTTAGACAGTTCTCTACTCCTACTGTCCATGTTTTGGGTTACGAAGCACTAAATGTCGTCCCCCTTCTGGGCGTTCCTTCACAACACGGAACAAAGTTTTATTTCACAATAAATATTTACGTCTACTATAATATACAATGCCTGCTCGTATAACACCAAATCTCACACGTTTACTTAATGTGCCTAAATGTAATCACTACAGATCCAAATCGTTGTCTAAGGGAAAAAGTGTGACCCATACGTCTACCTCTTCAAGTATGGGAAATGGCATCATCATAATATGAGCACATAACACCAGAACTTACATATGAGGACACTTCTTACAAAAGTGTTATTTAACAAAATATCAGACGTTATTACAAATAGTAATAGCCTAACTGTTACTACGAGTATTACGTTAAGTGCACGTAGTATTAGGCCTACACTGTTACTACGAGTATTACGTTAAGTGCACGTAGTATTAGGTCTACACTGTTACTACGAGTATTACGTTAAGTGCACGTAGTATTAGGTCTACACTGTTACTACGAGTATTACGTTAAGTGCACGTAGTATTAGGTCTACACTGTTACTACGAGTATTACGTTAAGTGCACGTAGTATTAGGCGTACACTGTTACTACGAGTATTACGTTAAGTGCACGTAGTATTAGGTCTACACTGTTACTACGAGTATTACGTTAAGTGCACGTAGTATTAGGCGTACACTGTTACTACGAGTATTACGTTAAGTGCACGTAGTATTAGGTCTACACTGTTACTACGAGTATTACGTTAAGTGCACGTAGTATTAGGCGTACACTGTTACTACGAGTATTACGTTGAGTGCACGTAGTATTAGGTCTACACTGTTACTACGAGTATTACGTTAAGTGCACGTAGTATTAGGTCTACACTGTTACTACGAGTATTAAGTTAAGTGCACGTAGTATTAGGTCTACACTGTTACTACGAGTATTACGTTAAGTGCACGTAGTATTAGGTCTACACTGTTACTACGAGTATTACGTTAAGTGCACGTAGTATTAGGTCTACACTGTTACTACGAGTATTGCGTTAAGTGCACGTAGTATTAGGCCTACACTGTTACTACGAGTATTACGTTAAGTGCACGTAGTATTAGGTCTACACTGTTACTACGAGTATTACGTTGAGTGCACGTAGTATTAGGTCTACACTGTTACTACGAGTATTACGTTAAGTGCACGTAGTATTAGGCCTACACTGTTACTACGAGTATTACGTTAAGTGCACGTAGTATTAGGTCTGCACTGTTACTACGAGTATTACGTTAAGTGCACGTAGTATTAGGCGTACACTGTTACTACGAGTATTACGTTAAGTGCACGTAGTATTAGGTCTACACTGTTACTACGAGTATTACGTTAAGTGCGCGTAGTATTAGGCCTACAATGTAACTACGAGTATTACGTTAAGTGCACGTAGTATTAGGCCTACACTGTTACTACGAGTATTACGTTAAGTGCGCGTAGTATTAGGCCTACACTGTTGCTACGAGTATTACGTTAAGTGCACGTAGTATTAGGCCTACACTGTACCTACGAGTATTACGTTAAGTGCGCGTAGTATTAGGCCTACACTGTTACTACGAGTATTACGTCAAGTGCGCGTAGTATTAGGCCTACACCGTTACTACGAGTATTACGTCAAGTGCGGGTAGTATTAGGTCTACACTGTAACTACGAGCATTACGTTAAGTGCACGTAGTATTAGGCCTACACTGTAACTACGAGTATTACGTTAAGTGCGCGTAGTATTGAGTCTACACTGTAACTACGAGTATTACGTTAAGTGCGCGTAGTATTAAGCCTACACTGTAACTACGAGTATTACGTTAAGTGCGCGTAGTATTAGTCCTAAACTGTAACTACGAGTATAACGTTAAGTGCGCGTAGTATTAGGCGTACACTGTTGCTACGAGTATTACGTTAAGTGCACGTAGTATAAGGCCTACACTGTAACTGCGAGTATTACGTTAAGTGCGCGTCGTATTAGGCCTACACTGTAACTACGAGTATTACGTTAAGTGTGCGTAGTATTAGGCCTACGCTGTAACTACGAGTAATACGTTAAGTGCGCGTAGTATTAGGCCTACACTGTAACTACGAGTATTACGTTAAGTGCGAGTAGTATTAGGCCTACACTGTAACTACGAGTATTAGGTTAAGTGCGCGTAGAATTAAAATGTTCTTTATATCTATCTTTAAGTTTTTTCTAGTCATTGTATTAATAATAATCACTTATTTCCTAATATAGATAATATGATACTTGTAAAAGAAATTAACAAAGACCTGAGAATGATTATTTATGAAGCTTTTGAAATACAGAAATATAATAATAATAATGAGTTGATAAATGAACAAATACAAGTAAAATCTAAATTTGATAATATATTCAGTGTTTGTAATATTAGGGCAGCAAAATAAAATAAAAATTTAACAACATTGTAATTGATTTGGCATAACTATTTATTTTATTTAATTTGCACATATGTTAATTTTAATTGTTTAATATTCCTGATGATGTTGGTACTGTTAGCCAACGAAAAGCTTTGCATTGTAAATTCAATTATAGTTCTTGTATTTGTATTTTGACTTATGTTCTTTATTAATACACAAGAATAGATATTGCGATATATATATATATATATATATATATATATATATATATATATGTGTGTGTGTGTGTGTGTGTGTGTGTGTGTGTGTGTGTGTGTGTGTGTGTGTGTGTGTGCATACTGCAATTTTATTGTAATAGGATCCTCAGATGATGACGTCATGGTCATTAAAATGAATGACGTAAGGGTTTAATCACGGTAACTTTATGAGTTAGTTATTTTTGTAAAAATGTTTGTGGGAGTGAAATTATTGTCAATAATTTTTTTACAGTATTAATTGCTATTATTATAATTATTATTGTTATATATTATTGTAATAATCTTGCCACTGTGCTCAATATAGCCTGTTGTCTTTTAACGAGTGAATAAACGAATTCTAAAAGGTTCGGTTGAGTTGTAATTAATTCCTAGCAAGCGGTAATTTTACACAAGGGCATAGCTTCGTGATATTTTCTAAAGATGCCAAAAAAAGAAATATTTTCGCAGTGATCTACTGGAACAGGCCAATGCAGGAATTTGTAGATACAGTAACCATCTTGTTATGTAGTTTAACTCAAAGAATAATAAAACTGTCACAGATTCCATCCCCAGGAGTGATTCGCACTCGGGTATAATTTATGCACAACGTATTAGACCAAGAGTAATTATGGCCTAGAAAGGTGTTAGCACTTCAGGTAGCGACTCCGACCTGTGAGCCGCAACCCTCCCTTCTATTCCCGACTTGGGAAGTTCCTGGATGTTACATTAGTCATACACAGATTCACTACCCTGTTCCAATAGTTTTTACGTTTTCCTTACTCGTTCGTCTTTAAAATATCCAAAAGGATAAACTGTATCATAGCTTAGGCCCATAATGTTTCCCTGACGAAACTTTAATTTTGCTTTTCTTCATGCTAGAAGCGCCTTTATGCTATTTCACCACAAAGACGGAACATCACAACGCAAGAGCTTGATATGTCCACTTTGCTTATTGTTGAGAATTTTTGTATGATTTTTAGCCTCATTGTCAACATTTGTTTCATTGAATCAGCCAAGGGAAATTCAATTACAACATAAGAGCATATAAAACGCCATTCACGGAGCATATTTGCGCCTACAACGTATAAACTTCCTATAAAGTATGCTGTTCCTAAAGTTATACCACTCCTATAACGTGTACCCGTCCTAAAGGTATACATTTTTATAACGTATGGCCTTCCTAAAGATATAGGCCCTACCCCTCATATAAAGTTTATAAAATATTAACTAAAGCTACCCTCCCTAAAGTCAATTTTTATAAAGGTACCCTTTCTAAAGGTATACAACTCTTAAGATAACCTTCCTTGGGTACTGTTATTAAAGGTACTCTTCCTAAGATATTTCCTTCCTAAAATTTCCCTCTCATAACCTTATGCCTTTCCTAAAGTTCTTAAGATAATCTTCCTACTTTACTGTTCCTAAAGGTTCTCTTCCTCAGATATACCCTTCCTAAAGTTTCCCTCCCTAAAGGTACATTCCCTAAAGGTATAAAGTTCTTATTTAACCTTCCTATGGTACTGTTCCTAAAGGTTCCCTTCCTAAGATATACCCTTCCTAAAGTTTCCCTTCCTAAAGGTATAAAGTTCTCAAGTTAACCTTCCTACTTTACTGTTCCTAAAGGTTCCCTTCCTAAAGTTTCCCTTCCTAAAGGTATAAAGTTCTCAAGTTAACCTTCCTACTTTACTGTTCCTAAAGGTTCCCTTCCTAAGATATACCCTTCCTAAAGTTTCCCTTCCTAAAGGTATAAAGTTTTCAAGTTAACCTTCCTACTTTACTGTTCCTAAAGGTTCACTTCCTAAGATATACCCTTCCTAAAGTTTCCCTTCCTAAAGGTATAAAGTTATAAAGTTAACCTTCCTACTTTACTGTTCCTAAAGGTTCCCTTCCTAAGATATACCCTTCCTAAAGTTTCCCTTCCTAAAGGTATAAAGTTTTCAAGTTAACCTTCCTACTTTACTGTTCCTAAAGGTTCACTTCCTAAGATATACCCTTCCTAAAGTTTCCCTTCCTAATGGTATAAAGTTATAAAGTTAACCTTCCTACTTTACTGTTCCTAAAGGTTCCTTTCCTAAGATATACCCTTCCTAAAGTTTCCCTTCCTAAAGGTATAAAGTTCTCAAGTTAACCTTCCTACTTTACTGTTCCTAAAGGTTCCCTTCCTAAGATATACCCTTCCTAAAGTTTCCCTTCCTAAAGGTATAAAGTTCTTATTTAACCTTCCTATGGTACTGTTCCTAAAGGTTCCCTTCCTAAAATATACCCTTCCTAAAGTTTCTCTTCCTAAAGGTATGAAGTTCTCAAGTTAACCTTCCTACTTTACTCTTCCTAAAGGTCCCCTTCCTAAGATATACCCTTCCTAAAGGTATAAAGTTCTTAAGTTAACCTTCCTACTTAACAGTTCCTAAAGGTTCTCTTCCTCAGATATACCCTTCCTAAAGTTTCCCTCCCTAAAGGTACATTCTCTAAAGGTATAAAGTTCTTATTTAACCTTCCTATGGTACTGTTCCTAAAGGTTCCCTTCCTAAAATATACCCTTCCTAAGGTTTCTCTTCCTAAAGGTATAAAGTTCTCAAGTTAACCTTCCTACTTTACTCTTCCTAAAGGTTCCCTTCCTAAGATATACCCTTCCTAAAGTTTCCCTTCCTAAAGGTATAAAGTTCTTAAGTTAACCTTCCTACTTTACTCTTCCTAAAGGTTCCCTTCCTAAGATATACCCTTCCTAAAGTTTCCCTTCCTAAAGGTATAAAGTTTTTAAGTTAACCTTCCTACTTAACTGTTCCTAAAGGTTCTCTTCCTCTGATATACACTTCCTAAAGTTTCCCTCCCTAAAGGTACATTCCCTAAAGGTGTAAAGTTCTTATTTAACCTTCCTATGGTACTGTTCCTAAAGGTTCCCTTCCTAAGATATACGCTTCCTAGAGTTTCCCTTCCTAAAGGTATGAAGTTCTCATGTTAACCTTCCTACTTTACTCTTCTTAAAGGTTCCCTTCCTAAGATATACCCTTCCTAAATTTTCCCTTCCTAAAGGTATAAAGTTCTCAAGTTAACCTTCCTACTTTACTGTTCCTAAAGATTCCCTTCCTAAGATATACCCTTCCTAAAGGTATAAAGTTCTTATTTAACCTTCCTATGGTACTGTTCCTAAAGGTTCCCTTCCTAAGATATACCCTTCCTAAAGTTTCCCTTCCTAAAGGTATAAAGTTCTCAAGTTAACCTTCTTACTTTACTGTTCCTAAAGGTTCCCTTCCTAAGATATACCCTTCCTAAAGTTTCCCTTCCTTAAGGTATAAAGTTCTCAAGTTAACCTTCCTACTTTACTGTTCCTAAAGGTTCCCTTCCTAAGATACACCCTTCCTAAAGGTATAAAGTTCTTAAGTTAACCTTCCTACTTTACAAACAAATAAAAACATACACAAGACTCACAAATTATTCATTTATTTACTCATACGCGTTTCAATGACCAAGTCATCATCATCAGTGAGTGTTACTACTACAAACTCTGACTTTGTAGCTCAAGTCAATCGAGCTTAATTTAAAGTTAGAGTTTGTAGTAGTAACACTCACTGATGATGATGACTTGGTCTTTGAAACGCGTATGAGTAAATAAATGAATAATTTGTGAGTTTTGTGTATATTTTTATTTGTTTTTAACATAACAGTGAGGTTATGGCTTTACATAACAGTAGCTAGTGGCTAAGCTCAAAGAATATTTGTTCCTACTTTACATTTCCTAAATTTTCCCTTCCTCTTTTATACCTTTCCTAAAGTTTCCCTCCCTAAAGGGAAAGATATACCCTTTCTAATGCCCCCCCCCTAAAGGCAGTTTTCCTAATGTGCAATAACATCATCAATAAAAGGTCTCGTAGCTCCCACTGAGGGACATTTAGCATTTGATTTTATAATAACGTATATTACTTTTGTTCAAATTAAAAAAAATAAGTTAAACAATTGTTTTTTCGAATATTATTCCTTTGAAGACATAATAACAGGGGAATGAAAGCAATACACTAGCAACTACAAACAAACAATAAATTGTAAAAACTAACAATATAAAATCAATAAACAAACATTTTCGTATTATAACTACTATAAATCAATGTGAAACTAACTCCCATTAAATGAATATGGATTATTCAAGGTTAAAACGCTCTTCAGGCGAATTCAATCCTTTCTCACATTCCCCTTGTTACACTTACATCTGAATATTACACCCTGTAAACGCGTAATGAAGTTACAATTTACCAAACTGAAAGAACATCTAAAGAGACAAAGAGAACAAGAGACAGAGGCAACAGGTGATATGTAAGCTTTTGAAAAGAACAACCCCCCCCCCAGCCCACATATGGCTGGCGTATACTCCACCCATGTCCAAACTTGACCTCAGAAATATTACCCTTGTACAGAAAATAATGCTTTAATAATGCTCTGCCACCGCAAAGGCGATTTAACCTTCATGCGGGCTTCAGTATGTTTAATATGGTCCATATTTTACTGCTTTTAAAACTTAATAATAATATTTAAGCGAATATTGGGTAAAGTTCTTAGTTATGAACAGCATTAGGGCTAAATCCTTCACAGGTAATTTCGTGATGGCTACAATACAGAACCGTGCCCAATAGCCCATACATTGACCACTGACTTATATAAATATACATACCTACTTAAAAACAACTCAGTCTCGTCTCACTTTATCCAGGCTTTAGATTGGACAACTAAGTTATTCTTAAGTCCCTATTACCTCACACTCTCCTGATAATCTTGTATAAATCTCCAATCGTTAATAAAATACGTTTTCATTCATCCAATCAAGTATAAATACATTTCTTAAATTATAGAAATTTGGGTGGTTTAGGTCGGATTCGAACTGAAATCCGTATGTTCGAAGTCTAGCGCTTTGGCACTGAGCCAACTATCCATAGCTAGAAATGAACTTCTCAAATATCTGTATGAAAATATTCTATTGTATAACCTTAAATTGTTGCTATGGTTACCACTCAATATCATAAATATTGCTTTAGGGGTAAACATTAGAGAACAATAAAATAAACAAACAAAGAGGGTTAACGGTATCAAACCCTGCTTCACAAACGGACAATGCGAAAGGAAAGAGTAAAGAAATTACAACACATTGCAAGCGACGAAAAAAAGAAAGCTTATAAATAGTAACAAACAAAAATAACAACCCAACACCATACATAGGAAGGAAAAGGGAAAATTGCAAGCAATTGTTGTTATTCTGAAATATGTATATAGCCTATATATTTATATTAGCTGTAATTATAAAATTTAAAAAAAATAAAGAAAATAAAATTCTTTTTTGTCGATTCAAGTAGAAATTGAGTAAATTTTTTTTGTATTACCTATTTAATTTTGAATAACTATAAGCTCCAATTTTTCGGAACTCAAGTTTTAGCCCACTACAACAAGCTTTTGGAAGTACGGAATTGATTGTAAAAATGTCTGATTTGATCTACCATAACGGAATATTTAAAAGGGAAGCGATGGAGGCAAACACAGAATTTTGTCTGTCTTTTCGTCTATTCTACACATCAGAGTTCCTTGGGGGTGAGATCCTCCCTAACCTCCAAGTCAGTGTAAAGTCTGACTCATACATCGCTTCTACCACGACAAGTTTCCATAGCTCCACCCTAGGAGCACATCCACTGTTAGGAGAAATAGTTTTATGTTCTTCAACTCCTTAGGAGGGAAGATAGAGTTCCCTGGAAACGTTCATCGGCTCTGCTTAGCGAGCTTACTCCGCACCCACTCCGAGCTGAGCATCATCATCCGGGCCTTCCTCCATCACACATTTTCCTAATTACCCTTTATCCTCCCTTTCTATATAGGGGACAAATTGATTAGAAACCTCCCTTTATATCACACTCATAATTTCCCTACATCCCAGAGTAGGAGTTTTATTTTCCTATTTTAACCCATGCTTTATTTTTAGGCGTGTCCCTCCCACCATAAATCCTTATCCTGTATCATACAGTGCATCTCATACAGGTCTAAACGATATCTTTATGACCTTCAAACCAAGGGCAGTTTTACCATAAGGGTGTTTACTGATTCTCTTTACAATGCACTCATGGATTCGGTAATGCTTAAACAACTGCACCCCTGGAAGGCGATAGTTTGCCTGTAGCGATCGCTCGTAATAGATCATTACATAATAATCGCTCGTTATTGCATACATTTCTTTTCTCTTAATTTTATTTGGTAGCTATAATCCGGCAAATTACGGGCAAGAAATATTGGTAACTAGCTGACCCGGAGCACTTCGTACCGCCTAAAAGTCAACGAATCTAAACTTAATTTAGTATTTTATTATCATAATAATTGTACAGAAATGGCTTTGAAATGTGTTGGAAAACAATTTAAATTTTTTTGAGTGTTGCCTAGTAACTGACATTTGAAATGAATTTAATGAAATATTTTAAGATAAAGCCAGATAGAAAACCATAGTTTATGCCATTTAGTCACTTAAAAAAATAAGTGTTTAAAAAATTGTTATGTCGTCGGGAAGCTGTTTTGCTAAAAATCTTTTATAGGTTAATAGGGTTACGTTTTATAGGTTAATATTTTTCGGCTAAAATTAATTGGTTTGAGGGTGCCCCTGTACCCCCTGGTTATGCACTTGAGACCTACTATGCTACAAACCTTCCCAGGGATGTACTCAACTTTTTCCCAAAGTTTCATGGCGATCGGATCAATGGTTTAGTAATGCTTAAGGTATAAATACATACAACACATACATTCATTTATATATAATATATAATATATAATATATATATATATATATATATATATATATATATATATATATATATATATATATATATATATATATATATATATATATATATATGATGATGATGAATAGTTATCATCTGGAGTACATCCGTTCATTCTACAGTGCATAAATTTGCAGTTCCGACGTTTCGCTAGAACTCATGTACTCCAGAATTCGGATGTACTCCAAATAATAACTATTCATCATATTTTTCCATCCGTGAAGGAATACGTATCAGCATATATATATATATATATTTATATATATATATATATATATATATATATATATATATATATATATATATATATATATAAAACACTTGAGTTGAAATTAGAAAGGTATTTGTAAGTTAACAGGGCGGGAGTTCAGCTAAAAGCGAGATAGCCACAACGTCAGTATACCGATAATCACATCTCATTAAGATCGTTTTAACTTGACACTCGTTTTCTGAGAAATATGGCAACCCTGTCATGAAAACTCCCATGCCCAGAACACCAGGCGAGCCCTAATCCCTATATTAGTTCACAATCTCCCTATATATATTTGTATATCCTGTTCAAATTTTCAATAGATAATAAAATACTTTATTCATCCACTCAAGTTCAAATACATTTTTTAATCTTGTAGTCGATGAGAATTGATGTTAATACAGTTCTTTCAAATAAAGATTCAATAAATAATTTTAGTTAATTAATTTTAATAATAAATTTCGCTTTCTATTTTACCACGCAATTTTATGATTCAATCATACGTAGGCCTATACATATTTATAATAATTGTAATTATTTAATAAAATAGGAAAACAAAATTTTATTTTTGACCTCAGAAGGAACTGACTTTTTTAAATATTAGACTACTTGTTAATTTTGTTAATACAGTAGAACCCCTCAAATCCGAACCCCCGCGATATCCGAACATGATTTGATGAAAATAAAATTTTAAAAAAGTATCTAAAATTTAATGAAGTATGTACTGAAAGTTTGCTACTTACGTAAAACAGGACTGAGATGTGTAATATATTGGAATTAACACTGTAAAGACATGATGTAATACGAAAGCCTATATTGTAATACTGTATCACTTCATTAACATAGAATTTATTAACAGTAAAATAAAAATAAAAAAGACACACTTAACTATATTTTTCACTTAAAATCAGTAATCTCCATCTGGCGAAGACACGTAAATTTTCCGGAGGATGCGATGCTGCGCCATCGTCGCATTAGCATAACATCATTGGTGTATAACAATCTTATACAATTAATGTTATAAAGCGTGGCGCAGAAGAATCCTCTTTAGAAGCAAAACTGTTAGTGGGAAGGGCTTTAAAATTCAATCCCGTCTCGTCCGTATTATACACTTGTTGGGGTGAGTAGTTTTCAGACGAAATCAAATCTGTGAATTCGTTTAAATATTTTGTTGCAACAACATTATCAGCTGATAACTTCTCCCCGCTTACCATTAGTTGTCAAATTCTCTTCCATCTATCCAACCATCTATTGCTAGCAGTAAATTCCACCGTTCATAATTTGTTTAACTGTAATGCCCTTTCTTGTATTAATGGGCCACTAATAGGAACTCCTTTCTGCCTCTCTTGTGTAAAAGCATAAAAATACAGCATCGTCAATTTTTGCATTCACAGAAACAATCGGTGATGGCATTGTTCCAAAGACTTTTCACTCATAGCACTGAAACACTGTTCAATTTTTGAAACAGAAATATGAATGCTCTAATATTGTTCGTTAGTAAAAAAAACCACTTCTGTCAATGCAAAATACACAGCAAATCCGAAATCTGAACTTTTTCGGCAAATCCTAACTTTTCCAAATCCGAACAAGCTACAGCGCCAATTAGTTCGGATTTCAGGGGTCCCACTTTAGTTACATTTCAACAATTTTCAAGCGATTTTGAAAATAGTTTTAAAGTCTAATTCAGACAGCTTTACTTATAAAGGAATAGCTTATGAAGAGCGGAAGCCTAGGCTGAAAACTTTAGAGACGATTTATTAGTAGACATTTCTGACACTTCTGACGGATTATTTTAGTTTTTGAGACACAATTTTAAAACAGGTGTTTGTAACATTTTATTTCTTACATTTCTAGCTCAATTATTATTTATTCTTGGATTTTGTAGTACATTACGTTCGGTGAAACGTAATTAATCACTTTTACATTAGTTTATGACTATTCGAACTTTAAATTTTGTAAATTTGTGAAAACTTACTGAGACAGAAACTTACTGCCATCTGCTTGGTGTTGTTAGGTTAAGCGGTGATGGTTTTAAAGGTAGGTTTTCGATAGTATCAAGGAATATGTGTGATTTGTATTGGGTTTGTTTATTTAATATGTTTGTACTTTGTGTTTTTGTGTTTTCGTAAAATTGTTCTAGTGTGTTGAGATTTGGTTCTTTTTTGTTGATGTGTAAGATTTCTAGGTTATGGTAAATGTCTGTGTATTTGTGTCCTGTTTTTTTAGGTGATTGAAGAATGCTGAGTTGGTCTTCTGATTGTCTTCCTAAACTCTCTATTTGAAGTTGTAGCCTGTTTACGCAATGTAGAATTTGTTGCAGTTTGTACAGTTAGATTTGTATATAGGCTGGTGTTTGTAGTTTATCTTTATTGTTGGTGTCGTGTTCTACTTTTTTTGTTATTTTGTATCCTGTTTTTTTTACTTGATGTTCTGATTATGTTATTTGATTTTATTTGATGTTCTGTTTATGTATGGTATTGTGATATATTTGTTTTTCCTCCCTGTTATATTATTTATTGTATTTGAATAACCTATTTCTTTATAAAAATAAACATTAAAGAAAAGAAATTTTCGTATATTAAAAAGGTACGTTACCAGTAATACACCAAGATACACCATGCTATGGTACTTTACAAGTTAGTAAAGACAATATTTTTCCAAGTATTTCCATACCAGCGGTTAACAATTTGTAGAAACGACACATAATAATTATTATGGTTTCCCAATCCCCTAGTAAAATAGTTAGAATTTGAAAACTGATAAAAAGTTTTTGTTTTAATTTAACTGAAAAGAATATTTAAAAAACATTTTATCAACGCAAATAAATATAATTTTTCTCAACGCTAATATTAAATGGCTAATAGAAACCAATTATGGGTAAATAAATAAAATTGTAACAAGAAGAGAATTAAAAATTTAATTATACGCCTTAGTTTTGAGATTAAAGAAGATTGGTTGTTGAATTAGATTTTTTGCAACGATTACCTCCTGGGAAGTAGTTTTCTACGTCTAAAATTAATTACGGCTAGAGACAGTATAATATACGATTACCCATGCAAAGCACGTCCATACGAGCATTATAATTTACTATGAATTGTCCACAACATTTGCATTCTTTCTTAACCCTCCCGGTTCTGTTTTTTTACAACTTTAAGCTTCTATTAACATGCAAGTCTGTTGTTACGAAGAAAAAGATGAGCGTCCGACAAAAAAGTACGGCTTTGTTTTTTGTAGTGAATAATTAAAGGATCCGCCGCAGGGCAGTCGCATGCAAAGTTACGTGGCGCAGAGGCCAGCAGGTGGGACAGGTTAGGTTCAACAGTCAATAAGGAAGTGGCATGACAAAAACTCACTTAATGTGATGAAATAAAAGGCTCGCTGGAAAACATCTACAGACAGACAAAAAAGCAAGTTATTCCTGTGGGAAGATTGGGCCCTGTTGTGCAATTAACAGGCATAATGGGTGTGGATGATCCGCCTAACACGACACCTTGTTTGGTTATCTCCTACTTGCCAGGTATTTTGATGTAACAATAATGCGCTAAAAAAATACTTTCGGACGGGGGTCTTGACTTTGATATTCCGCGGAAAATGGGCGCTAATTCATATCCCTAAAATATTTTAAAAATTAAATGTCAATTGTAATTCCATTGTAATAGCCTACTTAAAACAAGTGATATCAACAAACAATTTTTCAAGTCAATTCCTACTTTGGTTAACAGAGAAAAATTCTACTTAAATTACTTTTTATTAAATAATTACACACAATAAAAATAAATAAAATAACCTATGCGTTAAAACAGCTGTTCTACCACATAACCTATAACGTAAAGTCAGCTGTTTTATGAAATCATATGTTATCACTTATTTTAAGCCAAATGGGACGAAATAACTATATTGTCTCGTTCGTGAAACGTTTTTCCCATATAAAACTAAATTTAGTTAATTAAAATTAATAAATGAGTCAATATTTAAAAAACTGTATTAACATGAAGTGTCATCCACTAAAAGTTAAAAAAAAAAAAATGTATTTAATATTGAGTGTATGAGTAAAAAGTGTTGTATTAACGATTGAAAATATGTACAAGATATGTATAAGGAGAGTGTGAACTAATAGAAGGAACTGAATTATAGACAAGTTATCAAAAATAAGCGATTTAAAAAAAAAATTAAATACAATCCAAATTTAAAGGCTACTTAACGAGTATTAAATTCAAGCCCATGTGTAGCGGTGTTACTTG
Organism: Prosapia bicincta; assembly: GCA_036971475.1. Lineage (NCBI taxonomy): Eukaryota > Metazoa > Arthropoda > Insecta > Hemiptera > Cercopidae > Prosapia > Prosapia bicincta. The sequence continues at coordinate 285,565,091 of JBAIZL010000005.1, read as the reverse complement.
GGAAATCAAGATAAAGGTAATAAAAAACAAAGAGACATTAAAAGCAAACTATAAATTTTCATCATTCTAAGCTACGACCCTATCTGATCTTCGAGATTGGCTAGAAGTTAGTTAAGAACTTAATTTCTCTTACGGAGATTTACTCATGGGTACAAGCCAAAGTTAGCTAAGCTAAAGTTTCTTCAAAGGCTTTACTCGAAACACGCGGTCAACGCCTTTATATCTACAAGCATTATATTATTAACAGCCACCGCCATATAGCTGCAGCGTGTTGCAAGTCGCCCCTCGTAACTTTGACTGTGCTGATATGGTTGTGCCTTCTATCGTTGCCACTTAATGTTGTCGGTTGTTGGGATGTCCTTACAGCAGGCACTGGGCAGAGCGGCTTCGTACAGTACACCATAAGAAACCTACACGCCCTCACGTCATGGCACACGCAGATAGAAATAACGAGGGTTAGGGTACAAATGTTTTGTGGAACATTTCTGTATATTAAAATACAAATGACGTCGGATACCAGGCTGTGTGCTCATTTATAACGTACGACTTTATCTGTAATGTGGGTTTTTTAGTTGTTTTCGTCCCTAAATTTCACATCCACCTATAGACCCATACCCTCCCATAGACACACACCCACCAACCCACACACAAACATCCACCAACCCTCACACAAACATCCACCACACCTACCATTCATCCAACATACGAGTATATCCATCCACTCATATCCATTCATCTACCCACACCTACCCAACCAGTCACACACACACACACACACACACACACACACACACTCACACACACACACATACACACACACACACATGCGCGCGCGCGCGTATATAAAACACTTCACTTGAGTTGAAATTAGAAAGGTATTTGTAGGTTAGCAGGGTGGGAGTTCGGCTGAAAGCGACTAAGCCACAACTTCAGTATACCGATGTTCACATCTCCATAGAGTTTTAACTCGAGACTCGTTTTCTGAGAAATATGGCAACCCTGTCATAAAAACTCCCACACCCAGAAAACCATGCAATCCCGCAAAGCCTTTACTAGTGAAATATCACACACACACACACACACACACACACACACACACACACACACACACACACACACACACACACACACACACACACACACACACACACACACACACACACACACACACACACACACACACACACACACACACACACACACACACACACACACACACACACACACACACACACACACACACACACACACACACACACACACACACACACACACACACACACACACACACACACACACACACACACACACACACACACACACACACACACACACACACACACACACACACACACACACACACACACACACACACACACACACACACACACACACACACACACACACACACACACACACACACACACACACACACACACACACACACACACACACACACACACACACACACACACACACACACACACACACACACACACACACACACACACACACACACACACACACACACACACACACACACACACACACACACACACACACACACACACACACACACACACACACACACACACACACACACACACACACACACACACACACACACACACACACACACACACACACACACACACACACACACACACACACACACACACACACACACACACACACACACACACACACACACACACACACACACACACACACACACACACACACACACACACACACACACACACACACACACACACACACACACACACACACACACACACACACACACACACACACACACACACACACACACACACACACACACACACACACACACACACACACACACACACACACACACACACACACACACACACACACACACACACACACACACACACACACACACACACACACACACACACACACACACACACACACACACACACACACACACACACACACACACACACACACACACACACACACACACACACACACACACACACACACACACACACACACACACACACACACACACACACACACACACACACACACACACACACACACACACACACACACACACACACACACACACACACACACACACACACACACACACACACACACACACACACACACACACACACACACACACACACACACACACACACACACACACACACACACACACACACACACACACACACACACACACACACACACACACACACACACACACACACACACACACACACACACACACACACACACACACACACACACACACACACACACACACACACACACACACACACACACACACACACACACACACACACACACACACACACACACACACACACACACACACACACACACACACACACACACACACACACACACACACACACACACACACACACACACACACACACACACACACACACACACACACACACACACACACACACACACACACACACACACACACACACACACACACACACACACACACACACACACACACACACACACACACACACACACACACACACACACACACACACACACACACACACACACACACACACACACACACACACACACACACACACACACACACACACACACACACACACACACACACACACACACACACACACACACACACACACACACACACACACACACACACACACACACACACACACACACACACACACACACACACACACACACACACACACACACACACACACACACACACACACACACACACACACACACACACACACACACACACACACACACACACACACACACACACACACACACACACACACACACACACACACACACACACACACACACACACACACACACACACACACACACACACACACACACACACACACACACACACACACACACACACACACACACACACACACACACACATACACACGTACACACACACACACACACACACACACAAATATATTACAAATATTTGTACTTAACGAAATGAGCAAAGTGTTTACAAACATTTACTAGAACGTACAATGCTAACTAAACGGGTAAGACGTAAATGACATAAACACTGAAGGTCTCGCGATAGTCGGAGTGTCTAAGCAAGGCGGCCGCTGTTCGCGAATATAGGTTAACGAGAGAAACAGTCCCGATTCCGAGACGAAAACAATGGCATAAATCTATCGCTACGAGTGGCAGCCCGTATGTGAGGATGACACATTTTATGAACGTCTTTACGGTCTCGAGTACTCGGCGATGCTCTTCGATGAAATTCGGTGACTTCCTTTAATTACTTTAAAGCCAGAATGATAATTTCTTACTAAGTTTTTAGTCATGTAGGGTATATAAATATCAATATTTCACGAGTTAAATTTGCATCATTCGTTTCAAAACGATTAAAAAACCTGTAGTTTTATTAGTCTTTTCCATACAATCACAGCCAATATTATCTTTTCCCTCATGAAATATGGCACATAAAGGCCTCCTTCTTAGAACAAATTGCATTTCTTACAAATCTGGAACGATTTCCACACTGGTGTTTCTAAATTCAAAATTTGTACAGACGTGGTGATAAAGGTTTTCACTTCCTTCGGCGCCTCCCCGATTGCTACAACTTATCTATTTTGTATGTAGTCAACACGAGTCGCTGGAACGACAGTAGTGTACTAAGAATAGGTATATGTGAATACAGGCAGAACTAAGGGGGATAATAACTATGGGTGCAGGATATACGGAAGATAATCATGGCTACCTGGACGGGACCTACTCTCCATAGAGGTCCCTTCTCGTTCCCTTCTAAGGACAACTATAGGGAAAGTATAACGATGCCGAAGTAGGCTTACTTCAGGGGAGAATTGTGGGAACACGTGGGCTGAGTCGTCCACCAGGGAGAACATTTACTCGATCTTGTCACTAGAGCACTCGTGGGCGCAGTACTCAGAGCAATTACTAGATCTTGTCACTGGAGCACTCGTGGGTACAGTACTCAGAGCATTTACTCGATCTTGTCACTAGAGCACTCGTGGGCGCAGTACTCAGAGCATTTACACGATCTTGTCACTGGAGCACTCGTGGGTGCAGTACTCAGAGCATTTACACGATCTTGTGACTGGAGCACTCGTGGGTGCAGTACTCAAAGCATTTACACGATCGTGTCACTGGAGCACTCGTGGGTGCAGTACTCAGAGCAATTACACGATCGTGTCACTGGAGCACTCGTGGGTGCAGTACTCAGAGCAATTACACGATCTTGTCACTGGAGCACTCGTGGGTGCAGTACTCAGAGCAATTACACGATCGTGTCACTGGAGCACTCGTGGGTGCAGTACTCAGAGCAATTACACGATCGTGTCACTGGAGCACTCGTGGGTGCAGTACTCAGAGCAATTACACGATCTTGTCACTGGAGCACTCGTGGGTGCAGTACTCAGAGCATTTACACGATCGTGTCACTGGAGCACTCGTGGGTGCAGTACTCAGAGCATTTACACGATCGTGTCACTGGAGCACTCGTGGGTGCAGTACTCAGAGCATTTACACGATCTTGTCACTGGAGCACTCGTGGGTGCAGTACTCAGAGCAATTACACGATCGTGTCACTGGAGCACTCGTGGGTGCAGTACTCAGAGCATTTACACGATCTTGTCACTGGAGCACTCGTGGGTGCAGTACTCAGAGCAATTACACGATCTTGTCACTGGAGCACTCGTGGGTGCAGTACTCAGAGCAATTACACGATCGTGTCACTGGAGCACTCGTGGGTGCAGTACTCAGAGCAATTACACGATCGTGTCACTGGAGCACTCGTGGGTGCAGTACTCAGAGCAATTACACGATCTTGTCACTGGAGCACTCGTGGGTGCAGTACTCAGAGCATTTACACGATCTTGTGACTGGAGCACTCGTGGGTGCAGTACTCAGAGCAATTACACGATCTTGTCACTGGAGCACTCGTGGATGCAGTACTCAGAGCAATTACACGATCGTGTCACTGGAGCACTCGTGGATGCAGTACTCAGAGCAATTACACGATCTTGTCACTGGAGCACTCGTGGGTGCAGTACTCAGAGCAATTACACGATCTTGTCACTGGAGCACTCGTGGGTGCAGTACTCAGAGCAATTACACGATCTTGTCACTGGAGCACTCGTGGGTGCAGTACTCAGAGCAATTACACGATCTTGTCACTGGAGCACTCGTGGGTGCAGTACTCAGAGCAATTACACGATCTTGTCACTGGAGCACTCGTGGGTGCAGTACTCAGAGCAATTACACGATCTTGTCACTGGAGCACTCGTGGGTGCAGTACTCAGAGCAATTACACGATCTTGTCACTGGAGCACTCGTGGGTGCAGTACTCAGAGCAATTACACGATCTTGTCACTGGAGCACTCGTGGGTGCAGTACTCAGAGCAATTACACGATCTTGTCACTGGAGCACTCGTGGGTGCAGTACTCAGAGCAATTACACGATCTTGTCACTGGAGCACTCGTGGGTGCAGTACTCAGAGCAATTACACGATCTTGTCACTGGAGCACTCGTGGGTGCAGTACTCAGAGCAATTACACGATCTTGTCACTGGAGCACTCGTGGGTGCAGTACTCAGAGCAATTACACGATCTTGTCACTGGAGCACTCGTGGGTGCAGTACTCAGAGCAATTACACGATCTTGTCACTGGAGCACTCGTGGGTGCAGTACTCAGAGCAATTACACGATCGTGTCACTGGAGCACTCGTGGGTGCAGTACTCAGAGCAATTACACGATCGTGTCACTGGAGCACTCGTGGGTGCAGTACTCAGAGCAATTACACGATCTTGTCACTGGAGCACTCGTGGGTGCAGTACTCAGAGCATTTACACGATCTTGTGACTGGAGCACTCGTGGGTGCAGTACTCAGAGCAATTACACGATCTTGTCACTGGAGCACTCGTGGGTTCAGTACTCAGAGCAATTACACGATCGTGTCACTGGAGCACTCGTGGATGCAGTACTCAGAGCAATTACACGATCTTGTCACTGGAGCACTCGTGGGTGCAGTACTCAGAGCAATTACACGATCTTGTCACTGGAGCACTCGTGGGTGCAGTACTCAGAGCATTTACACGATCTTGTCACTGGAGCACTCGTGGGTGCAGTACTCAGAGCAATTACTAACATCTGTAACGGTTTACAGTGTATGTTTTATCTGTGAGAAATTAGTATGCTTTTAAATAGTAATAATAATAAGTTCAACAAATTTCTAAATAGTATGAAAATATTCCTTCAAAAAATTTAGAAAAATGAAATAATTATAAATGATCTATATTTCTAGCAAGAATGCAAGTAAATGAGGCGTGGATCGAACAAAATCTCTGTGATCCTGAATTACAGTTTCCAAGTTGAAAATATAGTTACTTAAGTATTATATAGAGGCCACAAATATAGGTACTTACGTATTATACGGAGGCCACAAATATAGGTACTTACGTATTATACGGAGGCCACAATATAGGTACTTACGTATTATACGGAGGCCACAAATATAGGTACTTACGTATTATACGGAGGCCACAAATATAGTCTACCTACGTATTATACGGAGGCCACAAATATAGGTACTTACGTATTATACGGAGGCCACAAATATAGGTACTTACGTATTATACGGAGGCCACAAATATAGGTACTTACGTATTATACGGAGGCCACAAATATAGGTACTTACGTATTATACGGAGGCCACAAATATAGGTAATTACGTATTATACGGAGGCCACAAATATAGGTACTTACGTATTATACGAAGGCCATAAATATAGGTACTTACGTATTATACGGAGGCCACAAATATAGGTACTTACGTATTATATGGAGGCCACAAATATAGGTACTTACGTATTATACGGAGGCCACAAATATAGGTACTTACGTATTATACGGTGGCCACAAATATAGGTACTTACGTATTATACGGAGGCCACAAATATAGGTACTTACGTATTATACGGAGGCCACAAATATAGTTACTTACGTATTATACGGAGGCCACAAATATAGGGTATATAGTAATGTTGTATAAAATTACAACCAAATATATCCTAACTGGACACATCATAGGCAAATAAATTAACTTGAATCAACACGCAAATTAACAGTGGAAAACGCTAATAATAATAAAAAGCTAATAATAGTTTAGGTTAATTTATTTATTCACAATTTAGTTGGGACTACGTTTTTGGGCGCTAAGTAGCAACAGCGCACTGCACTACGTCTAGACATGAATATACCTTGTAAGTCTTCACAAACAAAAACAGAATGTATGAACACTTGGCTAATTTGTCGACTTTTTCCATACATATAGACAGGCGTGAGTGAAGGCTGCAATTAGGTCAGTTCGGGAGGGGTGATAATGACCAGAACTCCCCAGACAGCTGCAGCGCCAGGTGGGAAAGGGTTGCTGGCAGGGTGACATGCTTCACTCTGGGGAATGTCAGTTTCTCCTGGTAGTGTTGTGCTATTGCGAGGCTACCACTGCGTTGGCCCACGCCTCTCTCTCTCTCTCTCTCTCTCTCTCTCTCTCTCTCTCTCTCTATATATATATATATATATATATATATATATATATATATATATATATATATATATTAGGCTAAAAGTCAACTTAGTATCACCTAAAAGTCAACGAATGGCGTGTTAACATTAGCTAAACTTAATTTAGTATCTTATTAACATAATAATATCTGAACTTATAGTAGTGGATCGAGAAAAGTGTGACAATAAAAGTTCTTGATTGAATGTTATTTATCGAAGTGCGGATATACAATATTTGTTGTATATTGTTTGAAATGTGTTGGAAAACAATTTTAGATTGTTGAGTGTTTCCTAGCAACCAAAATTGCGAATGAATTCAATGACATTCCTTAAGAAAAGATAACATAGAAAGTAATATTTTATGCTATTTTGCCACTTAGGAATTACACGTTGAAAAAAACTGTTATATCGCCAGAAACCTTCCCAGGCGTTTGGATCAGTGGTTTAGTAATGCATAAGGCTCATACATACATACATACAAACATTATATATATATATATATATATATATATATATATATATATATATATATATATATATATATGTGTGTGTGTGTGTGTGTGTGAGTGTGTGTCTATCTACATACGTTTCAAACACACATTGAATATTTATAAAATTATTAGCTCGAAGTTTACAATAAATTTAACATATCGATATATTCAAGAGATTCGTACACTCATCAGCTAACTCAAGGAGTGCTTTACACACAAAACTTGAGTGTTATTTTACCTGTTTACGTGGTACGAAGCTGTTGAAAATTTTAACATATTTAATTCTTGCTATTAATTTTATATATTATTTTGTACATGAAACGTATCTGGAATGATAAATAAATAGGTTTATTTAAAATGAAAATATTATGTAAAAAAAAAAAAAATATATATATATATATATATATATATATATATATATATATATATAATACGTTTTCTTGTTTAATAATTTAAAACAACATAGGTTATTCAAATACAAGAATATTTATTAATTTATATTCAAAGCTTTTCGTTGGTAAACAGTACCAACATCATCAGGAATGAAAATTACAATAATAACCTATGTTGTTTTAATATATATATATATATATATATATATATATATATATATATATATATATATATATATATATATAATATTTGTGTAGTTCTATTACACAACGCCATCTTAATTTTGTCTTAGTCTCTCGTGGAACATAAATCTATCTGATGTTCTATTGTTCCTTTCCTATCTCTCGCTTTCTTTTTTCAATAATCATGTTGGATGTCGTTATTCTATATATGTTCTTCTTTTTCCAACTTTTGAATCGTTACATCAATTACAAAGCTTTCCATCAAACTGTGTACAGTTTTTGCAACTGGCCGGCTGTACCTGTTCTCATTAACCCACCCCCCTTGAAAACGTAAGCGGGCGGCCAAAATACAGAATTTACTCGACTACAAACACAACTAGTGGGTTTTTGAACTACAATTTCTGCATTTGTTATGAATGGGTAATGAAACTGAAGTACAAGATAAGAGTCAATTAGCCCTGTAGCGAAGCCTGATCTTAATAAATGCATACATCTTGATGACGTATTCCCGTGGCAAGATGTATCCCTTCAGCAATGTTGTAGGTTTGTTGTTACAGCAAGGTTTGTTGTTTCGAAACAAACGGTTGGGCGAGAGAGACAATAATGTATTTTACGAACTTTTTCTCTAATGAAAAAATATTAGCCTAATTGTAATTAATTATAAATTTCTATTAACTTAGAAAAACCTTAGCTCACAATAATTAATAATAATAGAAATAATGAGAAATTATTCTCCAACAATAATTATTTCAGACGAGTATCGATTACAACGTCACCATCCTCGGTAAATGAAATTAAACTACAACTTACAAAACTCATTTTGATTAAAGGTTTAATAAGTTAATGCCATGCCGAATTTAATCTAAAACTTACTGAGATGTATCGATTTCTCCATCTGTGAGACACTCTGTGCGTGACTTGACGAGGATCCTGTTAGTGTCAGTGAGGTGGTCATAGTTAAAAGGCGATTTCTTGTGAAGTAACATTCCAATGCGCTTAAACTGGTGCTTTTAAATCTCGTGGAATTTAAGAAGCACCAAAATCATTTTATTGCTTTTATGCAGTTAGGTAGGCCCGGCTTATTTAGAGTTAGAAATAACATGTATATTGTACTTCCAACCGAACATCAAAGAGATCCGAGTTGACTTAAAATCCAACAGTAGCGCTAGTGTCTAGACCGAAATGCGTAGAAATGAACTGAGAGTATCAAATATGACAGTATAAAATCATTTTATTATTTAATATACAGTATAAGCAAGAATAATAAAATCAATTCATTTTTCAAAAACCGTAAATACTTGACTGAGATTTATTATTTAATATACAGTACAAGCAAGAATAATAAAATCAATTCATTTTTCAAAAACCGTAATTACTTGACTGAGATTTATTATTTAATATACAGTACAAGCAAGAATAATAAAATCAATTCATTTTTCAAAAACCGTAAGTACTTGACAGAGATTGAATTAATTTTTATCGTTTCTACAAGTTATGCAAAAAATAGTAAATAATTAAAATACTATTCTAAAAATCTGAAACCATAAATAACAACTAAGACTTACGTTAATTATCACCATAGAAACATAACCTCACTTTAGAAACACACTCTTTTATCAAATTATTATTCAGGAAATACCGCCCCATTTTATACTACTAACAGGTGTTATAATAAAATGTAGGAGCCAAATAACAGCGTAGTGGTTAGTATTTAGTTCATAAAGAAGCATTTCGTTTGTAAACAGCAACTAAACTAACGGAAACTAAACGATTGCTAAAGTGAAGCAGTTAGGTCCTCTCTTAGTGTCTTGGCAACTTACATCGGTTAATGGCGATACACGATATGGAAATTTTTACTTTTCTGTGTCTTGTAGGCCTACATTGTTACCGTAAATTTGCTTACATAAGTATAATGCAAATAGTAAGAAAGTATAGGTTTAGATAAGGCATGGTTATTAACAAAATTGTAATAATATGTTGTAGGGGCTGCTGCATCGGACATTAGCTAATAAACTTATTAAGATTGTATAGTAGATATAGAATATTTAGATTTTGTATAAAATTCTGCTGTGTTTAGAAATAACCATTCAGTTTGAGTATGTTCGTATGATATAAAAATCTACATAATAAAATTATCAAAATGATTTTAAAAAACGGGATGTGATACAAATAAAGAAATTAGTACTGTATTTTTTTTACGTGTAGTTACTTCAAACATGCTAGGAGCGCTGCACCTATTCCTCGGATAGTGCTACTACCTTGTGGCAACCTCTGTTACTAAATGAAGTTTAATATTCAAACAATAAATAAGTAAGTTTAACATTATTTTCAATGCGTATCAGAAAATAAATGTATTATACAAACATATTTTTAGTTGTATTAGAAAACTTTTAAAATGTGAACGTTGCTTATAACAAGAATTAAAAAAAATATTGAATAATCCGTAATTGAAAATGAAGCTTTTGATTTTACTAGTAACCGAAAAGTTATTCGTTATTTTATATAAATTTTCCTAATTTTTAACGCTTAGAAAGGCTATAAATTGTAAAATTAACACGTAAAATTTATCATACATAAAGAGTTGAAACAGAATAATGTTTTCGTAATGGTTGAATACATAAACTATTAAACATAATGTTCGGAAATAAACATAAACGTTAGGTTAAATAATATAACCTATACGTTAAAACAGCTGTTCTACCACATTAACCTACAACATAAAATTAGCTGTTTAGTGAAATCATATGTTATCACTTCTTATAGCCCAAATAGGACGAAATAACTCTATTGCATACCTTGCCTCCTTGATGAAAACTGTTTGTCCGTTATTAATATAAAATTAATTAAATTTAATTAGCGAATTAATATTTGAAACAAACTGTATTGCCCCATCAAGTGTCATCCATTAAACGTTTGAGGCAATGTATTTGAAATGGAGTGGATGGATAATAAATCGATTTATTAACGACTGAAAATTTGAACAAGATATATATAAGTAGAATGTGATATAATAGAAATTGAAAAAAAAGATAAGTAAGGGTAGACAGAATGAAGTAGGACTAAGGCATGGGTATAATGACCCCATGATTCTGGGGTTACAACCATTCTCCTACTAGGGATTGTCTGAAGTAAAAGGTGTATGAGGACGTAATGGCTGAAAGCGTGTAATAGACGGGAGAGCGTAAAATCATTCTAAAGATATAGATTAAAATTTAATATGAATTACTTTTCATTAAAGGTTTTCTTTACAAAGCCATGGTGTCGCCAGGACGATGCATTGGGGGAGGGGGGATTGAAACTCGGTAGTGTTGCTGTCAAACTTGGCGCAAAGCCGTGGTTCGTAGCGTCGTTTTACAACTCATACTGAATATTAGGTTTTTTTAGTATTGGTGGAGCAGAATAAATCTGTTTTATACGTAAATATTTTTCTGCTAAATAATTGGTTTGAGGTGGCCACGTGCCCCCTCCTCGGTTACGTCACTGATTAAAACCAACCTACACACAAACGCCCACCCTGCGTTTACAGGTACTGTTCTACCCCCTCTGTCTCAAAACTCTGTACCACCAAATCCCTCTTCTCTTGACTGAGCGAACTCTACAGACTCAAGCACACTGACAGCCCTAATATATTTAAATTTTATTTATTATAATTATGCCAAATTACACAGTACGCAGGTACAAAGAGTCAATGCCCACATTTAGCTGAAAGGTTACAACCCTCACACACAATGTGGTACATTAATAAACCCACTGACGTCACTCATTAGGGACTAAGTCACACCATAGGTTAGGTTTCTTGGGCCAAACATCGCTGAAGAGGCTCAGCACGAGATGGCTACGTCATAGGGCAAAACGTCATACCCGCTTATCACTGAATCTCTACACGTTTGTATAATCTGGAACAATGTTACTACAACACACTGTAGTCATCGTTAAAATGGAATAACAAACTTTTAATTAGATTTCTCTTATACTTGGTTGAGTAACTAACTCTATTCCATTTACCTAGCCCGTTACAAGTCTTTGGATTTGAGGCTACGTTGTATCTAACGATTTTCTTTATATATTTAAGCACAGTGTTCTGTCTTTCCTAACGTTACAATATCCTCCTCTATTGACCCGTTTCGGAGTGACCCTATTTTCAAAACTTAAATCGTACTTTTCGTAGAGGTACGATTTAAAAAAAAGGAAGTACGGTTTAAGTTTTGAAAATGGAGTCATTCCGAAACGTGTCAACAGAGGAGAATATTGTTACGTTAGGAAAGGCAGAAAAGTGCATTCAAATATATAGAAATACTCCTAACAGAAATGAAGATTAGTATTTTAAGAAGTTTCTGTAAGTTTGGTGATTTGCTTGGTCGTAAACTGTCCAGTCTGTTACGAGAAGGAGGGGGTTTGGTGGCTCTCGAGGGTATGGAGCATCTGTCACGTGACAACGGCTGCGAGAAGGATTAAGGAGGGATTTAGAGGAAGGGTGCTTTTATTTGGGTGGAACGGTTAAGGATGGTTAAATCTAATGGGAACATGGGCAAAAGGTAGTCCTGGAACCCCCATAACATCCGTATTTACGCCCTATTCTTTCTTTCTTGCACCTTCCCTCAGAATAAGTTGTAGCATAAGTCCAATGGTACCTAGTTAGGGAAATTTGTAGCTCTAACTCAATTGTTTAAATTGTTTAGATTAAGTGTACTTGGTATAGGCTGTGAGTTCCATTGCAGATATCACAAATCAGTCGGTCTTGTCCCCATTCAACTAAATTAACCTTATACGTCCTACCAAATTATAATCTCTCCAACTAGGAGTTATTCCTCCTGAATCTTCGCCAAGTAACAAAAGCCCTGATCCGTATAATCCTACCCGTAGCCATTGTCACGTGATAGATGCTCCCCAGCCTAGGGACCAACAAGACCCTCATTCTCTTGACTAACTGATTCACCAGGGACCACCAAGCCCCTCATTCTCTTGACTAACTGATTCACCAGGGACCACCAAGCCCCTCATTCTCTTGACTAACTGATTCACTAGGGACCACCAAGCCCCTCATTTTCCTGACTAACTGATTCACTAGGGACCACCAAGCCCCTCATTCTCTTGACTAACTGATTCACTAGGGACCACCAAGCCCCTCATTCTCTTGACTAACTGATTCACTAGGGACCACCAAGCCCCTCATTCTCTTGACTAACTGATTCACTAGGGACCACCAAGCCCCTCATTCTCTTGACTAACTGATTCACCAGGGACCACCAAGCCCCTCATTCTCTTGACTAACTGATTGACTAGGGACCACCAAGCCCCTCATTCTCTTGACTAACTGATTCACTAGGGACCAACAAGCCCCTCATTCTCTTGACTAACTGATTCACTACCTTAGATATCTAATAATGAGTAGGCCTACGCATTATTACACGAGATTTCCCATTTCGCCGCTTATTTTCTGAACGAAACTAAAATCTCCCCCAACTATCACTCTTTCACATTTGATTAAATAATTAAATTACCTCATTAGCGAACAACAAAATATTTTGTAAATTGCAAACATATTCGTGCTGTAGAAAAAAATGCACGAAGCCTCGAGGGGAACGAATCTGCTACCGCTCCCAGCGGCGACGCGGTGAACTTTACAGGTAATATATCTTGTTAGCTTCTTGTACACACTTCCCCAACATAAATCTAATCCGCCTGCACACTTAACTTAGAAGCAAGGTGTAACATAAATCCTTCCCGGCTAGAAACTTTTTACCTAAGAAAATGTTTTTTAAATTATGTAAAGAGCACTAATATACGTTCCCAAGTACACATTTAGACAGATATGAGTTAAATGCAATTAAAAATAATTCACCCTCAATTATGTTTCTCTTAATTATGAGAATGGGTAATTTTAGTGAGAATGCTATCTAGGAGAGAATGCTGTCTTAAGAAGAATACTGACAGAGAGAAGGTTATCTAAGAGATAATGCTGACTGAGAGAGAATGCTATCTAGAAGAGAATGTTATCTAGGAGAGAATGCTATCTAGGAGAGAATGCTGTCTTAGAGAGAATGCTGTGTTAGAGAGAATGGTATCTAGGGGAAAAGGCTGTCTTAGGGAGAATACTATCTAGGAGAGAATGCGGACTTTGAGAGAGTGCTATCTAGGAGATAATACTAACAAAGAGGTTGTTATCTAGTAGATAATGCTATCTTAGAGAGAATGCTGTGTTAGAGAGAATACTATCTAGGAAAGAATACTATCTAGGAGAGAATGTTGACCTAGAGAGAATGCTATCTAGGAGAGAATGCTGTCTTAGGGAGAATACTGACAGAGATAATGTTGGTTATCTATGAAAGAATGCTGTATTAGAGATAATTCTATCTAGAGAGAATGTTGACCTAGAGAGAATGCCATCTTAGAGAGAATGATGTCTTAGAGAGTATGATGTGTTAGAAAGAATACTATCTAGGAGAGAATATTACCTACGAGAGAATGTTGGCCCAGAGAGAATGCTATCTATGAGAGAATGCTTTGTTAGAGCTCTCCCTAATGCTGTGTTAAAGTGAATACTATCTAGGAGAGAATGTTGACCTAGAGAGAATACTATTAGGAGAGAATGCTATCTTAGGGAGAATATTGACAGAAAGAATGTTATCTATGAGAGAATGTTGTGTTAAAGAGAATACTATCTAGGAGAGAATACTATCCAGGACAGAATATTGACCTAGAGAGAATCCTATCCAGGAGAGAATGCTGTCGTAGAGAAAATGTTGTATTGGAGAGAATGTTGTGTTAGAGCGAATACTATCTAGGAGAGAATGTCGACTTAGAGAGAATGCTATGTAGGAGAGAATATTATCTTAGAGAGAATGCTGTGTTTGAGAGAACACTATCTAGGCGAGAATACTATCTAGGAGAGAATACTATCTAAGAGAGAATGTTGACCTAGAGAAAATGCTATCTAGGATAGAATGATGTCTTAGAGAGAATGCTGTGTTAGAGAGAATGCTGTGTTAGAGAGAATACTATCTAGGAGCGAATGCTGTCTTAGGGAGAATACTGACAAAGAGTATGTTATCTAGGTGAATTCTATCTTAGAGAGAATGTTGTGTTAGAGAGAATACTATCTAGGATAGAATACTATGAGAGAATGCAGTCTCAGCGAGAATACTGACAGAGATAATGTTATCTAGGAGAGAATACTGACTTAAGAAGAATACTATCTAGGGGGGGATTTCTGATTTTAAGAGAATGCTATGTTAGGAGAGAATGCTAGCTTAGAGAGAATATTATCTTGGACTGAATGCGGTCTTAGGGAGAATACTGACAGAGAGAATGCTATCTAGGAGAGAATACTATCTAGGAGAGAATGCTGACTTTGAGAGAATGCTATTTAGAGGGGAATGCTGACTTAGAGATAATGTTATCTAGGAGAGAATGCTATCTTTGGGAGAATGCTATCTATTAGAGAATGCTGACATGGAGAGAATGTTATCTAGGAGAGAATACTGATTTAGAGAGAATGTTATCTAGGTTATAATGCTGTCTTTAGGATAATGCTATCTAAGAGTTCTGATATAGAGAATGCTATTTAGGAGAGAATGATATCTTACAGATAATACCATCTAGGAGAGAATGCTGTCTTAGAGAGAACATTATCTAGGCGAGAATGCTGTCTTAGGGAGAATGCTATCTAGATGAGAATGCTGTCTTATAGAAAATGATATCTGGGAAAGAATTCTGTCTTTTAGAGAATGCTATGTAGGAGAGAATGCTGTCCTTTAGAGAATGCTGACTAGGAGATAATGCTGTATTTTAGAGAATGATATTTAGGAGAAAGTGATGTTTATAGAGATTGCTATCTAGGAAAGAATGCTGATTTATAGAAAATGCTATTTAGGAGAGAATGATATCTTTTGTAAAATGATATCTAGGAGAAAATGCCGTTTATAGAGAATGCTGTCTTATAGAAAATGCTGTCTAGGAAAGAATGCTTTCCTAGGGAGAATACTATCTAGGAGAGAATGCTGCTTTACAGAGAATACTATCTAGGAGAGAATGCTCTCTTAGGAAGAATGATATCTAGGTGATAATGCTGTCTTAAGGAGAATGCTAACTAGGTGAGTATGCTATCTTAGGGAGATAATTGTGTTAGAGAGAAAGTTGTCTTAGAGAAATTGCTACCTTAGAGAGAATGCTGTTTAGAGTGTATGCTGCCTTAAAGAGAATGCTGTCTTACAGAGAAAGCTATTTAGGAGAGAATGCTGACTTATAGAGAATGGTATCCAGGAGAGAATGATGTCTTAGGGAGAATTCTATCTAGGTGAGAATACTATCTTAGAGAGAATACTGTCATACAAGTAGAGAGAAAGTTGTCTTAGAGAAAATGCTGCCTTAGAGAGAATGCTGCTTTAGAGACAATGCTGTCTTAGAGAGAATGCTGTCTTAGGGAGAATGCTATCTTGGAGATAATGCTGTCTTATAGAGAATGATATCTGTGAGAGAAAGCTGTGTTATAGAAATTGTTATGTAGGAAAAAATGCTGTTTTATAGAGAATGCTTTCTAGGAAAGAGTGCTGTCTTATCGAGAATGTTAACTAGGAGACAATGCTGTCTTATAGAGAATGCTATCTAGGAGAGAATGCTGTCTTATAGAGAATGATTTTTTTGGAGAGAACTTTATCTAGGCGAGAATGCTGTATTATAGAGAATGCTATCTGGGAGATAATGCTGTCTTATAGAAAATGCTATCTAGGAGAGAATGCTTTTTTTGGAGAGAACTTTATCTAGGAAAGAATGCTGTCTTAGAGATAACGCTATCTAGGAGAGAATGCTGTCTTATAGAAAATGCTATCTGGGAGATAATGCTGTCTTATAGAAAATGCTATCTAGGAGAGAATGCTTTTTTTGGAGAGAACTTTATCTAGGAAAGAATGCTGTCTTAGAGATAACGCTATCTAGGAGAGAATGCTGTCTTATAGAAAATGCTATCTGGGAGATAATGCTGTCTTATAGAAAATGCTATCTAGGAGAGAATGCTTTTTTTGGAGAGAACTTTATCTAGGAAAGAATGCTGTCTTAGAGATAATGCTATCTAGGAGAGAATGCTGTCTTATAGAGAATACTATCTAGGAGAGAATGATATCTTACAGATAATACCATCTAGGAGAGAATGCTGTCTTAGAGAGAACATTATCTAGGCGAGAATGCTGTCTTAGGGAGAATGCTATCTAGATGAGAATGCTGTCTTATAGAAAATGATATCTGGGAAAGAATTCTGTCTTTTAGAGAATGCTATCTAGGAGAGAATGCTGTCCTTTAGAGAATGCTGACTAGGAGATAATGCTGTATTTTAGAGAATGATATTTAGGAGAAAGTGATGTTTATAGAGATTGCTATCTAGGAAAGAATGCTGATTTATAGAAAATGCTATTTAGGAGAGAATGCTATCTTTTGTAAAATGATATCTAGGAGAAAATGCCGTTTATAGAGAATGCTGTCTTATAGAAAATGCTGTCTAGGAAAGAATGCTTTCCTAGGGAGAATACTATCTAGGAGAGAATGCTGCTTTACAGAGAATACTATCTAGGAGAGTATGCTCTCTTAGGAAGAATGATATCTAGGTGATAATGCTGTCTTAAGGAGAATGCTAACTAGGTGAGTATGCTATCTTAGGGAGATAATTGTGTTAGAGAGAAAGTTGTCTTAGAGAAATTGCTACCTTAGAGAGAATGCTGTTTAGAGTGTATGCTGCCTTAAAGAGAATGCTGTCTTACAGAGAAAGCTATTTAGGAGAGAATGATGTCTTAGGGAGAATTCTATCTAGGTGAGAATGCTATCTTAGAGAGAATAGTGTCATACAAGTAGAGAGAAAGTTGTCTTAGAGAAAATGCTGCCTTGGAGAGAATGCTGCTTTAGAGACAATGCTGTCTTAGAGAGAATGCTGTCTTAGGGAGAATGCTATCTAGGAGATAATGCTGTCTTATAGAGAATGATATCTGTGAGAGAAAGCTGTGTTATAGAAATTGTTATGTAGGAAAAAATGCTGTTTTATAGAGAATGCTTTCTAGGAAAGAGTGCTGTCTTATCGAGAATGTTAACTAGGAGACAATGCTGTCTTATAGAGAATGCTATCTAGGAGAGAATGCTGTCTTATAGAGAATGATTTTTTTGGAGAGAACTTTATCTAGGCGAGAATGCTGTATTATAGAGAATGCTATCTGGGAGATAATGCTGTCTTATAGAAAATGCTATCTAGGAGAGAATGCTTTTTTTGGAGAGAACTTTATCTAGGAAAGAATGCTGTCTTAGAGATAACGCTATCTAGGAGAGAATGCTGTCTTATAGAAAATGCTATCTGGGAGATAATGCTGTCTTATAGAAAATGCTATCTAGGAGAGAATGATTTTTTTGGAGAGAACTTTATCTAGGCGAGAATGCTGTATTATAGAGAATGCTATCTGGGAGATAATGCTGTCTTATAGAAAATGCTATCTAGGAGAGAATGATTTTTTTGGAGAGAACTTTATCTAGGCGAGAATGCTGTATTATAGAGAATGCTATCTGGGAGATAATGCTGTCTTATAGAAAATGCTATCTAGGAGAGAATGATTTTTTTGGAGAGAACTTTATCTAGGCGAGAATGCTGTATTATAGAGAATGCTATCTGGGAGATAATGCTGTCTTATAGTAAATGCTGTCTAGGAGAGAATGCTTTTTTTGGAGAGAACTTTATCTAGGAAAGAATGCTGTCTTAGAGATAATGTTATCTAGGAGAGAATGCTGTCTTATAGAGCCAACCTACAGACATAAAAGTACCATACCTAACAAAATATTGCATAAATAATTCAAATTAAAACTTTAATTATTAAATGTTATTAAAAATATCGATACATTTGGAATGGAATCTACGATAATGTGACAGGAAACGGAAGTCTACAAGTTTCGACATTGTGTAAACCTCTACATTGTGTGTTTCCACCTTGTTAAAACACTTGCTTCAGTCATCTAGAAATCTACGCCACTGCTGGTCTCTGTTGCTCCAATATGCTTATTATTCCAGCTCCGTTTCAGAGATTCCCTAGACTCGTTTCTTTCGATTATCTCAAAGTCTGTCCGGGCAGCATAGAAATATTCAAATCTATCTTTATCCTAAGTTTTCAGATCGTGCAATAAACTGATGCCAGCAACATGTCCACATCAAATCTTTTTTTTTTTAATTCCTTACACGACAATAGTATTCGAGCCGTCACGTTAAAAATGGTTTCTCTAAGCTTTTATTTTCTGAGTAAATTAATTGTACCTTAATTAAGTCAAAATTATGAATTATTCTGTTTACCCTTCAGTGCAGATTTCTGTTTATTTCCTCTACTGAAAAATATTTTCGATAGAAAAAAAATACCCTAAAAATAATTTACGTAAACCTAACGAAAATCAAACACAATTTTTGGCCGTCTATGAATTAATAC